>MNCI01008925.1:368345-432399 GCA_015680685.1 Gnetum montanum | reverse complement strand
AAGGTATGTTTCTTTTGATATGGCAGGCAATGAGATCACTTCATCCGTCCATCCATCAAAGTCTATGGTTTCTCTTGGCTTGGAAATGTACAGTTCCCTTCCAATAAGAACTTTAATGAACCAGTGACTGGGTATTTCTCAAACTAAGGAAGGACTCAAGGATTGCAAAGGGTGTGACTTCAAGGAAACTTGATGCTTTTGTGTTGATCATTCTCTTGGATGCTTGGATGTTTTCTTCTTGAGTTTTCTTACCGTTCTGATGTTACCCATTCTTCGGAAGCTAAGACAATAAAAATAAGAAGTCTTTGCATGGTGTGGTCCCCATGCATAAAAACACAAAATACAAAAAAAAAAGAAAAAAAAGGTGAGGATTCAAAGCACACCCCTTAGACAAAATAAAATTTGGGCTGCAAGCACTGGTTATGGAACCAAAGTGTTCCCTCTAACTAAGGCCCTTCTCGTTCTCTCCCTTGTTTCCTTGGAATGGTGGTGGCTCTTTGATGATGCATCCTTGTTATCCAAGTGGATGGTTTAACCGAATGCATTGATGCGAAGTCACTAGAAGTGGTTGGTTTGAGCCCAGAGTTGAAATGAGATTGGCCAAGTCACATTAACCATAAAACACACAAGGGGCTATACACCACCTTGTTGTTGGGATTCCATTCCATCCTCTTCTTTCCATCCTTCTCTCCATTGTTCACCTCATTGCCGGTTGTATCATTAGTGTATATTTTGGATGATGCATTATTTTCTTTTTGGTAAATTCTTATGGTAAGGAATTTAACTCTTGTTCCAAAGGACATTCTCAGAGCCTACGGACTCTTTGAATGTGGGTTTGTCAGGGCATTAACGGCATGAGCCTGCTTTGGGAAGGACCCACTAACACTCCTATTTGGAGCATTAGTTAACTTCTTTTCCTTAACATCTTGCAATTAATTTTAGTTTTGTTCATTTCCATATTGACATCCATTTCATTGATGCCATAGTTGTCCCTTTTTACCTATCTTTCTTACTCCTTTTCTTTCTCCATTCTAACGCTACCGGAGGTTCGTGATTAGTCATGGGGGTACGGGGCCTGATTTTTCGATTTTTCTCCTAAGCCTCGAATTTTTTCTTTTTTTCTTCCTAACCCCTACATCTTCGGTAGTCATCAGTAACATATTCCCAGGTCCATATCCGTCATACCATAACCTAGCCAATGAACCTACACTGAAGCAAGGTATTATTTACTGAACGATTCAATTACCCTTGCTAATATATGATTGTGTTGTGTGTGTAGATAGCGATCATACAACAACGGATTGGATCTGGAGCAAACACTTCAAATGGAGCAGCGCTGAAGTAGCTATGCAAGGAGCAGAATTGATAATGCGCTTATAGATGGACAATAGAAGGAGCAATCTAGGCATTGGCAGCAGCAAGACTCTTTTCTCTCAGCTGCCAAATGTGGCTTGATGTCATTGTAATAAGGTGTTCATCCTTGTTATCATGAACACCAGTTTTGTCAAGTCTTGTAATAATGAACCGTTCACATGTCATTCCATTAGTTCCATTTCCCTCAATAATCCCATACCTACCTGATATTATTGTAAAGAACTCGAGGGCGAGTTTTCATTCAGTCATGGGGGTATGATGAGACGCGAATTGCATAGGCCGCGATATCGCATACACGATATCGCGGTCCGCCGCCATATTTATAAATAAGAGGCGGCACTCCCTTCATTTGACATCCTAGGCGTAAAGTAGCGAAGCTCTGGTGGATTGATCACCCAAGAGATAGAATATTTTCCATGTGCCCGCAGTAGGAGTCCCCCAAGTGAACGGTTCTTTATTCGAGCAGCTTTGTACCTGAACGTAAGTTGTGTACAACAATAAAGATGAACTTTGTGGATAAACCTTGTAGTGCATGGATAGGTTTAATTAATGTTATTTACTGCTTTCCTAGTAACGCGGCATGAGTACGACTTGGTTACGAGCGTTGACGAACGTGTACGGCTAGCCAAGGAATCAGCTACTCATCGCAATTAGTTCTCTCACCCTTTCCTCCTAGAACGTGGGAGAAGTACGACTTGATTATGAGCATCTACGGATGTGTACGGTTAGTCAAGGAATTGGCTGCTTATCACACTTAGGCTAGTTAGGTTCCTCAGTACGACCGCTTCGAGCACATGCATTACGTGTGGTAATCCCAGTAACGATTAGCGTTTGGTAGCCACAGTTGCACAGTTCAGGGTGTGTTTGGCAAGTGGGAACGGATGCTGACGCTAGGATTTAGTGCTGTAGTTAGAGTTAGTTTTAGTTTCTCAACCCTTCACTGTTTAGCATAGGAGATAAATCGGAAAATACCAAAAAAGTCATATACCTTGGACTTACTTAACCATACACCGTGACAACAACAAGTAAGTCTGGGAAGACAACGAATGATTAACCCCAAGTGTTCAATGGGGCGTTTAGGCATTTAGTCTGCGGAGTTTGACTGGATCGCATGTGCTACTCTCGTTTCGTATGGTTGAGTGTAGGGGTACCTCACCACTCATCAATAAGAGATAAACTGAAACCTTGGAATCAATTGGAAAGAGTTATAGTATTATTGAAATATAGCAGATTTTATAGCATTATTGAAATATAATATTAAAATAATAGTAGATTATATTATATCTACATTATTTTCCAATGGTGTTAAGATGACCCAATGTCTAGTAACTCAAATGAAAAATGATTATTAAAATCATATGAAGAACACAACAATTAAATCAATATGCTAAGAAAGAAATAATGAAAATGCAAGAAAAATATGGAAACACAACTATATACATATGAAATGCAAAGAAAAGGGGAAGAAAACATGCAACTAAGAATCTACCAATTGCCCATGTGGGGCACTTGAGTAGAAATGCTTCAAATGAAATGCATTAAAATTCCTATTCAACCTATGCCCTTGCAAATCAACAATCTTGAATACATTTGGGGCAATGATGTCTATAATTTGGAATGGAGCTGACCACATAGGGGAAAACTTAGTTTGAGGGCCAGTTTGACTAGACACTCTATCTCTCTTAAGGACTAGGTCACCTACTTGAAAAATTTTACCTACATATTTTTTATCGAACCATCTCTTGACAATTTGTTGATCGCCACACATATTTTCGATCGCTTTAAATTTTTTAAGCTCTAAGTTCAAAATATCACATGCTCATGATATTAGATGCTCGTTAGTTGGTAAGTAGTCCAAGAAGAATTGATATGTAGGATTTGTAAATTAATTGGTAATATGGGTTCTTTTTCGTACACTAAATCATATGGTGTAGTCTTGATTGATTCTTTGTAACAAATCATATCAGCCCAAATTGCCCATTTTAGTTGTTCATGCTAGGTTTGTGGATTTTAGGCTACCATTTTTATAATCCCATCTAATATAATTGTGTTGGAAGATTTAGGCAAACCATTACCTTGTGGGTAATATTTATTATCGCCTTGACAATGATGTTATGGTCTCTAGAAGAATTTGTAAACTCTATGGAAATAAAGGTGGGCCCATTAATGACTACTAAAGCATAAGGATAACCATATCTGGAAATTATATAATTTTCTAAGAAGCAAATGACCTCATGAGATGATGCGGTTTTGGTTTCTTTCACCTCTAACCAATGTGTGCAATAATCAGTAGCTGTCAAAATGAACTTATGTAGGGTAGTAGATAAAGGATTGATCACTCCAATAAAATCTAAGGCCCATTGAGCAAATATTCTTGTTTGTATTATAGGTTGTAACAAGGACAAACTTTTAGAATCTTTACCTTTAAATATCTAGCATTGGACACACGTCTTAACTAGGTTATAAGCATCATTAATCATAGTAGGCCAATAATAACCAACCCTCACAATTTTTTGAACTAATGAGCAGTATCCTATATGTCCTTCAGCGTGAAGTTGTTTTAGAGCATAGTTAGCTTGCTCTTGGTTCAAACACTTAAGGTATATCCCTTGGAAATTATTTCTAAATATTTCATTGCTTATTAGAGCGAATTTAGAACATTTTGATATTAAGAGCTTTCTTTTATATTTAGGTAAATATGAGGGACAACGATGGAAGGTTAAATAAAATTTGATATCCCCATACCATGGATCATACAATCGATTGGAAGCAAATGGGATATCGTTTTCTTCATTAATGGATAATATATGAAGAAGAATTGATTCTTTATCTATGGATGCATCACAATTTTCTGAAGCTTTAGCTATTAATTTAGCAAGACCAGTCCCTTTAACTAACTTTGCTAGCTTCCATTGAAGATCATATTCTTGGAGCCTCATAACCCATTTAGCACGTTTCTCACTAGGATCTTGTAATTTGGCTAAAGTAATGATGGTTGTTGGATCAGGGACAATGACAAAGACTTTCGAGTTTAACAAGTAGGAGCGGAATTTCGTCAAGGCTTTTATTATAGTATGAAATTGCTTCTCTACAGGTGAGTATCTTAATTCTGCATCCTTTAATGGTGTAGACATGAAAGCTATGGGTCTTTCACCTTGATCGTTTATGTCTTGGGTCAAGATAGAAGCAGTTGTAACATCGCTAGAAAAGGCATATAAGTAGAAATCATTTTCATACCAAGGAGAAGCTAGGATAGGTGCATGTATTATAGCTTCTTTAATAGTAAGAAACACATTCTTTCTATCATCTATCCAATGCATATTACTATCTTTCTTAAGCATATCATTCAATGGTCTAACTAATTCAGGATAGACATGGATAAATCATCTAACAAAATTAATCTTACCAAAGAAAGCCCTTAGATCAGTCTTGGATAAGGGGTAAGGTACTTCTAAAATTGCATTTCCCCACTCAAGATCAATCACAATCCCCTCTTTGATCACTATATGACCAAAAAATTTATCACTTTGAACACCAAAGATGGATTTCTTTACATTCAAGGTAATGCCAAATTGTCTACATCTCATAGAAACATTTCTAAGGTCTCTAAAGTTCGTATCTAAATCTTTAGAGAAAATAGTTAAGTCATCAAGGTAGATAATAATACACTTTCTAATTAGCCCCTCAAAAGTTTTGTGCATAGCTCTTTGGAAAGTAGAGCTAGCATTGATGAGGCTAAATGATATTTTAGCGAATTGAAAGGTTCCCCACTTTGTTGTAAAAGCTGTCTTGTATTGGTCCTTCTTATTCACTAAAATTTGGTTATATCCTGAATACCCATCCAAAAAGGAATATATTTGAGCACCATTCACAATTTGTAATAACTCTTCCATAAGAGGGAGTGGATAATTATCCTTGATGCAAGAAGTATTAAGGTTATGAAAATCAATACATAACCTTAACTCACCAGTTCGTTTCTAAACAGGTACTTGGTTTGAGATCCAATAGGATTGTCTTACCAGATAAATTATTTTGGATTCTAGGAGTTTATCAATTTCTTCTTTCATAAGGATTTCAATCTTTGGATTCACAGGTCTAAGCTTTTGCCTGAATGGTTTTGTTTATGGCCTAAGGGGAATGGTATGTGTCATTTCTAGTGGATTAAAAGTCCTAAGGTCTTCATAAGTTCAAGCTAGAACATCATTAAATTCATGTAATAGGTTAACAAGGTTTTGTCTTTCATCTAGATGTAAACAAGCTCCTATTTTAACAGGGTATTGTTTTCCTCCCTTTTGAATATGAATTGTTTCAGTTTGAGCTAACGTTTGCCAGTTAGTGTTTTTAGATAAATCCAATGCCTTGGTGTATAGGTCATCAAATAAAGCTTCCCTAACTGCGGTTTCAGGAGATATCTTGTTCAAGAATAGAACATCCTTGGATGTATCTCCTTGATTGCTAAATTCTCCTTTAGAAAATAGGAATTTACAAATATGGTCATCATTGTCAAACACTTGAAAAGAAGGGATATTATTAGGGATGGAATAGGACTTCACCTTTTTGATAATGATTTTTAAATGCCAAGCATTATGCTTAAAAGAGATATCCAAAGTGGTAGCCATTTGGGCTTGTGCATTGGGAATATAGGCACATGTTCAATGGTTACACATTCAAATTCTTTAAAAAGTTCAAGAATGTAACCTTTATATGCTTTCATGGTGATGTGTTTATCATCAAAAATACCATTGGCTTGATTCATTATTAGTTGGGAGTCGCTATAGATTTTAAGTTTGGACAAATCATAGTATTTAGCTAGTTTGATCCCATGAATTAGTGCTTCATACTTGACCATGTTGTTGGTCAATGGTTGAGTGAAATTAATAGCTTTAAGAATAGGAGCTTCACCAAGAGGTATAAGCATTATTCTAGCTCCACATCCTTTCTTGGAAGAAGCACCATCCACTCTTAGTATCCAAGTATTCAAGTTCGTAAAAGTTGAAAAATTAGCCCTTTCATTAAGGTAACAGTGATCATCATCAAATTTTGGTCCATCCTCGAATATTTCATTAGTTAGAATCTCACTTATGTCTTTATCATTTCCTAGTGGTGGTGGGTCACTAGAAAGAAAGGTTTTTCCATCATGTTGGTGATATGACAACGTATCTTCATACACCTTCTCACATTTCCTAAAAGCTTGGTAATATTGAGTAGAATATGTGTATGAAAAAGGGTTTATGCATGTAGCCTCATCTATATCATCATTTACGAGATATTTGCCAAGTCCTAGTTTGACCACTCCAACAAAATGATTGTTGTTTTGATTTCCTTAAGATGTAGTTTGTTGATCGAAAGTTGTTACCACTTGCTTATAAAATGGTTTCCTAGGTATAATCATATATTCATATTTTCCTTTGATAGGGATTAATAATTTCAAGAAATCTGACCTAAAGAAGCCCCCACACTTAGCTTCAAAATTCCTAGATAAGAGCATACCATATGTGGGTGTCATGTCAACTACTAGGATATCCATATAACATGTAAATGTAGGGTATTTCCTAAGTTGTGCCTTTGCTCCTTTTAATAACCCTACCATAGGTATGTTAGATCCATCGAGTTGAATCACACTTTTTGTTTGTGGTATCATTTGTGCTCCTAAGGTGTTACAAATGTCAAGAGACATAACACTAACAGTTGCACTGAAATCCATTAAATAGTTATGAACATTCTTTCCTAAAATAATCAAAGTGGTTAGGAAAGGGAGGTGGTCCTTCTTACTAGACATGGAATTATTCATGTTTTGTACTGATAGTGTGTTAGGACTTTCTGCAAAGTGAACTTGCCTTTCGGGGATTGGGGATTTTTCTCTTTGGGCTTCGGGTGTATGAAGCATATCCCGAATCACCTCTTTCATTTCGTTGAAGTGTAGGAGGTCATACATTGAAATGTTGACTTTAACTCTTTTTAGGCCCTCAACCAAATCATAAATCTTATGTTCATCCTTGGCTTCTTGTTGAGATGGGGCTCTTCTAAGTATAGAAGGGGGTTTTGATTATTGTGGGGCAGTTACTTGGGATGACCCGGATTGGTTGTTTGCATTATTTTGACTAGGAACTCTTCTGTTTGGAGGTGTATGGGAACTATTCCTAGTTGGTTGCTGTGTAGCATTCATAATATCACTAAGTTTGTGGTAGTGAGTATTGTGTGGTTAGGGTCACATAACATAACTTGTTATAATGAGAAAACTGCTTCATTTTCTGTCTCATGAGGTACATTAAAGACCATGATAGGGTTTTTCCTATTTTTTTGCCCTTGGGTATTTTCACCATACAATGCCAAGAATTGAGGACAAGTCTTTTCAAAATGTTTCCTTGTATTATGAAGATAACAATAATCATCATTAATTGATGCACTTGATTTTTCTAGTTGTATAGGGCCTTTGTTATTATTTCTCTTTATCTCAACCACTTCATTGGATAGTTTTTGTACTGAAGTGAGTATTTAGGTCATCTGATCTTGAGTTTGGGTTGGTGGTTCAATAGAATTTGATGTCTTTTTTGGGTTTATAATAGATTGGATCAAGGATTTTGATTGGTCATCATTCAAACTAGTGTGGGATGGTAAGAATGAAGAGGACATGAGGCCTTGAGAGTAATTACATAAAGGTTGAGTTGGTTAAAAGGGAGAAATAACTTGAGGCACAACATTAGACGTTTGAAAAGTTGGTAAGAGTAAAGGGTTTGATTGCAAAGGGTTACTAACACTCATCATCCCAAATAGAGTTTGGATGCTATTCATAAGGGTTATTTACTCTAATTCCCTAGCTTTAAACATTGCACCTTGTATTTCTATTATGTTAGAATCAGATTTGATGACATAAGTGAAGAATGGATCGATGGTAGAGAGATAGAAGTTGAGGATACCATCAAGTTATGGTCGCATCTCATTTGGTACATAGGCAAGTTAATGAAGGAATCTAAAGTTATAATCCCTAACATTTTCCCTGGGTAGCTTTCTTAAGTTGATGAAGTTTCTTGATGCAATAGCAGGGCTTGTATATTTGTCAAACTGATTCAAAAACTTGTTTTTGAATTCTTTCCATGTGTTAATAGAGGCATAAGGAAACATTAAGAACCATTGGGTTGCTTTGGTCATAAATGTTATTATGAACACCCTGCATGCCACATCATTATGTACAATGTTGTGGATCCCTAGTAAGGTTTCAAAACATTGTATGTGCTAGTGGGCATCATTTGTAGGGGTTGTAGGATTGAAGAACATATTTATGTTCTGAAGAGATTTTGGTATGTCATGGTAGTTATTAAAGTTAAAAGGGTTTCTTACCAAGGGAGCCAGGGGTTGATGGGCTACCATCTTAGTTCAAGATTTCTTAGGAATTTAACTTGGAAAAAGTGAAGCTCGTTGTTTTCTTAAAGTGAAATGACAAGTAGCTTGTTGGCTAGGGGTAGGAGTAGAAGCTCTTTGTTGAGATGTTTTGTAGGAAGATTCACTCATAAAATGAAAAATAATAGGAAATATAAAATGCTAATAAACTGTGAAAATTAAAGAAAATAGAAAAATATTTAAATACTTTATTTTTATTTATTTTTTAAAAAGAAAATTGAAATTGCAAAATTTTCAGAAACTAAAAAAAAGAAAAATCTCTAGAATCTATAAATTGATAACTAAGAATAGAAATAGGAATGAAACCAGGAAAGAAAAAATAGAAATAGATAGTGCAAATCAACAAGAAAAAATAGAAACATTAATATTTTTTTAGAAACATAAAGGAAAAATAGAGATTGGGAAATTGGCCGTCCTTCTAATGTCAAAAAGGTGTTGATGCGTAAATTTTGGACACACCAACACCTATGAAAACTCGTTTTATGAGACTATAGCCTAGGGCGCCTCCCGTATGGGTATAGAAATCCAGGAATAGTCTCACCTACAAAGGGCTATGTGACCAAAATAATAATAATAATATTTTTAAACAAAATATTGAGAACTTAAATTTAATCTAATTTAATTTTAGGATAGTTCTATTATGTTTTGAAAAACATAGTAAAATAATTAAAATAAAAATTAAAAATTTATGCCATTTTTAAAAAACGATAAACAATTTAAAAAAATAATTCAAATTTTATTTGGTCTCGCCTACGCTGTCCACCAATTGACTGCTGCAACTGCATGGAACGTGCACCGTGAACAAAAAGGAGGATTTTTCGTAGTTCTGCACATTTGTTGCATTTGCACGCGACCACTTACAAGGTGAAGCCATCCTTGTCACTGCTTGTTGCCGTCTCTACACCACATGGGTAGAAAATAGAGAGGAAACGTGTGTCTGTTTTTGTCTAAAAAATAGAAAAATCACCGTTTGTGCTGCCTGTGTACGTAGCCTGTCTCTACCATTTTTTTATAGGTAGAGAGAAAGACTTCTGCCTGATGCCTCCTACGCTTTTCTTGTACATGTGTAGCCATTGGCTGGCTGCCTGCATCTCACTCGTACATGTGGTTGTTGTGTATGTGTGCCTATCATTTTCTATAGTGTAAATAGAGACTACCGCGTGAAAGACTTGTTGCCACCTATTTTTGTAGGTGAGAAAGACTCAGGCATCCTTAGAGAAGAGGCTCTGATGTACGTTACGCAGATGCCAACATCTACACCTAAGAGGGGGAGCCTTTGCTATCGTTTCCTGCATGTGCTTCATAGTTTGCCACCACGTCCATCACTGGTCAAAAAAAGAGAGACAGAGGCCTATTTTGTCCCCGATGTCACCTACAGAAGAGGTCTTTGTGTCTTGTGAGAAAATGTTTCCTCCTCCCTTTGGTGTTCTCTCACCCATTGTTTATAGCGGCCTGCGGAAGAAGAAACCTGTCAACCACCATGAATTTTTGTGACGTGAAACACCATGTGGAGAAACTACCACCACCACCCCATGTCATCTTTGATAGAAAAATCTGAAAATGTAGATGTTATTTCAATATTTGGTCATTTAAAAATTGATCTTCTTGTGACTATCAAATTTGTAGTGTTGTATGTAAACAGTGAAGTCCAGCGCTAGAAACCAAGGGTAGAGTGAAGTGGTTCTATCAATTAATATGTCAACAAAGAGTGATTTTGTCAATTAACAATTAGTAAGCCTTATTTTCATCATATCCATGTGAAAATATGTAATCAATCCCTAAATGTAGGAAGCTGATAAAAACAAGTGACACCACCACCCTGAATTTAATGTCAATTTACCTGTTTTATCCCAATTTACCATATAAAAGTATATAACACCGCGAAAATTAAAGCTGCATGTTTTAAGAGGCAATAATTTAGAAGCCTGCTATTAATACTTCAATACAGGTAATGTATATTAATATGTTTTTTTATGTATACTTTTGGGCATTTTGGAGGTCAGAAAACAAAAACTACAATCATTTGAAAAAGATAATAGGTGCGTATGCCTCATGCCTTGTATTGTCGGTACTACTATTATAGCAATATATTAAAATTATTAAAATTTTATGATAGTTTAGCTTGTTGGTAAGACTTTTAATTTGAAAGCTACAAGTCATGAGTTGGTTAGAACATATTTTGAAGTCCATGTCCACGTAATTCTTGTTAATGGAGTCCATGATGAGATTATCACACTTAGGCTCCATCCAAGTGGTGATGAATGAGGCAAAATTCAGCCTTGGATTTCTGTCCATCATGAGTTCATCTTTGACCATCTGATATGCAGCTTCCTTAGGGATAGACGTCTATGGTAGAGTGAACTTGGGAATAGGTTTTTGTGAATAACGTGATGCAAAGGTGCCATCAACAGATGTCTCGTCTGAGTTTTTAGTAACTTTGCTCAAAACCATGATGATGATTTATTCCTCAATTCACTTCCTTTGCACTGCCTTGTTTGAGATACAAAATTAAGCTCAACTTCGTAGTGAATTTATATGTGCTTCAGAAGCACAGAGTATATTTTAGGATAATGTGTCTTATCATCATCTATTCCTTTAACTTTTCCATGAGGAAACGTATATGAAGTTCATTTTTATGGTTCCACGAGGGGGGACATGTGGGGTTTTCACTTTTAGTATTGTTGATAATGACCCCATGCTTAGCATGGCGAGGTTGACCTCAACACCATCCATACCTAGCTTGAAATGCTAGGCTATGGAAGGACATCAAGTGGTCTATCATTGCGACATGATAGAATGCACCGACCTAGGGATACAAGAGTTCTAGAACATCCCTTGGCTTATTTGATCAAAAGTTCTAGGGGTCTCAAGTTCAAAATAGCTCCTTGTCTATTTGAACCTTAAGTCCCATTGCCTATAGAGCACTTTGAATGGCTCTAGGCACCTTCCTCCCCTATTCGAGGTTGACTCTCATAGGAATTTGCTCTCAAATCCTATAAGGCACCACATCCATGCCTCTTCTGATTTTTTTACATGGGAGGTTTCTCCATCCATCATTGGAGCAGCTTAGGTGGGAGGTCGATTGCTTGCTCCATAAAAAAGTCTAGGATCAAGTTTTCTTGGGACCTCAAGCGCTCCAGTGGTTCCCAGCTATCATCTAAGTTAGGACGATGTTTTCAGTGGATGAGAAACTCCACTTTTAAATTTACACCATGGCCAGTGGTCTGGAAGTTTTGGATGCAATCTGCTCTCTTTCCTTGTATAGATTGTATACAAGGTTGCTCTCGGATCAAGAGACTTCTTTCTAGATATGGGAACCCATACAACAATGGATTTAGCATGTTGACATGAAAAACTAGATGGACTCGATCCATATTGGTTGGTAGTTGAAGCTTATATATCATAGGGTTAATTTTATCGATGATTCAGAAAGCATCATCATGCTGCCTCATCAACTTGGAGGTAGTTCCCTTGGCTTAAAATGATGTGGGTCCAACTTCAAGAGAACGCAATTTTTAAACTTAAATTCATGGTGCTGGTGTTTTTGATTAGCTACCTTTTAATTCGCTACACTGCCCTCTCCAGATGATATTTTGCTATTTCAACACTTTCAAGGATTCATTTGCTGAGGGATGCTAACCCTACAATAAGGGGGAGACCATATGAGGGGTAATGGGTTGCCTTACCATTACCAGTTTTGCAAGAGAAAACCCAGTAGTTGATGACTTCTGGATGTTATAACTTAGCTGGGTAATCCCTAACAGAAATGACTAGTTCTTTTTGTTACTACAAGCATAGTGTCGAAGGTACTGTTAAAGTACTCGATTTATTCGTTCTATTTGACCATCGGTTTGTAGATGAAAGCTTGTTGAAAATTTGAGGGTGGTACCCATCATGCCAAATAAGGCTCACCAGAAAGCACTTGTGAATTGTGGATCTCAGTCTCAAATGATGCTAATGGGTAACCCAAAATATCAAACCACCCTATTAAAATAGTATGCTACCGTGTCCTCAATTGAGCACTATGATGGACAGGGAATGAATATGGAAAATTTGGAAAATTTTTCCACCATTACAATGATACTTCTTAAGCTCTAAATATTTGGTAATCCTGTGATGAAGTCCATACACATTGTAGCCCACGGAAATGGAGGGATTTCCAAGGGTAACAGAAGACCACCTGGATGCTCCGTAGACCCCTTATCCTGCTGGCACATCAGACACCTCTGGATATAAGAAATCACATCCTGATACATTTTTGGCCAGAAGAAGGTTCTCTTAATGAGTGCCAAGGTCCTTTACTATCCAGGGTGCCCAACCCACTGTGTGTCATGACATTCTCAGATTATCTCCTTGCGTAGGCCATCCCAATCCAAAATGCATATCTGATTATCCTAAAACCAAAGCAGTCCATCCCTTATTTTGAATTGTGGTGCTCACCCAATTTCTATTAGTTTTATTAGATCAATGATATGAGGATTCCTTTTTATTCCATCTTCAATTTTAGCCAACAATACTTCATCACATTAAACATGTGAAGTTTGTGGCCTAGTGATAGAAAAGAGCTGGGAGGTAGGCTAAGGATGGTGACTCAATGCATCTGCCACCATGTTCTCCTTTCTAGGATGGTAAGTTAATTGTTTAGATAACATGGCCAACCATTGGGCCTGTTTGGGCCTTAGCTTCATTTGATTCAACAAGTAGCTAGTTGCCATATTATTTGTCTTTACGAGGACACGACTTCCTAGCAAGTAGTGTCTCCATGATCTTAAGAAATGGACAATAGCGAATGTTTCTTTTTCATGGATTGGCCACCTTTGCTCTACTTGATTCAGATTTCAACTCTCATAAGTGACAGGATGACCTTCTTATTACAACACGTTCCCAATTGCATTCTCACTGGCATTTGTATGAACCTTAAAAGGTTTTGAGAAATCAGGCAATGCCAACACTGGATGGGAGGTTAAAGCTTCTTTGATCCTATTGAAGGCTTGCTGACAATTTGAATTCCACTACCATGCAGCTTATTTCTTTTTCAAATTGGTCAAGGGAGTAGTAATACCTAAGAAATTTCTAATGAATTTTTGATAGATGCTGGCAAACTCCTTAAATTGTCTAACCTCATGCACATTAGTGGGAGCAGGCCATTGGTGCACAAACTCTACCTTCTTCAAATTTGGCTTTACCTGCCCATACCCTATGAGATGTCCTAGAAATTTTAGCTCTAAGTAGAAGAATTCATATTTCTCTTTCTTAAAGTACAACCAATTTTCTCGTAGCTTCTCAAAGACCAACTACAGGTGGAGGGCATGTTCCTCCATTGTTTGGTTATATATCAAGATATCATTGAGATGACCACAAATTTGTCCAGGAAGGGTCAAAATATCTCATTCATTAAGGTACAAAATGTAGCCGGTGCATTGCAAAGCCCGAAGGGCATTACTGTCCACTCATATGACCCATAACAAGTTACACATGCAATTTTTTCTTTGTCCTCTTCTGAAATGTGAACCTAGCAGTACCCTTGTTAGAGGTCTAGCTGGGTGAAATACTAGGCCCCTACTAATTGATTGAACAAATTAGAAATGAGTGGTACTAGGTACTTGTTCTTGATAGTGTGTTTATTCAGGAACTTGTAATCATAATAGAGCCGTAGTGTTCCATCCTCCTTAGTAACAAATAGCACCAGTGCCCCATAAGGGGATTTTGAGGGACGAATGTATCCCTTGAACATCAAACCTTCAAGATGCTTCTTTAATTCCCCCAATTTTGGTCCTATTAAGTGATATGGCTTTTGGATAGAAGGGTCAGTACTTGGATGCAATTCTATTTTATGATCCATAGCTTTTCGAGGTGGAAAACTTCCTAGAAATTTAGATGACATCACATCTTTAAAATTATCTAGCACCTATGCTATGCATGGGTCAATTTTAGTTTGGGAGCCACAAACCTCAAAAGGATCACATGTTTGCATAGCTAGTAGAAATTTCTTGGTAGGATCCCTAGCCAAGCATTTCATCACCATTGGTGATACAATCTAGGAGCTAGAGCCCTCATCCTTTCCCATCTGTGCTCCATGAGTTTGAACTAGGCATGGGGAGCTTTTATGCGAAATAAAGATCAGGTCTAAGTGTGGAGTCATGAAAAGTTTGGCCTTGCATAAAAATTCTTATCCCAAAATAACCTGAAAGGAGTCCATATCCATAATTAAAAAATCTATAACTCCTTGCCATGAGCCCACTTGAACTGGGACACTACGACATACCCCGATGCACCGAAGGAGTCTGAACTTGGCTAGTTTGCAGGAGGCTTGGACCGGTTCCATTTTTAGCTATAAGTCTTTCACCATGGCTAGAACTATGTAATTGTGACTAGTCCCATTATCAATGAGGACACTTATTTCACTTGAGCTCACAGTGATTGGGGCCAATTGAACTTGATGTAAATTATCAAGATTAGTACTCTGGGAGTATCCAGCTCCTGACCTCTGCATAACCATGTCAAACAACTCCATCATAACTGCTAGCCTTCGTTGTTCCCTTGATGTGCTTCCATTAGTAATATGAAGGCATGGGTTAGGGTGATAATCGAGTGCCATGAATTGTTTTCCTCGTGCTAGCCCTTGCCTATTCGTAGTATTTCTTGAACACAGGGGACAATTTCTTGCTAGGTGGTTTCCTCAACACAAGAAGCATTAAATTGGCCCCTTAAAGGCACCTCTCATAAATTTTTTCTTCTTGGCCCCATGTTGTCACTTTCTCCCTATATCCTTATGTTTTTGTTGAGAGGCTTGGTTTCTTGGAGGACCACCCATTAGATGACTACCTTGATGAACCGATTTGAATGTATTTCCACATTTGATGGAACCTGTATCTATTCTCTAAGAGTGGGAGGCCATAACATGCTTTTCCTTCCCCGGCTTACCCTTATTTGGCTTCATTGCCTTGAAGTCTAGAAAAGTGCTAGTAGCAGCAATAGCCTCTGTGAGGTAGTCAATGCCTCTTCAACGCAACTCCATCTGTGCCCATGGCTGTAACCCATTTACAAACTTGAAAAAATGATCCCGATCTCCCATATCAAGAATCAACAACATGAGCTATTGGAAGCTATTGATATAATGTTCAAGCTTCCCTGAATATTTTAGGGTCTCTAGCTTGGTTCTAGCTACCCATTCAGAGTTCCCATGATAGAACTGTTTGATCAATGTTGCCTTAAATTTGTCCCATGTCTCTATCTTTTCTGTAGCAGTGCCCTTTTCTTGGGCACAAATGAGGCTAAGCCACCATAGCTTAGCACTTCCTATGAGAAATTGAGATGATGTGAAGATCTTTTGGGCTGCAGGAACACCCTTGGTATTCAAGTACATCTACGCATCATGGAGGAAGGCATCAATTTTAGCATCATTTCTCTCACCATCGTAAGAACTTGGTTCTCTAGCTTTGATATGGGACATCACTACTGGCTCATCTGCCAAGCATCCTGTTAAGGAGGATTTATGGATGGCATTTTCAATTTTCAAATTAGATAGTTCTTGATTTACCGCCACTAGGGCATCCTCTAGAACTTTCATCTGACCAACTAGGTCCTCAACCAAAGATGTTTTTGTTTGTGCCTCTTCCAAGAATCCTAATAGATCCTTGTAGAGGTTGATCATGCAATCCAGATGACCTTCCAATATCAAAACCTTAGCCTCTACCACTTTCACCTTATCCTTGGAGCAAAGATCCATCTTTTCTTATGGCAATTCAACATCTTTAAGGATGTGATGGATCACATCCACGTTTTCTGGACTAGGATAGGCTAAGGCCTCATCAATTGCCTTGACATGATTCCATAACATTTGAAACTTAGTCTCATCTTGACCAAGTTCTATCTTGGCCTTAATTTTTGGGTTTTCTTGAACATTAGCCATGTCACTCGGTCCACCAGGCTCCATGGTCCCCAAGAGAGAGCTTTAGCACAAGGTCACCCTCAAAGGGAGAGTGGCTAACAAAAGTTGAAAATGGAAACCTCACAAACCAAAAACCCTCTTACCCCTTTAGCATGAAAGTTTTACTGATAACTGAAACTATGAGGCTTTGATAACATTTGTAACAACGTTGTCCTTGGATACGTTGTTCGACACCCCAAGATTTTCCCAAGCAGATTCTAAATCGGGATGAAACTCAAGAGGAATACGCCTCAACAATCAACAATCCTAAAACACATGCCAACAAACAATGTGTTAGTGTTAGTGTTGGCACATTTGGCCATTCCATGGAACAATGAGACTCTTGATTTGAAAACTAAAACTCATGGGTTCGATTTTGGTAAGCCTCTTACTTCATTTTCAATGAATTACAAAGGTCAAGTCATGCTTCTAACATTATGTATTCAAAGGTTGTTGGCTCATCGAGTAAGGTATGTATCCACCTAATAACATATCAAAGTTCAATTGCCCGGTTGCTAGGACTCTGTGGTGAGGTTCTAAATCAAAGTTTGAATGAGATGATAGGATTGTTATTGGGTGTGATTTTGGGGCAAAAAAAAACTGGCTTTTGGATATTCTAGATATTAGCAAAAATCGCTGCCCATGCTCAAATAGATTTCAGTGGAAGCATTGGAATACCATTCCGGAAAATATTTCAAAAATACAAATATTTTAGTTCTACGTCCTTTTGTAGGCTCCTGGTTTTGGCATAGCCATTGAGAATGGTTACGATGGTGTAATCGTTGGGGTTCATCCGCGCTTGCTGCATCCAGGGAAAAATGTCAAAACCCTCACTCACGCAGTTGTTGGCAACACAAGACGAACCCAGAAAACCTGGATTGGAAGCCTAAAACCCTTGTTGATGGGCACCTGCGGTGAAGATCATCTTGCTGCCGCCGCCGTCACTGCAACGACTACGAGTGTCGCTACGAGAGTTGTTATGGTCTCTGCCGTTGCTTTCTACGTGTGCATCAGTCTGAGCACCATCTTGCACGCAAGCCATTGCGCTGCGAGCACCAGTGCGAGTGCCTACGCATGCTCCAGAAACAGCAGGGGAGGGCTGCGCGTTGGCGGAAGACGCTGGATGAATAGCGGCTACAGGCGGGCAGGAGCGGCAAGCAAAGATAGTAGCGCCCATGATGCTCAGCAGTGGGAGAAGGTCCTCTATCGGGCCCTTAGTAGGGCTTGCCAAGTTTGGCATCTGCGTGGATCCGTGCGATGTAGAAATGGACCAACTCAAGGCAGTGTCCGCGGGCACCATGGGTGGCCGAAAATCATAGTAGATTTTTGGTTGTGGCAGTGGTGACACATGTCGCAGCAAAAAAAGATGAAAAATGTAGAGAGACAAGTTCAGCAGATCATTGGCAGCACACATTATATCCTCTGGCTTTGTTGCTATCGATCGCTGCAAATTTCACATCAATCAAAGTTAATTGGGGCCTTGCAAGTGGATAGCGGGAAGAAGGCAGCTAGTCACAACTAAAGCAAACAAGTACAGTTTTGGTTTGACGAAAAAAGGAGACTAATTTTTCAAATACATATATAATGATTTAAGAAAAAGGAGAAGGATTTATGGACATTTTCAACTATAGCTTTTATTTATATATTGTAACTTTATGTGGAAGTTGTAACTTTCTAACCTTAATCCATGATGTTTGTAACCACCAAGGCCACTTGTCAATTGCAACCTTTTTATCTCTTTGGTGGTTGAAACCACCCAATATTGTTGTAACTTACCTAACTTATTAGGCATGTAACCTTCTAACTTGTTGGGCAAGTAATCTCCTAATTGGTTGGCCAAGTTACTTGGGAGAGAAGTTAGGTGAGATATTTTTAAATATGTAACTTCCCTACCTACCTTTGAACCCTATAAAAAGGTGGGGGGGGGGTGGAGGATATCATCATCACATTGGGATTTTTGGGAGGTCTCATACATCACACTTTGGAAGGCTACTAGTTAGCACTTGGGCTCTCACTTGGAGACACATTTGGGGTCTTAAGAAGAGCTTTGTAAAGAGGAAATTGTGATGATTGCTTGTAAGATGGCTTGCTAGAATAAAGATTTCAACCTCTTTGTCATGGTCCTGTGAGTTATGCATTTCATTTTTTATTTTGTTTTTAAATTGCTTAGCTAGTGGTTTAGATAGTATCATCCTTGGCAAGTAATTTTGGGATTTTTAGATTGCTCTTATTGTTCTTGTTGCCCGATAGAAATTTCTATTAAAATTTTGCCATAGAAGCGCTTGTGTTTAAAAGCCTTAAGAGCATTTTAGTAGTAAATTTCGTTATTGTGCAACGTGTGGGAACTGCTATTGGGATTGTTGTAAGAGAGCCTCTGTTTGTAGTCACGCCGTTGAACAATTCAGTAGTCGAGAGGGTTCAGAAAATCTTTGGTATTTTGATGGGACCTGAATAGCTTCTTTTTATCTTTAAAGTGAATTTCCATGGTATTTCAATCAAAAATTGTCAAGTCTTTCAAAGGTTCTGTTTGAATGCAATCGTTGACATCTATTATCTAGTCAAAATGGAGTCTCGTACGTGGTAGTTTACGCAGCAATTTTTGGTAGCATAGTAGGATTGTCTTGAAGATATTGCTTGTTTGAGCCTTGGAAGTTTGAACAATTCGTAGATATTGAATTTGGGATAGCTTTATTGCGAAGTGTTTACTCGTGTCATTTTACCTTGTTTAAATATTTGAGGTCTACACAAATCTGCTTTCTTTTCTTTTCTGCTTATTTCCATCGAATCTTGCTCTATTTCTAGTTTTCTTGTGGAACTATCTCTTTCTCTGGGGAAAATTAGGAGTAGATTGCGGAGTTGTGCTCAAATGTTTTTGCAAAATTTTATTTGTTACAAGTAGGTATTATAAGGACCACGTAGACTAGGCAGTTGAACAAAATAGGAAATTTTCAACAACTCACAGTACTTGGCAAAGTTGGCTAAATCTCTTTAAAGTAAGTCATTTGTAGTTCACATATAATGCAATCGTTACATTTCTAACAACCGCACGCCGCAACAGCACACACACATACTGACATTAACTACTGAGTTTATTTGGAGGTATCTAGGCCTTGGTGTTGCCAGAGACCAGAAGGCACCTAAATCCTGTTTGAGGACACTCGTTGGCGGTCGCGTCCCAAACGGTTGCTAATAGTTAGTATGTCTCCTGAGTGGTGTTTCATATTCAATATTCATGATACGTTAACAAGCTAGATAGAAATCCCTTGCTCCACTCACATGGACACCACAAGGATTACCAGCTGAACCCTCCAGATTCATCACCATGTGCTGGTAGTTGGTGTCATGCTCCAAGGAGCGCACACAACATCCCATAGCACGTCCCATGACACACTTGGTAAAAACACCCCAACGTAGAGTTGAACTATTCAACCCTCCTAGGAAAGGTCCTACTGAGTGGGGTAATGAGGCAGGTCATAGCCTCCTCTTACTAATGCATGGAACTGCCATGCTAGTATGGTTCCAAAGACACAAGGAGTGAAGGACCCCTTGTGCCCCCACGACCCTTGAACGGTGGGGGAGGTAGCAGGCCACCACCAACCCTTCTACCTCTCTCACATTTAGAGATTCCTTTTCAAACTTTCATCTTTATAGCCAATCTTAAAAAATCTTCCCTTTAGGATATGAAAAGGATTAGCCTTTATCTTTATTCAAAAGGACCTTCATGGATTTTTACTTCTTACTAAAGGGTTTCTTGTAAAGGCAAGGAGAAAATTCTCATTAAAGAAAAAAGAATACAACAATTAAAGATAAAGAACAAATAGCAACAAGAGGTGAAAGCTTTCCATTCTTGAGCCTTTAAAACAAAAATAAATTAATATTGTAGAAAAAAATTAATTATTTAGCTTTCATTGTGAACTTTTTTCCTTAGAGTTGTAGTTAAAAAGCAACATGTGTGAGAATATAGTATCTCATACCTGAAGAGAGATCATAGTTATGCTCTTACTGCTAGAAAATAACTACATAATAAAGCTTTCAAATAGCGTAGAGAATAAGTAGCTAAAGACAATTCCAAAATGTAAAGAAATGAAGTAGATAAAGTAGACTAATCAACAAGAATGACATCATTGATGCTTGGTTGAGAGTTGTTATAAATTCTAGATGTCCATTTCCAATTATGCTGAGTAATAGAGCACTCAAAAAAAAAAAAAACATAATAATATGAGTCTTCACTTCTAGAAAGAGGATATTGAGAAGAAACATATGTTTAAGACTAGTGTTGATATGAAGACCTTGATGAATAAGACACCATAAAAAATATTAATTTTCATAAATATAGGAGCTCTGCAAATATCTTTTATTTTTTTCATTCAAAAGTGCAATGATAATTACATTTTTCAAGCCTTATTGAATTTGCTATGAATAAAATCATTTTTTTGGTAATAATCTCATAAGCAACTTTTGAATTAAAAAGAAAAACATAGTTGTTATCCTTCTAAAAAATATTTGGAAAAGCCTAATGTAAATTGTTTCAAGTTTAAATAAATTCTAAAGATTCGAAATCATTTTTTCAAAATTGTTTTTTCTCTTTCTATCCAAACCATGGAAGCTAGAAGCTTCATTCCAAGTAATTCATTTATAATGCATATACAAACAAGAAATTGTAGTGATAGCAAATTTTCTCAAAGTAGTACACAATATAGATGCATTGGTAGCCAAAGATTATTCATTAAAAGGAAGCCACCATGGGCTAATTTGCTTAAGAATATCTATTGAAACTGTAATATAATTGTAATTCCAATATTTACTAAGCTTGCACCATGTCTTTTAAATTTGTTTAAGAATTAAAGAACTAAGAATATAAATAGCCTGAGGAAAAATTAGATAGTGAAGAAAGTCATTAAAAGACAAACAGTTATCATTTTTAGGTTTTTCTTGCAAACGTTTCTTTCTTAAAAGAAGCATCTAAACATAATCTTCATTAATGCACTTTGCAATCCATTTTGTTACAAGAGATATATCCTTGTTATAATAATTAATGAGGCCAAGTCCTTCATATTCTTTCTAGTGCAAATATCCTAAGCAATTCTAGAAAAACATTTTTTATGTTGCTTAGCGGACCAAAGAAATCAATGGATAATATGATCAATTCTCTCATAAGAAGTTTTACAAGGAGCCAAATAGCTAGAGTAATAAACATGATTTGATTAAAGCATTTGCTTAATAACTAAAAAATTTCTAGCAAGGATGAGATTTTTTTCTTTTCATTTGTTAAGATGCTTTTCAATTTTATCAACCATATAACTCCAGAAAATAGTAAAATTAGACTCAAAAGAAAAATTATTCTTAAAATTTTGAAAACGAGTGTCAATAGGAAGACCTTGATGAATAAGACACCATAAAAAATATGAATATTTAGAAGGGCATGAGCTCTTCAAATATCTTTCATTTTCCTTGTCAAAAAGTGTATTGATAACTGCATTTTCGATGCCTTATTAAATTTGTTATGAATAAAATCATTCCTAGTAATAGTCTCATATGCAACTTAGGAAAAATGTTTCTAAGTGTGACTTGAGCTAGTAAAATTTTTCCTACCTAATACTTATTAAGTAATAAGGTAACCAATTGAACCACCTTTCATTGGCATCATGTTGGATATATTTTCTAGGGTTACATATAGTTAAAAATTTTAGGTTATTAAATTTTGATATTTTATTATAAAGAAATTGATATGAAGAATGATAAGTGTAATTTTTTTATTGTAATATAAATAGGAGAATTTGAATTACCTTAACATACTTCATACAATATCTTGCAAGATATTATTTCTTCTCCTAGTCATACCATTGGATATGTTGGAACTCCAACATAAATGTAATATAGATACACCTTGAGATATATAGTCCAATTATAGCTTTATAACTTAACATTACCCATCAAAATCAAACCCATGAGTTAGAGCTTTCAAATCAAGAGTCTTACCACTAGGCTAACATCTCATTGTTAGCCACACAATTTACAATAATAAAAAGGAAAGTTCACTGAAAAATGTTATGAAGATGTGCACAATTGGATGTCATTGATGAGGTAAACAAAAGGATTTTATTGTAAGAGTATCTAAGGATAAAGAACTTAACTAACCCAACCAAAAGATATTCAAGTGGGTCCTTCCCAAAGCAGGGATAGCCCTTTTATGCCTTTGCATAAGTTCAAACCAAAGAGTCTATGGGCTTCGTGGATGATCAATGGTTATAGAAGGTTAAGTACAAAAACTTGGAAGAAACTATCTAAGAATTTCGACACATCAAACCAGGACATCGAACAAGAACATGAGACTGGCAGTGAGGTGAGACATGGAAAGCATAGATGGATGAGAGAGAGTAGAATGGAGTTCCTAATTAAGGTCACATGAAGTTCCTTGTGAATTTTATGGTTAAATGACTTGATAAGATCCATCATTAGTCCAGACCAAAACCAACCATGTTTAATGACCTTGCATCACCATTCTAAGACTAGTTCACCCCCCTAAGACACAAGAGTGCTTCCATAGAACAACCACCATTACTTATTAGAGAAGAAAAGAGAAGTACGAAGTGAGGAAGGACCTTAGTTAGAGTAGACCTTCAAACATGGGTCACATGTATTTCTAGTCCCATAACCTGTGCTTGTAGCCCGTTTATTTTGTCTAAGGGATGTGCATTGAATTTTCATCATGTTTTTTTGAAATGGGAACCACACCATGCAAAGACTTATTCATTTATTACGTCTAATGGGTGTGCTTTGAATTTCCATCATTTTTTTATGAGAACCACACCATACAAAAATTTATTCAATTTCCTTTTATTGATCAACATAGAATGGTAAGAAATCCATGAAAACACACATGCACCTAGGCAAACAGAAAGGCACAAAGAATGTCAAATCCCCTTGAAGTCACACCCTATTCAAACCTTTGAATTATTTCCAATTCTAGAAACTACCAAAGTCACAAATTTGTTAATGTTTTAGTAATGAAAAAGGAACTACACATTTCTAAAACAAGAAAAACCATAGATTTTGTGGATGGATGGATGTTGTGGACTCACTACCTATTGCATGAAAAAAGAAATCATGTCCTAATCATCTGTAACAAAATTCAAAGCCAGAATCTAGACACCAACACTCAAATAATGAAATAGTACATACCACCATCAAGTAATGCATTACCATTGTGCTTGGTAGTTATTAACAAAAAGTTAGAAAATAACACCAAAATAAAAGAAAATATAAAAGAAAGCTTAAAATATTTAATAAATAGAAAATGTATTAATGATGGTGTAAAAAAAATTAGAAAAGACTAATAATATGAAAACAAGAAGATGTAAAATAAAGAATGTGCAAAACAAAAAGTTGTAAAATAAAAAAATGTGTAAAAGAAAAAGGGTGAAAATTGAGAAGCTACTTATATGGTTAGCATGGATGGCCATCTCTCCCATGACTAGGTTGAAAGGAGGAGATTCGAAATATAGAGCATGGTTGTCCATCCGATGAGGCATTTATTGTATTAGCTAGCTTATGCTGGTGGAAAGGTTTGATTTGTTGGATGTTGACTGGCTATTTCTTGTCTAGGCTCTTAGGTTTGTAGATCATCATGATCCTAGAAGAAAATTTTTTGTAGATGATGTAAAGTCCTTCCCAAAATTTTTGGAACTTAGTTTGTTTAGGTATGTGTGTGGGGTTCTAGTAGAGAACCTTATCTCCCGATTGAAATTTGACTTTTCTAACTTTAAGGTAATGGTGCTTTTTTGTTGTAGGCCTTGTGAAACTCGTTAGATGATAGAGCAACCAATTGGTTTTCATCTAGTAGGTTGAGATTCTAGTCTTTATTTTTGTGCTAGACTCAAGTCAAGGTCGAGGTATTAGATTGTTGAAAGTGTATGGAGCTCGAATTAAATAGGAAGTGTTGGTAATTTTTCATACACAAGCTCATAGGGAGAATAGCCTATAGGAAGTTTCCATGTTGAGTGGTAGGACCAAAGGGCATTGTTGAGTTTTGTGCTCTAGTCTTTCCTATATTTGCTAACAATTCTTGTTAGAATCCTTATGATTTCCCGATTAGTAGCCCTAGCTTGACCATTGGCTTGGGGGTGGTAGGGCATTGTGAGTTTATGTTCAACCCCCAAGTGTTGTATGAGCTTCTGAAAAGTAGTGCTAGTAAAGTGAGTTCCATTATTAGAAATTAATGCATGTGGCATGCCAAACCTATTTACAACACTTTTTTATATAAACCAAGCAGAAATAGAAGATGCATAGTCAATGATGATTGTTGCTTCTACCCATTTTGTACAATAGTTAACATTGACTATATTGTATGCCTTTCTACTTGACATGGGCATGACGGGACCCATGAAATCAATGCCATAGATGTTTAAGGATTCTAGTGGTTGAATCCATTATTGAGGCCCCTCCATTTGAGCAGTCATTCCACCATCTCATTGGCATCGTTCACAAGAGTGGATATAATGGTGAGCATCCCTAAAGATTGTTGGCCAATAGTACCCTACCATCAAGATTTTAATGGTCATGCATCTCCTAGCAGAGTGTCCTCCACAAGGACCTTCATGAGCATCTTGGAGAATGTGCAGTTGATCAACATCAAGGACACACCAATGAACCAGGCCATCGATGCACACCTTGAACAAGTGTTTTACCTGGTGAAGAAACTAATGTTTCTTCTAGTCATCCAACCCTTATGGCATCTCTTAGGTAAGAAGATAGGTGAGAATGCCATCATACCATTTAGGCTCATTAGGAAATTCTTTACTTATAGCCCCAGCAAAGAAACGTTCATCAGAAAACACATAATGATTGAACTTATATGAGCAAACACCATTGCCATAAATTCTTTTTTTGTAGCGGTGTAATTCTGTTGTGCACCCACAATGCTTTGACTAGCATAGTGGATGTAGTATGGATTTTTCTTGTCATCTATCTGCATAAGCATGGCTCCCAAGGCATAATTTGATGCATATATCATGACATGAAATGGTCTAGACCAGTCAAGTGCTTGTAGGATTGGAGTTTCTACAAGTTTCTCTTTCAGCTGTTGGAATGCTTTTTCACATTCCATGTTCTAGACAAATGGAGCATCATTCTTTGTCAACTCCACCAATGACCTTGCAATCTTATAGAAATTCTCTATGAATTGCTAGTAGTAGCCAGTATGTCCAAGGAATGATCAAACATATTTGAAATTTTCTAGTTGGTGGGTTATTACTTGGATGACCCTTATTTTATCAGGGTCTACCTCAATTCCTACTTGTGATATTCTATGCCCCAATACAATGCCATCTTGGACCATTAGGTAACTTTTTTGTCAATTGAGTCACAAGTTAGTTTCAACACATCATTTTAGCACTTACTCAAGGTGGTCCAAGGCTTGCTCAAATTTAGCTTCATAAGTGGAGAAGTCATCCATAAAGAATTCCACACCACTTCCGATTTGCTGTTGAAAAATGCTTAGAACTAGGTGTTGGAATGTAGTAGGAGCATTGCATAGACCAAATGGCATCTTGCGATATGTAAAAGTCCCCCAAGGACTTGTGAATGTTGTCTTCACCTGGTGCTTTGATGCAATTTGAATTTGGTTATAATTTCTATAACCATCTAGAAAATTGTAGTAGTAATGCCCAAATATTGTGTTTAATACCTGATCAAAAAATGGCAACAAAAAATGATCCTGCAATGTTGCCATATTTAGCAACCAAAGATGGATGTAGACTTGTCACTTGCCTTCTTTCTTTGGCACAATCATGAGTGGACTAACCCACTCACTATCCTGGGATAAATGAACCCTACCTTGAGGAGTTGTTTAATTTCCTCTTTCACGACCTATTTCAATTTGGGATCCAATCACCTATGTGGCTATCTCTTTGGCTTCATGGTTGGATCAATGTAGATGTGATGCTAGCATATTCGAGGATCAATCCTTGTGAGTTCAAGATATGAACAAGAAAAAGTTGCAAACCACTTTTCAACCACATTCAACAACATCTTTTTCTGCTCTAAAGCAAGATTTGCATTGATTATGACCAGCTTACCATTTTTAAAAAACACATATTCCATTCTGGCCAACACCATTTTTAATTTAAGGGGCTCTTACTTAAAATTTTTGAAGAATCTCCAACTCTTCCCAATAAGTATTATCATTTGCATCATTAAAGAGTTGATGATGAACTTACTCTAGTTCATCCATGCTTGTGACATATGCATATGTTGAGCTCTCAGTTGGTTCCATGCAACATGTGCTAATATTAGAATCAACAATCAGCCATTGGGTTCTCGCCTGTTTTGTGGCTGCTGCATATAGAAACCTTTGAATTTTTTCTTTTGGTGCACACTGCTTGCATGCAAAGATAGATGCTTGTTTCATAGCATAGAGTTTCTGCACACAATTACACCCTATATTGTTGTACGTGATGCATGGAACTTCCTTCTTCTTGATCTTTCTGAATCCATTTTCTTTGGATATTTCTAGGAAAAGATCTCTGATGTCCATTCTTGCATCAACAATGATAAGCCATGCCCTTCCCATGATGATTGGGAAATCAACTTTGCAGTTCTTTACCTTGATTACTAGGAAATCAACAACATAAGACCATCCATATACAGTGGTCACAATGTCTTCCACCAGTCCCAATGAAATAGTGATGGACTAGTCTACCAATTCTAATATGATATTGCTCTTCTTGAGAAGAGGCAAGTTGCATGAAGTGTATATCTTATGAGAAATTAAATTGACACCAAAACTTGAGTTGTGAAGAGCTTTGCACCATTCATTCCTAGCAATCAAAAAATAAATGAGACAACTTCCAAGATTGGTTAATTTCCTAAGAAGGTTTCCAGCATAGATCCAATTAGATACAGTGTGAGTAAGCATCATAGTATGGATCCTAGGTGGTGTTTGGTTTGAAGGGGACTCAAAGAAGTTTTATATAGATGAAGATGGAGGGATAGGATTATCAACTATAGGTGTATTTAAGGGCTTAGGTGGACTATGGGATTGAAAGAAAGGTCTTTCTTTGATTGAGTATTCAACCCACTTGATTGATGAACTAGTTGTAGGTTAACAGCCCTAGTAGTGTTGCATTGTTGCAGTTGAGCTGGTAGTTCACCTTGCATAGGTGGAGTAGGTGGTAGCTGTAAGGCTAGAGGAGGAACATGTGTAGGGATAGGAGGGGGATAAGGATAAAAGATGACATCCATTTTTTTCATGTAAAGAATGAGTTTGATAATAATTAGAAGGATGGTAGTGAGATTGGAAAGTAGAAATGTGACTGGAGAAGTCACATGGAGACAGGGGTTGCTGAACACACAGTACCCATATGGATCAGGTTGTCTCTAAGGGTATTGTAGCCTTGGTGGTGCTAGAGCCCATGATTGTGGTTGTTGCCATTGTTGATACTACTCCTATGGTTGCAGTAGAGTTCCACTTAGATAATACTATTGTTGCTAGTGGAATTATCTAAAATTACCTTGAGGATAAGGTAATATTCTAGATGTTTGCCTTTGTGTTAGTCGTGGATTCAAAGCATACATCCCAGACTCCTATAAATGTGATACTATGAGGCAACATCCCTTAGGATGTTCATACTGGCATATGTGACATCCACCATCATCATCTGATCTACTTCCCGCAACTTCTTCTATTGCAACAATCTTGCCCTTACCTTTTTTATAGGCATGTTCAATTTTCTTGCATCTCTTGCACTCACAATCACTACCTTGTTCTTTGGACTCTTCAACAATTTTTAGGATAGATTGAAATTTGCTATCCATGGAGTCCCATAATTGATTAACCTTGGCCATAATTTCATATTGAAATTTTTGAATCTGCAAGGATTTTCTATTCACCACCTCATCAGGTCTGAATTCTTTCTCACTATCACAAAATAAACCCTTCCTCTTGCGAATAAAAGAAGGATCATGATTATATTCTTTTGCATCTTCTCTTTTTCTTAATTCACCCTTCTCTTTAGCTACCTACTTGATTAGTTTTTGTATCTAACGAACACTTAATTTTGATAGTCATCCTTGGGCATAGACACCAAGGGTTGTCTTCATATCTAATCGAAGCCCATCTACAATGTGGTGAAGTTGATCCAACTAAGAGTAACCATGGCTAGGACATTTGTGCATTAAAGAATAGTATCGGTTGATGGTGGTATCCAAGGATTCGTGTGTTCCTTGTTTTCATCCTTGGATTTACCTTCTCAAGTTGAACACTCTGGAGTATGTTTGATATTTATCATTAAATAATTTAAGCATTGTACTCCATCATCTGATAGATTCCAACTCTAAGGATTGATAGTAATTCTCTACTTTTTTGATGAGTGTCCTTGGGAACAACTTAAGTTTTTCCACTCATTCTCTATGTTTTGCAAGGCACATGCATCTTGAAAAGTTTAGAGATGATTCTACATATTAAAGTTATATCCCCCTTTGAACTGAGAAATATTGTTCATGTCTAGCCTTTTGATTTGACTATCATTCACATGCCTTGTTGGAATTTGTACTACCTCTGTGATATTGAACATACTTTAAGTAGCATGAAAAGGCTCATCGAGGCCATGATCATGGTGCTTATGATGCCCTCTACTACCCCTTCATTCATAGTGATGTGCCTCTCTTTTATGTGTACATCCTTGATTTTGCCTTGCCCGATGGTCCCTTTGATCATTTCGCTCCTATTGGTTATTTTAGTCACCTTCATCATGGTCTTGCCTCCTATGGTTGCGATTAGAGCTAGAAGATGATGATGATGATGATGATGAAGATGAAGAGGAAGGAGGACTAACACCATCATAGTGCCTACTGCTACCTCTTTGGTGATTAGACCATGATCATGATCTTGTTTCTTGTCTACATCCCTACCTTGGCTTGCCTCTTTGGATCATTCTTTTTTATTGGATCCATTCTTACTAGAACTAGGATTGTGAATAGTGGACTATAGGTTTTGGTTTTAACCTCCCTCACCAAAGACGAAGAGAGGCATTTCATTGAAAGGAAAACCCCCAAGGAAGGGTTCCTCACTATCTTTTTGGTATAGTAGAAATGAGAAATCATTAAATCCTTTTTCCTTCACAAATTCATAACATTGTTCTAATTAGTGATCCTTGAGATGTTGTGCCTCAGTGGAACGATAATCCTTGGCATCATTGTCTTGCATAACATACTCAGCACCCTCCATGTTACCCTCCATGTTACAACACCACAACTATTCATCCTAATATAGGACAAAGGTGAAATTGGGTACATACCCAACATGATGATCATATACCACTTAATATTGTTGAGGCATCGGCTAATGATCTCCATCAAACTTGGGCAGAGAAGCACTCCTGTGAGAAGAAGACATTTTCAATGAGATGATAAAAACACAATGTGTTTTTAAATTTTTTTTGTAGTAATTATAAACTATGATATGACTCTAGGGTTTGTTCCAATAATTTTGAATGATTTCCACTAAATCCTAGATAGCACATGAAACAACCAAAAGATCCCTGGCAATGATGCCAATGATGAACGACGAGGTACCCCCATGCCCAACTATATGAATCACTAAGGTGTTCACACATGATCTGGTCGAATTCCATGGACCTATAGTTTTCTAGTGCACTAGTTCTTCTAGAAAGTAAAATGGGCATTGGGAATGTTTGTTGTGTTCCCAACTACACTTGTGAAGCTCAATCATATGGTTTAAGTGTAATTGAGATACATGATTTTTATCATTTTTATATTTTATAAGTTTAATCACCTACAACAAGAATGAAAGGTAGAGTAATTTAAGATATAATTCATTCACTACCTACCTAGCCTAACACAAGTACCCGTTCCACTTTCCTAGCTACATCCTAAACATGTATAGTTTTGCTAGGCTACCAAACGTTAAATGTTGTTAGGTTATCAAACACTATATGTATTCTCAAATTGGTCATGCTTGTGTTCATTAACAACTAGAAACTATTTGCTTAATTTAAATGCATTAAAGTAAAGTGCATGAAAATAAAGTGCATTAAAGGAAACATTAATCTATTCTTAGTCTTGCAAGGATTACCAAAAGGGTTCATTTTTATTCCCGTCACACTGCTATGCTTAGGTACACTAGTGTTTGAACAAAGATCCATACACTTAAACTCTTACTGTGGGCACTTAGAAAATATTCTAACTTTGGAGAAAACAAACTACAAGCACTAAATTTATAGGCTGTTGTATACCTTGTGATATTAGCTATCCAACATCACATCTTGGGCTTCGACATTGAGTATTCGATGGTAAGGCTCTAATATTAGGTACTCAATATTAGAGCATGCAAAAAACATGATTCATCATAGGGTGTTGTGAGTTTATGTTCAACCCCCAAGCATTGCATACGATTTTGAAAGGTAATGCTTGTAAAGTGAGTTCCATTATCAAAAATTAATGCACGTGGTATACCAAACCTAATTACAACATTTTTTTGTACAAACTGAGCAATAGTAGAAGATGTCGATGATGACTGGTACTTTTGCCCATTTTGTACAATAGTCAATAGTGACTATGATGTACGCCTTTCCATTTGACATGGGCATGATGAGACCCATGAAATCAATGCCCCATATGTTAAAGAGTTCTAGTGGTTGGATCCACTATTGAGGTTCCTTCATTCAAGAAGTCATTCCACCATCTTGTTTGTAGCATTCATAAGAATAGACATATTGGTGAGCATCCCTGAAGATTGTTGGCCAATTATACCCTACCATTAGGATTTTGATGGTCATGCATCTCCCAGCATAGTGCCCCCCCCAAGGACCTTCATGAGCATCTTAGAGAATGTGTAGTTGATCAACATCAGAGACACACCAACAAACTAGGCCATTGATGGACACCTTATAGAGGTGTCCATTGACCTCCATGAAGCATTTTACCTGGTGAAGAAACTATTGTTTCTTCCAGTGGTCCAACCCTCATGGCATCTCTTGGGTGATAAGGTAGGTGAGAATGACATCATACCATTTAGGCTCATTGGGAAATTATTCAGTTATAGCCTCAGCAAAGAGGAGCTCCTTAAGAAATAGATTAGATAGTAAGCTTTCTTTCTCTTTGTTATCCCATCGCAACCGAGATAAGTGGTCAGCCACCACATTCTCAGTGCCTTTTCAATCTACCATTGTAAGATCAAATTCCTATAAGATCACTAACCATAGTATGACATAGGGCTTATTGTTGACTTGTTCATTAGGAAGCGAATGGCACTGTGGTCTGTGTGCACAAATACTTTATATCCAAGCACATAGTGCTTGAACTTCTCTAGAGTAAATGCCACTTCCATTAATTCTTTTTCTATAGTGGTGTAGTTCAGTTATGCATCCACAATGGTTCAGCTTGCGTAGTGGATAAAATATAAATGTTTCTTATCATCCAAATACATAAGTATAGCTCCCAAGGAATAATTTAATGCATCTATCATAACATGGAATGGTCTAGACTAGTCAAGTGCTTGTAGAATTGAGGTTTCTACAAGTTTTTTCTTTAGTTGCTAGAATGCTTTTTCACATTCAATGGTCTAGTCAAATCATGCATCTTTCTTTGTCAGGTTAACCAATGGTTTTGTGATCTTAGAGAAATTTTCTATAAATCACTAGTAGTAGCTAGTGTGTCCAAGGAATGACTGAACATCTTTGGTAGTTTCTAGTTGGTAGGTAATTCCTTGGGTGATCCTTATTTTTTCAGGGTTTACCTCAATCCCTGCTTGTGTTATTCTATACCCCAATATAATTCCTTCTTGGGCCATCAGATGACTCTTTTGCCAATTGAGTCAAAGGTTTGTTTTAACACATCTATTCAAAACTTGCTCAAGGTAGTCTAAGGCTTACTCAAATGTAGCTCCATAGGTGGAGAAGTCATCCATGAAGACTTCTATACCACTACCAATCTATTGTTGAAAAATATTTAAGACCAGGCATTGGAATGTAGCAAAAGGATTGCATAGAACAAATGGCATCTTGCAATATGCAAAAGTCCCCTAGGGGCTCACGAATGTTGTCTTGGTCTAGTCCTCTGGATTGATCTAGATTTGGTTATAGCCACTATAACCATTCAAACAACTATAATAACAATGCCTAGATATTGTGTCTAACACCTAATCAATGAAAGGTAATGACAAATGTTCCTTGAATGTTGCCATATTCAACACTCAAAAATTAATGCAAACCCACCACTTGTCACCTTTATTTGACATAATCATGAGTGGACTAACCCACTTACTATCCACAATGGGATAAATGAAGCCTACCTTGAGTAGTTTTTTGATTTGCTCTTTGATGATCTACTTTAGTTTGGGGTTCAATTGCCTCTATGGTTGCCTCTTTAGCTTCATGGTTGGGTCAATGTAGATACGGTGCTGGCATATCTGAGGATTAATCCCTATGAATTTAAGATATGACCAAGCAAAGGTTGCTGACCATTTTCAACCACTTTTCATAGCTTCCATTTTTGTTTTGGAGCAAGATTTGCATTGATTATCACCGGCTTCCCATTTTTTAAGAACAAATATTCCATGAGAGCTAGTAGCATTTTTAATTCAAGGAACTCCTACGTGAAATTTTCAAGAATTTCCAACTCTCTCCAATAGGTATCATCATCTAAATCATTAGAGAGTTGGTAATGAACTTACTCTAGTTCATCCATGCCTATGACATATGCACATGTTAGGCTCTTAGTAGGTTTCATGCAACCTATGTTGCTTTCAGGATTAGTGGTCAGCCACTGGGTGCCCTCTTGTTTTGTGGTTGTTGCGTACAAACACCTTTGAATATTAACTTCTAGTGCATATTTCTTGCATGCAGTGATGGATTCTTGTTTCACTAACCAGAGTTTTTGCACACAATTGCACCCTATATCGCTATACATGATGCATAGAACTTGCTTTTTCTCAATTTTCCCAAATGCATTTTCTTTAGATATTTTAGGGAAAAGATCTCTAGTGTTCATGCTTGCATCCACGGTGCTTAGCCATGCCATTCCCATGATGATTGGGAAGTCCCCTTTGTAGTTCTTTACCTTCATCACTATAAAATCAACAGGATAAGACCACCCACAGACAATGGTCACAATGTCTTTTACCAATCCCAATGTAACAGTGATGGACTAGCCTACTAATTCTAATATGATATTACTCTTCTTGAGAGGTGACAAGTTGCATGCAATATACATTTCATGAGAAATCAAATTGACACCAAAACCTATATTGAGAAGAGCCTTACATGGTTCATTTCTAACAATTTTCAAATAAATAAGAGGACTTTCAAGATCAACTAATTTCCTAGGAAGGTTTCTAGCATAGATCCACTCAGATACAACATCAGTAAGCATAACAGTATGGATCCTAGGTGTTATCTGGCTTGAAGGATACTTGAAGGTATTTGATACAAAGGGAGATGGAGAAATAGGGTTGCCAACTGTAGGTGTATTTGAGGGCTTAGGTGGATTTTGGGGTTGGAAGAAAGATATTTTCTTTAATCAAGTGTCCAAACCACTTGGTTGATGAACTGATTGTAGATTAATGACCTTGATAGCATTATGTTGTTGCAGTTGAGTTGGGAGGTTACCTTGCATAGGTGGAGCAAGTGGTAGCTATGCAAAGAGTGGAGGAACATGTGCAGGAATATGAGGAGGATAAGGGTAAAAGGTGGTATCCCTTATGGCATGTGAAGAATGAGTTCAATAATAATCAGGAGGGTAGTAGGAAGGCTGAAAAGTAGAAACATGATTAGAAGAGTCACATGGAGACAAGGGGTGCTAAACATATTACCCATATAGATCAATTTTTCTATAAAAATATTGCTGACTTCGTGGCACCCATTCTTTCTTGATATTGGGATCTACCTACATTAGGATCTCAGTAAGGTTCACCCCTATTTCAAGCAACCCAAGCACCACAATAATGAACTATGTTGAGTAGGACATTGAGAGGTCCTTGATCTTCACTATTGCTCTAGGCTACCTGTTATTTTAGAACAAAAATATCTCTCCCATCTACTACTTCCCAATGGAAGTCATGATTGGCCACATGGGAGAGGCCTTCAACTGATCCTACACTTCTCTTAGTGCATGCTCCAGGAAAGGACCAAAGTTTAACTCTTGGAGCACCAATTTTTGGACCTTCCTTGATTTAATTTGATTTAGGTAGGCCTTTATTAAGGTCACCTTGAGGTTTACTGGTTGTGCAAGCACATCATCCCGATGGGAGTGTTCTATTGCTACTGTTGTTGGTTCTGTAATCTGTTTGATAAATTTCACTTTTGCCTCCTCCCTAAGAGGACTTGTGGCATGGGTTGCGAGTGATTTTTCTTGGGGCTATTCTTGGCCTCTTTACATTCTAGTCATTTCTCCCTTGGTTGGGATGCTCTTGCTTCCTATGTGTTCTTTCCTTTTGGTGCCATCTACGATCACAACACATCCATGGATTAGTAGATGTAATGTGTAACTTTAAAGTTTTGAGTACCTTTTCCTGTTAATTAGTTAGTTACACTTAGCTAAAGTTGGATCATGGCAAATTGATTATGTTATCAATTATTTATTATAATTATCATCAGAGCTTATTGGAAAGGTTTAATTCTTGTAATTTAGTGTTTAATGGTTGATTTTTCAGTTAAACCTTTGCAGGAGTTTGAAAAATTTGTGAAAAATTGTCTATAAAAAATGGTACATTTGTGAGCCCCATGACGAAGAGCTTACCTATGGTACCTACAGGGTCAAAGAACAAAGTGATTTGGATAGACGATTTGAAAGCTTCTAGGCTTAGAAAGATTGAAAAACTCCTTTGGCATTTGTGATAAAATGTAATATTTTCTAAGTGGGGTCATGGATATTTATACTATTTTTGACTTACATTGACAGGGCCTCGTATACGAGTCTGCTCCATTGATGGGCCTCATATATGGGGCCCATTGGCCAAAATTTTCAAACATCAATATCTCAAAAAATATAATGAATTTTTCAATGAAATTGGGATCCATTGAATCCCAGAAAAGCTAAGAATGTGATAAAATCATTGAAGAGGGTCTTTGAAAGCTCAAAAGTTGAAAAATTTGATGGAGAATGTATTTAATAAACAAAACATATGAAGGAGCACATGGTCTAATGTGGAAGATGAGTGTACGAAAGATTCTAGTTGCGATAATGCCTAGGGATAAGGTACTTAACAAACCTAAAAAAGGGATATGCAAATGGATCCTCTCCATAGTAGGCACATGCCCTTTTTGCCCTTGCATAACCTCAACCTAAGAACTTTGTGGGACCCAGAGGTGACTAATGGTTGATGAAAGTTAAGGACCAAAACCTAGAAAATTCTATCGAAGACTTCAAATACATTAGCCCAAGACATGGAATCAAGAACATGGACACCAATAGTGAGGTGGGCTATGGATAGCATAAATGGATGATAGAGAAGCTAGAGTGGAATTTCACATTGAGGTCATAAGAAGTCCCTTGTGGAGTTTATATTTAAAATGACCTGAGAAGATCCATTCTTAGTCTAGACCAAAACCCATGTCTTTCAGTGACTTTGCGTTGTCACTCCAAGATCAATCCACCCCCTCAAGACACAAGAGTGCTCCCAAAAAATAGCCACCATTCCATAAAGAGAAGTAGAAAGTAAGAGAGAGGGCCTTAGTTAGAGGGGACCTTCAGGCATGAGTACATGTCTTTCTAGTCCCATAACTAGAGGTTGTAGCCTATTTATTTGTCTAAGGTGTGTTCTTTGAATTCCCATCATGTTTTTTTTTTTGGATTTTTGGATGGAAACCACACCATGCAAAGATTTTATTTAACTTCCTATTAATGGAACATGGAACAATAAGAAGTCCATGAAAAACACTTAAGCACTGAAGTAAGTAGAAAAGTACAAAGAGTATTAAGTCCCCTTGAAGTGACACCTTGTTTAGACCTTTGAATCCTTCCCATTTTCAAAAACTACTAAAATCACAAATTTATTAAAATTTGATTTAATGAAAGGAACCTCAAACTTCCAAAACAAGGAAAACCATAAAGTTTGTGGATGGGTGGATGTTGTGGACTCATTGCCTATTCCATGAAAAAGAAACCATGACTGAGCCATCAATACAAAAATTCAAAAGTAAAAACCAAACATTAGGAAACCAATCATGAAGAACAAATCATCCTTAGTAATAGCTACAACACCACAATGTCCTATTGACAATAAAGCATTTTTATTAGGAAAAATTTGAAAACCACACTAGAAAAAACAAGGTAAAATATATAAGAAAGTATAAAATATCCAATAAATATTCAAATGTACTAATGATGGTGTAAAAGAAAAAATGACGTAAAAATAAGAAAAATTTTGAAAATCAAAAAGTTGTAAAATAAATAAATTGCAAGAGTGTAAGAGTGAATAATATCTACCCATGATGACATCCAAGGGTTCATGTATTCCCTATTTCCAACCTTTAATTTTCTTTCTCAGATTAGACACTGATGAATCATGGTTTGCCAAGCCCCGATATCAAATACTTGATATCGAGTATGCCATATCACAACATGGATAACAATATCAAATACATGATATCATGATTCATGTGTGGGCCTATAAATATAGCACTTAAGCATGCATGAAAGGAGTGATTTGGTAAATCTTAGAGTAGATTCATTTTGTCAGTTTTCAATTCTTTTCAAGTGTATGCTTGTAGTGTGATGATTATAATTATACAGAACCTTTGTTCGAGTGTGACGTACTTGGACATGCACACAATTAGCAATAAAGATCAAGATTACTCCATAATTGCAGCATTCACTTAGTTTTTAATTGTTTAATTGTTAATTATTATTTATTATTTTCTTAGTTAATATTTCTTTCTCGTTATTTACTATTCCTATTGTTAATGCAGAATTGGCACGTCTTAATCACGAACATTTAAGTGTAACTACTTGGTAACCCAGTAGCATATCTAGTAGTGCTCAAGTAATGTGTGCTTGGTATTCCCAGAAGTAGTACACAAAGTCCAAGATGCATACGGATGATTAAGGACAGATGTTCATCGCACATAGGCTAGCTTAGATTTTGCTTCATATTGCTTATTAGCTTAATCAAGGCTATTTCTCATTGTCTTTAGGAGTAGCATAGTGTTAGAAATCACATCACACATCTCATGTTTGACTAAACCATACGTGACAAAGAAAATACTAGTCCAGGTAGGAAGATAGCGAATTGCAATCAACATTCAACTATCTAGGTGCTGCAACTAGTCCATTTGCGGAGTTTGACTAGATTGTGCGTACACACTTGTATTCATATGGTTGAGCATAGGGGTACCTTGCCACTCATTAGACACTTTGGATTATGTATAGTATTTGTCATTAAATAGCTCTAACATGGTACTCCATTAGCAAATGAATTCTAGTTCCAAGGACTAACACCAGCTTTTAGCTTTCTTGATGACTATCCTAGGGAATAGCTTGAGTTTCTGCCAGTCATTCTGAATGTTTTGTAATGCATAGGCATCATGGAAAGCTTGTAGATGAGTCTCCAGATTAGAGTTCTATCCCCCTTAAATCATGGGATATTATTCATGTCTAAGCACATGATCCGATTGTCTTTCACATGCCTAGTTGGAATTTTAACTACCTCTACAATGTTAAGCATGCTTCAAGTTGTTAACAAAGGTCCATCATCATTATTTTTTCGATGATACTAGTGATGGTTTCTATCATCCCTTTGTTCTTGGCAAGCTCTACAATCATTGTTGTCCCACTAATCACCTTCATTATAATTATTTTTCCTACAACTTCTATTAGAACCTAAAGATGAAGAGAAATGTTTGAAATTGGATGAAGAGGATGAAGAGGAAGATGGACCACCGGCACCACCGCGGTGTCTACCACCACCTCTTCACTCATTAAGGCCATCATCCTTAGATCCCTTGCCATCACGATGTTTTCCTAAGCTCTTGCCATGATTGTCACTTTTTCCTGAACCTAGTTTATGAATAGTAGATTACAGGTTCAGGGCCACATCCTCATCACCAATAACAGAGGATGAAGAATATTCATGTTGGGAATCCTTAGGGGGAGGAACCACATTGTCATCTTGGTTTAGTAGGAACAAAGGGTTAGTGAAGTGCTTCCCCTTCATAGCCTCGTGATGCCTCTGCTAGTATCAATATCCTATGTTGTGTTTCAATGGGATGATACTCTTAAGTGTCATAACCATTCACAATGTATTTTTTGTGAAAATCTAAAATTCCTAACTTCTTAAGAGTTTGGAAGTGCATCCCTAGCATAGATTGATCAAGGGACAATACGATGTTGCCCTTCATATCACACTATCTCAGTTGTTCATCCTGATGTAAGATGAAGGTGAAGTATGGTGCATACTCATCTAGATGAGTATATACCACTTTGCACTCTTGTGGAACCGGCAATTTGACATCTTCATGCCTATGGGAAGAAGACATTTTGTAACAAGTAAAATAATTAGTGTGCTTTTGTAATTATAGGTTTTGTGAAAGTGATGTTAACTTTAGGTTCATTCAACGATATTAATAATGTTTACTAATCCTAGATAGAGCACATTTAAACAAACAAAGTTCTCAAAAATGGCACTAATGATGAGCAATTGAAAGGGTATCCCTATGCCCAACCATATGAGTCACAGAGCGTTCACGGAAAATTTGGTTAAATTTCATGGACTTTATAGCTTTTGGTGCACTAGTCTTCTAAGAAGTGAACCTTAACCTAAGGTCATTCATTATCTTCCCGATTACACTTATGAAGCATAATGGTATGGTTAAGAGTAATAAAGGCATATGATTTTTGTCCTTTTATGTTTTATGGTTTTGGTGCTTCAAGAGAGAGAGTAATTTAATAACTAATTTAATTTAACTAACTAACTAATATTTAACTAATCCTAACATAAGCATCCAGTCCCACTTTCCATACATGTCCTAAACCCACGTATCCATTGCTGGGTTACCAAGCGCTATGCTTCTAGGTGCACCAAGCAATAATGCTGCTAGGATTGCCAAGCGAATACGTGTTATGCTTGAAGCGGTCGTACTTTTGTATTTAATCTATCTAGCTTATCTTGCGTAATTAGCTTAATTACTAGAAAAAATTAAATAATTAATTAAAAGCATTAAATGCATAAATAAATATCTAAACTATCCAAAATGCTACAAGGTTTATCAAGAAGTTTGTCTTTATTATTGTACACAGTGTCATGCTTATGTACAACAATGCTCAAATAAAGATCCATACACTCAAGGACACTCAGGAGAAATATTCTAACTTTCAAATGTGAAAGTTACAAGAGTTCAACTACTCATATGAATAGGATGCACATAAACATGATTGGGAGCTCATATTTATAGTTTTCGCTATAATGCTACATTGATGAGGCTATGTCGACGTAGCAAATGCTATGTTGACGTGGCCCCATCGATGAGGCAGCAACACATAAATGGGGACCTATTGATGAGGCCATGTCAATGGGGGCTTGTCGACATGGAACATTAATGCTTCATCATTAAAAAATAAAATAATTCATAAGACTAATTAAATACTCTTATAAATTTGTAAAAAAATGTTATTACATTATGTCATTATGTTGAGTCTCAAGTCCTTAATAAGATGTAACATCATGAATGGGATGAGAAGTAAAACTAGAGAGACTATTGGGGTTTACACCCAAGGGAGATTATTAGAACTGACTATCCATTGCATTCAAAGAATAATTGAGCAAGTGACAATAGAGGAAGATGAGCTATGAAAAAGAGAGTCAGCTAAAGAGTACAACATAGATCCATTGATTAGAAAAATAGATGCACGAGTGTCTAAGACCTAGGAGAAAGAAACCTTGGATCAGATAAACAGAAAGGAGACCCTACCATTTTCAAAGTCTATCACTGATATAATAACTTAGGTAGGGAAGTTGTGGAATTCAGTTGATGAGAAAAGTTACAAATGCTTTGAAAAGTATTGATGAAATAATAGAGCAAGCCTTTGCAAAAAGTAAATGTAATAGAAAGAAGAGAGAATTAGATGTAAAGGCAAAGTTGCTTCAGTAGCTGAGGTCTCAGATACCAACTCTACAAATGAAGAAGGTTGTACTATGTGCTAGTACAAACATCCTAAGAGATCTTGTCTAGTTATGACACATCTGCAAGAAATGGAAGCATATGCACTTAATCCCAAATTTGTTAAAAGAAAAATACCCAAACAGTTACCTTATCCTTAAGGTAACTATCGCAAGAACCTTCAAACAATGTCTTATCCTAGTGGAGATTTGTCGTAGTCATAGGAAAAATATTATTAACAATGGAAACAACCTTATTCATGGGCCATGCCACCATTGCACCAATAGTATTCATATCGACAACCTGATCCTTATAGATAGTATGTCCAACGTCCAATCTCATGAGCAAATGCAGCTATTTAGACTCCATAATATTATCCACTAGAATACCACTGACTGACACCACCAAGGACTAATTAATATCCATATGTTCATCCACAAGTAGCTAATTTTTCATATCCCAATCCAAATCCTTTGTGACCAATGCTACCACTCATGATGCAAGGAGAGTTACCATCACAACTATAGTAGAGGAAAGCTACAAACACAGTAAATATATAAGTGGGGGATCTTACCAGTAATGCTAAGGATAAAAAAAAAATTATTTATTTAGGACAAGTCCAAAAAAGGTTGGTAGAATTGGAGCTTCATCGAGACCATCTTCTTTTAAAATATATCTTCTCACTATTGACAAGCTTCCATCATCATCAAGCCAAAACATACAAGTTGTCATGCTCACTAAAATTATCACTGATTGGATTAACATAGGACCACTCCCTAAGAAGAGAATTGATCTAGGAATTCCTTTGATTTATCTACGAATAGTTCAGAATTTACCATGCAAAACTCTATTAGACTTAAGTTTCAGGGTGAATTTGATCTCCTACAAAAATATCAAGCATGGAATCTACCACCATTGAAAGAATGCAATACCAGGTTGGAGCTTGCACATTAGTTTGTCACCACTTCTTTGGGGTAGATAGATGATGTAGTGACCATTATTAATGGGTGGTCCTATCCAGCTAAGTTTCTAGTACTCGATGTGAAAGATGTTGATAAGGAATTTCCAATAATCATGGGGAGGACATGGCTTAGCACAATCAAATCTAAGATAAGTATGAGGGATCTATCTATTGAGATCTCCAAGGAAGACACACATGGATCCATACAAATGTAATGAATTCCATGCATAATTGCTAAATGCAAAGGGTGCAATCATGGACCGACACATCAGAATGTCAACACAATTACCATTTCAGTCCACAACAATAATAGTAAACAATTAGTGTATACAACTAAAAGAGTAGGGATCACAAAATCAAAAGACACCATGTGGTTACTAACAAAGAACCAACAACTATTTAAAACATGCATGGAAACATCTGAACCACTTACTAATTTCCAAACTAAGAAGATGACTCCAACTAAGAGCCCAAAAATGAAACAATTAACTCATAGTTATATACCAAAAGAAAAAGAAAATAGAAACTTAAATGATCATAACTCAACTACCATCAAAATTACATGGGATAATGATAGAATAGTTAATCAATAAAGATGGTAGGTGAACTACCTACAGTAATGACCCAAGAGATTTAAAGAGCATTTTCTAAACACTCGTCGATGAGATCAATCGTGGGGGAGATACTTTACTTTAATTTCAAAATTAATAAGTGATCTTGCATTTTTTGTTTTACAATTGTTTTTAGTCTTCATATTCTTTGACATTTTCTTATTTTTTATATACTTTTTCATTTCTTCAATTTTTCATATTCTTTCATATTTTTCATTCTTTTAACATTTTTCATTATTTATACTTTTTCACAAATTTTTACTATCTTTTTGATTTCTTTCATACTTTGTTTTCAAATCATTTGTACGTAATTTTCACTATTAATAAGAAATCTCACAAATAAAGGCAAGATGTAGCCCAATGATATGAAGATTTCACGATGTTATCAAATCATAAGGAATTGGTTGTTTTTAAAGTGATACCACATCATCCATCCATTCCTTCTAATAATAATAGGTTCTTACCATGGCCATATGATATTCTTTCAATCATCCAACTAGGAATAAACTTGTGATAATTATCCATAGATAGAAAAGTGAAGAACCAAGGGGGAATGAAAAGGGTATGACATCAAGGGAATTTGAGGATTCTTTTTGAGTTTTATCCTATTGCTAAGGTTATATTATATCCTTGTAGATCTAATGAAAAATGGAAGTAAGAGTTAAATGAGTGCTACCTTAAATAGTTGATACAAAATAAAAAGAAAAGAGCATAGACTAAGTTTTGGGCATTCCACTGGAATGACATGTTACCCATGCTTGAAGGTAGCTAGCTTCTTAGAAGCAACAATGAAAATAAAGTGCCATGAATAAAACTCATACCTTGGATAATATGCCAAGTGATAATGCTCCTTGCAACATTGATAGTCTTATGATTGTATTTCCAAGAGATAAAATGATGTGATGTCACTGGAATGTGGTCTAGACTTGGTTTAAATTCTAGACATAAAGGCTAATGATTACCTTAATCATTAATGAAACACAAGGAGTCATTATGTCTATGGTAAGTAACCTCACATCTCAAATCTATGATCCTTTCCACATCATTGTATACTCAATCATAACTTATGGTTTTGAATGACATAGTGAAATTTTTCTATTTTGGTGATACTAATATGTGTGTTTTTCTCAACAGGTGTGCACTACATTTAACTATTTAAGTGCCTAAGGACACTTTTAGATGTGGTTATACAAGGGCATTAAGGGTTGGAGCCTGCTTTGGGGAGGACACACTTGTATAACTATTGGATCTTATACCTACCAAGAGATTCCACATCATCTTGAGCCTTCCAATTCTGATAAATGCCAATAAATACTTTCCATATCATTCACACTATCTATTCTAATGACAAAACACCATTGTCTATCTCATTCATTCCATCAACACCTCATATACTTTCGTAGCTCGAGATTCCTTAATCATAGATTTTCAATGCTTATTCTTCACAACTGAAGCATCATCTCCATTTTAGGACCCTTTCAACATGATGCATATCTTTTAGCCATTCAATGGGACTCAATTTTTCTTTGAAAAACCTTAACAAAATTTGATTTTTTCTAAGGTGACATCATAGTTACAATATCACAGGCACCAATGATATCACACTTATAAATATTATATATAGCATGGGGGAGTTAGAAAAAATTTTCATTTTTGATTTTCATAAGAGGAGAGTTATTGTCGATTTTTCTTTGTAACTAACTACTTTGACACCCCATCTTCTACTACCCATAAGTTGCTCATTATTGCTCCAATTTTTGTGATTTTTGAATCTACATGATCTGGAAGTGCTCATCTTAGTCATGGGGGGTTGCTAGTGAGGAAAATTTGAGTCAATTGTTTTTTTGAAATTGCTAACAATGAAAGGGTATTATAAGGGTAAGTTTAAGGGGACATATCAAGAATTTTTTAAAAGTAAATCACTCATGTTAAGGCCAAAACAACTTTAAGAAGACTTCTAATTAATCACACCACTCATTTTATGCTATAGAAAAGCACTAATGGGGTTGTTCTTGAAAAATGTTCAAACTCTGCAATCATAATGAACTAAGAACTTGATACAACTAAGGGTATGAGTAAGGTACCAACCTATTGCTCATTTATGAGAATACTCTAGTAATTTCAAACCCTTAATTGATTGTAGATGGTCCCAAAAAAAGAAGCACAAGGAGAACTTCCACGACTGACAAGTAAAATACCATGAGGGAGTGGAAGAGAAAAAGTGAGCGAGCAAAATCCATAAGTAGAAAAAGGAGAGTGAGAGACACAATCCTTCAGTATTCATCAACAAACTCGTACCACAGAGCAATCTACTCAAGTAGAAGTAGAAATTCCACAAGTTCTCATCTAGGGATAGCAACTCACATTGTCACCTAAATGCCTTTAGGCTATACAAGAAAAATCCATCATATTGATAGTAATTGTGGAACTTAACTTTTGTCCTTTCTTGGAATTTGCTTCAAAAAGTGTTAAGGACCAACTTCTATCATCTCCTCTGGGACCTACTTTAATAAAAAATGGGAAGTGGTATTTAGGAGAAACACTCCAGTTTTGGTAGAATCGAGAAGCAGATGCTATTATAAAAATTAAAGGGATCTCAATGTCTTACTTAGTTAAGGAAACTATAGAGGTATTGAATGTGCCAAATGAAGGGGGAAAGGTAGTATAGATATTAACAAGATTTGACACAGATGCTAGAAAGTTGTGGTTATAGCAAGCATATGGAAAGGACAATAAGGAATATAGCAAATTGATTGAAAAGAAAAGCCTATTTTAAAATTGGCACTTATCACCTATTTCACACCAAGAGATTAAACCAAATCTCTACATATGCAACTAGAGGTAGTGCAATATTAATGGGAAAGTTCAATGTAAACATTGCTTGTCCCTACTTCACAAAAATACAAAGGTGGTTTGAGGAGAAGAAGGTAGGGAAGTTAAAACTTACATTTCCTTGCCTTATCTAGAAGTTATGCAAATGAGATGACATCCTAGGGTATACAAATGATGCATTAAGGAAGGCACAGAATGCTTCCTATGCCAAAATGCTCAAGCTAGTGCCTCCCAAAAAAGACCAAATAGAAGAAAAAATAGGCACTGAGGAGACTACCCAAACCACAAAGTAATAACAACAAGTTCCATAATTTTCACTACAAGATTATAGGTCTTTAATGAGTCATTTGTAGCAAATTACAGAAACCATTAGTTGGGGAAGTAGGGAAGAGGCTAATTTATTCAAAGTAATTGATGATGTAGTCAAGCTAACCATCTTAGCAAATTATGCTAGTAGACAAATATCATTCCCAGTGATGCTTGAATTTGGAGAGGAAGCCATAGTTATGGTCATGCAGCACCATGATGTAGTGGGAGCCATAGAAGTAATCATAGATCACATTAAAAAATCCTTTAATGTACCTGTTATGATGCTAGATGATTTTTCTAGAACTAAAGATGCTAAAATGTTAGCTAGTACCTCTATGACTCCTACAAATCATAAAGATGTGTTATACAGACTATTGTAGGCATGCCAGGTTATGATAAATCTCTTTGACATTCCTAGTAATTTCAATACAACATAATTTGAATTAATTACTACTAAAGGAAAATTGATCATGGTCGAAACCAAGGCAAAGCATGCTAAGAATGAGCTTTGTCACTTACAAGAAGAGCTCATAGCCTTGAGAGAAAAAAGAAGAGATCCAACTCAATTTATTACACTAGAATAGCTAGCATAATTCAGAACTAAGTAGATCAATTACCTCCTTAAGAACAATAAAGAGATGGAGGATGATAAAGAAGAGGAAGTATGGGATGCTTCAGTGGCCAAAGCCCAAACATATGCCCATGCTAAAGCACTTGTTACCTTACAAGAGGAAAATAAACAACTCACTATAAATAACATGTCGTTGGCCACTATTGAAAAATAGAAAATATTTTGGAAGAGAGCATCCACCATTTAAGGGAAGAGTTGGTGAGGATCAACTAAGATATGAGCTACCTCATAAGAGAAAATAAAGCCCTCTCTTTGGAGGAGGTCCATTCCATCCATCAAAAGTTAGCCATGAAAATTAGCGCATGGAAAAATGAGGCAAAGAAGCATGAACGACTCAAGGAACACATCTGTGACTAGGTGGGGATGTATAAACAAATCAATGAGAAAGAGATCTAGAGGGTAAAGGCTAGAATTAATTTCATGTTAGCACAAAATATATAATGGAAATCCATCTTGAATAGCATGACCTACACTTATAAAGAAAAAGTGAAAAATAAAGACTTGTAGATAGAGGTCTTAAAAGAATACATGAGATTAGCAAACCTCCATTATGCTAAATTAGCCATGTTGATAGCAACTAGACCTAGAAGTGAGCTTGAACAACAAGTAGTAGACATGTATGCCTTGTATAAGAAGGAGTTTACAGATTGCAAAGTTGCTTTATAGAAACTTCAAATAGCAAACTCAAAGCTAGAAGTAATTAAGACTGGCTACCAGGGGAAAAAAGATGTAGCAGTGAACTTGGCCAAAAGATTAATAGATTACCATGAACTAAGAGAGAAGGCCAAAGCTATTGAAGAAAAAAGAATATAGTTTGTGGCATGGTACGTTAAAGAAAATTAGATGTTTCCACAACTACCATGTCTATGGGACATTCTAACTCCATTGAGTATTGATTGATCACCATGGATGGTTCATGATCCAGGAATGGAAGAGGAGAAATTATAGGTGCTCCTAAATTGCTACCAATTTCAGAAGCCTAATGATAAGGGAAAGCAACTGATGCAGGAGCCATCACCACCATGAACAACATAAGGCAACATCAAGGTTCACCAAATTTTGTTTTTTATTAAATTTTATCATGTCATGTTTTTGTCATTTTTGTAAAACACCACTGCAACACTCAAGAGTCATGTATAGAGTAGTTAGCATCATGTAAATCTACCTCCTAATTTTGTAAGTAACTCTATTCTTATTTTTTTAAAACTTGAGGACAAGCTTTCAATCAGTCATGGGGGTATGATAAAGTCAAAAATTTCACCATAAAGATATCATAGTTACAATATCATATCTACGATGTCATAGATTTGATATCGTATTTCATGATATGATATCGTATAAACAATATCATGGTGTGTGTGCTAGTCTATAAAAGCAACACTTAGGTGCACAAATTCATAATAAATTTGATAACATAGTAGAAAAACTCTTTCATTTTTTTTTTCATGATTTTAGCTTTCTATACTTAGCAGTATGTGCTTGCAGTGTGATGTTAAGTGATTGAACAGAGTCTTTATTCAAGTGTGATGTACTTGAACACATAGATTACTTTTCATCATTACAGTAACACTTAGCTTTATTTCTACTTTCATTTAGTTTAATGTTTACGACTTTCATAGTTATTAATTTACTTTTTATGCACTTTACCATTACTATTGTTAAGCAGAATGAATAGGAGTACGACTGATCTTGATCACTTAAGTGTAGCTACTTGATAACCTAGTAGTACTATCACTTGGTACACCCAGTAGTGAAGTACTTAGTAATTCCAATAGTGGTTGCACAAAGTTCAAGGTTTGAACAAAAGGCCAGGACCAACTACTCATTGCATAGGCTAAATTAAATTTTTTTACTGTTACTTAAACTTAGAGTCACTTTTCATTTACTTCACATTTACTAGGAGTAATATGGCCCATACAACATCAATATCATATACCTCATCGTGAGGTAAACCATATGCATTAATTTTACTAGTTCACATGGGAAGATAATGATTATGAACTCTAACCAATTACTAGCATAATTACATTGCCTTATCTACAAAATTTAATTGGGCTACATGTGAATACTTGTATCTCATATGGTTGGGTGTTGGACTACTCCACTGCTCATCAATATGTATAATTATAATGGATATGGGAGTCTACATTACTAATTGTAAGTGTAAAGGTAAATATTTTAATGTCCCATCCCTAATCACAAACTAGAGTTTAATCAGAATATGTAAACAATGTAATTAGCCTTCAAATAAAGTAGTGCCTTGTTATGAGGAGTTGTAATCATTCATAGTGTCATTTAAGGGTTTGATCTATGACATTTAAGGCTAGAGACTCTAAGGTCATGCTAAGATGGAGTTGTAGAGCCAACAATGATGAGTAATGAGAGTTGGATGAAGTGGGATAAGAAGGGATTGATCACCCCTTTGGTCTTATGGCCTAACCATGGTAGCAGTGCTTGATCACCTTTAAGGATCTTAAGTATCATAGGAAGATAATCCTAGGGCCCTCATTTAATATTTCATTGATCATTAACAAGATTTTATTTTTTTATTTCTATCAAATTGAAGTACCCTTGTTTTATTTTAAGTGTATTATTTGTATTATCAACAATGAAACACCACTAATCCTTAACATCTAAGAACTAGATGTCACATTCAATATCAAAGTAAACCAAAATCTAGGAACTAGAAGTGGAGTTAACTAAAATGCAAGAATCCATGTTTTATTAAGGTTGAAAAAATCAATTACACCATTTAGAAGAAATATTACAATAATAATAAGGTACAATGGAATTAGGAAGGATAAGAAATGAGAAAGAAACAAATAATATGAAATATGGAAGAAATTACAATTTTAGCCCAAATGACTACATTAGATCTTTGCTTGGACCCCTCATTCTTCCTTGGTAGCATCATTCTTTCATAGTGGATTTTGACATGAAACCAATGATCTACAAAGTTGATGGATATAACTTGTAGAATTTTTTATAGTCTCCTTGCATTTGCAACCTTTGAAAGCTTTGTGTTTAACAACTTAACCTAGGCTTTGCATTGTACAATATCCTCCTTCCACTATTTTACTTTTCTCTATACACATATAACCAAACATGAAATTTAAGCAAAGGAAAGAAAAAAGAGTTTTAGAATGAAAAGATGAGGAAAAAGACCATTTACTTCTCACATGAAGATTGGTTTTCCTTCATCTTGAGTAGTTTCTCACTGTTCAACAAATGGTGCACTAGATAGAAAACCTTTCTAACTTTTCCAAAATCTATTTAAAATTCATGATCACTTCAGGTAAATCCTCTAGAATAGGATAAAATTCAAAGTATCCCTAAATTACATCAATTTAAAATCACTTTGAAAGTTACATGAATAAGACTCTTGTAGATGGACCTATTCCTTTTAATGGAACTTAAAGTCTTCTTGGAGATTTTGTCAATATGATGATAAAATGGAAGAACTTGTTCTTCAATGTCATTTACCAACTATGCAATAGAGTAAGAGGATTCCTTATTGATAATTAAGGATGACGTAGTAATGGACATGGTACCTATAAAAGAAGTTGCTACTATAGTATGGGAAGTACCCATAAAAGTGGAAGTTTTGATAAGAGTGGTTCAATGGGATACTAATTAAGAAGATCCTTGTGATGGATTAGGGGTTTGGCTAGGCATAGGATGTGGGGTGGACATCAATCTTATTACTTCTATCCTTTTGACTGGAAACGTCTGACCCACCGATACCTACCAAGACATAGGGTGTCATATGTATATAAGAAAGGAAAGTAAACAAACCCAATAAGTTAATAAGATATACCTAAAGTTCATTTTCCTTTTGAACTCTATTATGGCCTTGACCATGAATGCATAGTTTTTAATCAACTAGAAGAGAAAAGTGTTAACAAAAGAAGCAAAGTTAAAAAATTTTAAAAATTAAAGTAGTAAGGTAAGTACCTTAGAAGTAGGTTCAATTTATTTATTGTTTCTAGGAATCTCCTCCTTAGTACCAATTTTAGCATTAGTCTATACTCTAGAGCTTACAATCACATAACAAAAGTAATAACCATAAATAACCAATAAACTTAGAAAACCAACTGTGAACATACTATACCTCATTTGTAGCTTTAGGATATTAAGCCTATGTAATTGCTTCATGACCTCTTTTGCAAATTTTAAGTTGGGATCTCAAGGGTTATTCATCCTGAGGGAAGAAGAGATATCAGTTAGGATAAAAAAGAGAGAACAATTGTTGTTGTTATCATAACCTAAGATTAGGGTCATGAACATAGATACATACCACATGGAGAGCTTAGTCGTACGTGCCTTGACTACACTAACTAAAGATTCCGTAACAATAAAAAAATGGATAAAACACCAAAATGACCAATCGTATACCCTACCATTTTTAACACCATGTAATAGAAAAATATAAAATTCAAAACGTTGATAGGTGTGAGATTCCTAGAACACCTTACTATTAAGAAATAAATAAAGTTGGAACTTCACACTCTTATTAAAGTTCTTTTTTTCAAAACCCTTAGCAAGAATATTAGACATATTAACATACTCAAGGAGTCCATTTACATGAAAATCATAAAACTCCTGAGACTTAAAACTAGGTGTAAGAGGGTCCTCACTAGGATGGAAACCTAGGGTATCCCTCATAATCTCACTAGTAATTTTAGCATCCCAAAAATTGGTCTAGAATTGTCATTGACTTAGAATCATATGAATCACACCATCTAAGTATAGGTTTCTCATATAAACTTTGTTTAAAAGGTAAAAAAACTAATAAATGAGAAATGTGCAAACTCTTTAAGAATTCATATTCATCAACCTCTAGTAAGAAATGAACTAAATTAGTAACCTCTATCACATGATTCTAATGCAAATTAACAATGATCTTTAAAGGCACCATATTCCTACCTAAAGGGGTTGTAAGAGACCAGGTGGATTGCTTTGGGGAAGTCATGCTAGTTGCCTTCTCCTTGAATTGTTGCTACCTTCTTTTGTTACTATAACCTTGCCTACTAGCTTTAATGTAGAATGCACCCTTGTAGCTTTCCTTAATTTATAAAAAGAATCAATATCAGTTAGGTAGAAGTTTAGGATAAGGGGACTATTTTATCATGTAGCAGTCACTACTAGTTAGAAATTCATGTCACTATTTAAAAATTGAAAATTGTTAGTTAACTGGTTAATTAATTTTATTTTTAATTAAATTTACATGAGCTTGCTATATTTTAGAAAAGTTCATGTTCAAGATACTAGAGACTATTCAAGCTCAACATGTTATACTCTCTAAGATGATTCAAATGGTACCAATTTCATCTCAATTTGATGCACATTTTGTGAGATATCATTATTCTTGGTGAGTGTGCCAAGTTAATTCAATTAATTTTATTTTTCACTAATTTCATGTAATATTTTTTTATTTTAGCAAATTTCAAGTTCAAGATACCAAAGATTACTCAAGCTCAACATATAGTACTCTTTAAGATAATTCCAATGGTACCAATTTCTTCTCGATCTGATGTATGATTTGTGACATATTTTGATTCTTGATAACCATGCTAGGTTAATTAATTTAAAAATAAAAAATAAATAGTTAAAAAAAATCATAATGGTTAAAAAATTTTGAGAAGGATTTAAATACAAGTCTTGTTACTACTAAACCTAAATCTTAAATCTTAGCCTAATAACCACAAAGTCAAATCCTTTTTCTTATTAAAAATTAAGGTAACTACCTCTATTTATTTTTTAAATTTTTAAATAAAAATATTTAAAAAATTTAACCCTAACTTTGGGTTATGTCCTTGAATGGCTAGGAGGAGTTGCATAACAGTAGCCCCATTACCACGTGAAGCTATGTTATTGTGGCTGAGACCATGCAATAATTAACGCATCATTGTAACAAGGATACACATCGACATGTCCTCCTATTCATGGTCACCATCCTTGCCTAAGAGCCTCTAGTAACTACCTACACAACCTCCCAAAAGTTCTACAAGAAATCTTGGTAGTAGGAAGTACAAGTGGCTAGCTGACATCATGGGCATTGGTGGCTCACACCACCAAGTCTTGTAGCAGTAGAGAGTACTAACATTAGTAGATCCCACAGGCATCCATGGTCCACACTGTTGAGTTTTAAGATAGGAGGAAGTATCAATAGTGGTGTACACTATGGGTATTATTGATTCCTAGGCAAGAAAATTTGAGTTTTTTTAAAATAAAAAATTGAATATCTTTAAATATTTAGTTTTGGTCAACTTTGATTAACCTGGTAAGATTGGTAGTTTAGTAGAAGGTACATTAAAAACTTTGTAATTAAGTGTACTAGTCTTGGAGTAGCATTGGGATGGCTAACCTTTCAAGAATTCTTAAAATGCATGCTAGTTTTTTGCAACTTCCAAAAACCATAAATTTTAATTTTGGAAGCCTTTTTTGATGAATGAAGAGTCAGTTTTAACAAATTTCAATCTTCCAAATGCATTGGCATAGTTAGATTGGGCATTAGAGACTTCAAAGATTATTTTTTAAACAATACCGAGGCTTATCCTAGATATCTTAAAAACTTAATCTGGGGTTAAAAATCAAAGGGGAGATGGGTTTTAATGATTAGAGAATGATGCCTACTTAATCGTAACCTTTCAAATTCAACTAAGATAAGAATCTTTAATAATTAGGTTGATGAGTCGTCATTTAGTCAACAGGGATATCGCGTACGCGATATCGTAGCCTATCTCCTCATCTATAAATAAGAGGTAGACAGATCAGTTAGGAAGGAAGTTAGTTTTTAGTTTAAGTGGTAAGTTTTTTAGTAGTTCTTTCTCTCAACCCTTTTCCTCCCAATGTATGCACGCAATGTGGTGATTGTAATTGTACGGAACCTTTATTCGAGTGTTACGTACTTGGACATGCTCATGACCAGAAATAAAGATCGAGATTACTTCATCATTGCAACATTCACTTAGATTAATTAATTATTTAATTGTTATATACTGCTTTTGTAGTTAATATCTTCTCACCCTAAACTCCTGTTAGACGCGGAATGAGTACGACTTGATTACGAGCATTTAAGTGTGACTACTTGGTAACCTAGTAGCGTACCTAGGATCTGCGCTTGGTAATCCTAGTGGTAGTTGTGCATGAAGTCCAAGATGGGTACGGATGATCAAGGAACAGATGCTCGTTGCACTTGGCTAGCTTAGATTCTCTCTCATCCTCTCCCTCCTAGTTTAGTTAATATTATTTTCCATCGTCCTCAGGAGTAGTATTACTGTAGAAACACATCATACACCTCACTCTAGACTAAACCATATGTGACAAAGTTAACACTAGTCTAGGTGGGAAGATAGCGAACTGCGACCTAAGGCTAACTATCAAGATGCCACAACTAGTCTGTCTGCGGAGTTCGACAGGATTGCGCGTGTAATGCTCATATTCGTATGGTTGAGTGTAGGGGTACCTCGCCACTCATCATTGGCATCGTTGCTAGGGACAGTGCTAGTTATCTAGATTAGTTATATCATACAAGGTCGTTGTACAGGAATTAACGATATATCTCTTAAGAAGAAATAATTACAAAAAGTCACATCTAAATTCACACACAATTTCACAACCATGCCTCCCCTACAAGACTATGATAATGCCATATCTAGTGAGGAAATTCATTAGATAACCAACGAATTATATGACAATGAAGATTGGAGTATGCAACCTGAGGTGGGGGTTTCTTATAAACATAAATGAAAGCAACATCATCCCAATGCATGAAAGCATAACTTACAAGATGATGATGAACTCCTACTAGCCACTACAAGCTTAACGCAAATACAAGAGGCTGTTCGAATCTCATGTAGGCATCGTAAAGAGAGTTGTCTACCCAAGATCGATTTAAAAAACTTCCCTAATTTCTTAGGAGGCTATGACTTAGATCCGTAACAACATTTACTAGCCTTCTACTATGCTTGTACATGGAACAACATTGATAATGGTTGGCAAAAACTCAAGCTCTTTCCTATGACACTCGTTGGCCAAGAAAAAGTATGGTATAGATCGTTAAAACAAAATTCAATATGACATTGGCCAACAATGGTAGAACTATTTAGCGAAAGATATCAAACCTCTGCAAGAGTGTCAGCCTTGAGGAAACAGATCCAAGAGTGGAAACAAGCACAACATGAATCCTTGGACATGGCCTTAGAAAGATATTATGCATTGTTAAACAACTGTCCAGGCCATGAGTTCTTCAAGGAAAGGCTAATGTACCATATCATTGATGGACTTAGTGATGAAACAAGAGAGACCCTAGGGATGTATGCCCAAGGTCAACTATACCAACTACAAACCCATCAAGTCCAAGAGCTTATTAAGCGGGTAGCAAAAGAAGAAGGAGAAATGGCTAGATGGGAGAGTGTTGAAAAACATCAATGGGACCAAGATCTCAACTCAACAAAGGTCCATGATCATAAAGAGGATAAATCAACCTATCACAAGGAGCAAAAACCATCTTTGCCAGTACAACAATCATTAGAGGAAGTCGAGGCAAAGATTAATAAGATGTTGGAATGGACACATAAAAAGTGTGGAAAATATATCAATATTATTGGAGATAGAGTTTTGACAATCCAAGAAGTAGGATGAAATATCATTAGACATTCGAAAAGAAGGAATGAAAAAAATAAGAGCTCAACTACTGATCATACATATGAATGCGAGATTTGCTTATACGATCACCCCAAGGGTCAATGCCCAATCTTGTTACATTTAAATGAGCATTGGAGAAGCACATTACATCTAGAGTTCATACAGAGATACTGTGTTCGATCATAGTGCCGACAATCCCAGTCGTTGGGGAAACCATTCCTAAACTAGAGACAACCTTTGCATCATCTGAATCCAAACACTTATATAGTTCAACATCCTGTTTCCCCAACTGGGTCAACATACTCTATCTCGTTGCATTACCATTCTCCTCGATACTATCAGCCCATGCCCTCAATACAACCACCGCCTTGTGCACCTCACACTTCTCCTAATTTTCAACATTCTCATCCTTCCCCTCCTACATCACCACCAACTATTCATAAGGTGTCTACACCACATCAACAACCCCCAAACATTACTTGTGGTACTATTGCCAACAACAGTGAGAGACCTCAGCAACATCGAAGGCATCCCTTCTTTAGAAATGACCCTAAGATGGGACAACACAATTCCAAGGCCACTGCATCCTTCAACTCAACACAAGTCCAACACTGTGGTGCACCCTTATCTTTGAATCCAACGCCTCATGTTACTTCATCAAGGCCACTAATCAATACTTCAACAAACATACGACCCAATGAACACAGTCATGGAAGGCAACATCCCGATCCTTGCATATCATCTAACGGTCCCAAATATCATAGTGGATCAACTCTTTATCTGGGAACCACATCTCATAAATTGCCCCACTATGCTTACTATAACCAAGTGTGTGGAGCCCAATGGGGTAAGTATGACCAACTCCCAATATTTCCAACATGCAAGGATCCTCATCTTCCATTTATTAATCCTTGCCATCCTCAACTGTTTAGTTATGGGGGATACCCCTCATTCTAATAACAAGAAAGATTAATAAATACCTTTCATTTTTTTTAATTTTACAACTTTTTGTTTTCTAGTTTTTTATTTTTCAATTTCTTGTTTTATCTTTCTATCCTTTTACATTTTTATAAGTAATCTCATCTATGAATAAAACACTCATGTGGCTTGTTGGTTGAGGTGTGTTCTATGTTATTGAGTTTTGAGTGATCAATTATTTGGATAGTGAGCCCATTACACCCACTCATCCATTCTACAAATAAGAGGTTCTATTCGAGGGTACAATGATATTATTGACATCCTTGAAATGTAAAATTAATTTTGTGTTCATTGTACCTAGAATGAAGAAGGATGGATCAAGACGGAACGATTAGGGTGTGACATCAAGGGGACTTGTGGATTCTCTTTGGTGACGTTTGTGGAAGTTATCATGCAATGTCATTGTTCTAAGATCCTTGTAGATCTAAAGAAAAATGGGAGTAAGAGTAATTAAAAGGGCACTAAAAAATCCAATTTTGTTCTAGGGGGTTCCAATGGAAAGACATGCACCCATGCCTAAAGGTTGGTGGCTTCTCTGGATTCAGAAATCGAAAAAAAAGAGAAAAAAATCAAAGAAAGTTGCACAAAGCAAAAATCACTCCTCCCTTGAACAAAATGCCAAGTGATCGTACGCCTTGTTGTTCTGGTACTCTCATAATCGCTCATCGTAGGATGAAAAAATTCCATGTCACTGATCAGAGGAATGGACTTGGTCCTAATCTTGGAACAACGGGTTAATGACACATTAATCATGCTTTTCACACAGGATTCACTGTACCCTAAATCAGTTACCTCATGTCCCAATCTCTCCAATCCCTTCTATAGTTCATCTCATCTCACTGTTTGTGTAATTGTAGCTCATGTCTCATATAACATAGAATTCTTACCTCATTCTAGTGATATTTACATGGGTGTGTTTTATGGAATCAGTGCAGATTACATTTAACCCTTTTAGTGCCCACGAACACTTTTAAGTATGGTTACGCAAGGGCATTAAAGGTTGGAACTTGCTTTGGGGAGGATCCACTTGCGTAATTTTTGTAATTTTCACTCATGACCCATCTTCCACACACCATTTATTACCCTCAACATATTTTTCACCAATTTTATTTCCTTACTACTATCCCTCTGAATAATAACATTCCTATGTACCATTACATGGCCTTTTTCTCTCACTTACCACTCTAGTTTTTATCGATCAATTCCACCCACATATAATTATTCGTGCCTTCAAAACTATCTAAATTACCCTAGAATCCTTTAACCCATGCTCACATGTCCTAAGTTTACAACATCAATTTCAAAAAAAATCTTAAAAATTTAGTAATTTTCATTGTGCCCAACATCACTAGGGCCACAATATCGCGTACGCGATATCACGGCTAACGCGATATCCCATATGCTATGTATCATACATGATATCGCATCCCATATAGCTATGAAAAGGTGATCCCCCCACAACACTTAACATCATTTTCCGCAATTCACGTGGGGGAGTTCTTCAAATTTTTTCTCTACGACTTGTGATTGTGTGACCCTTGCTTTTCTACCTATATCTCACTTGCTGGTACTCTGATTTTAATTTTGTCTGAACCTACTTGAACCTAGAGTGTTCAACTTAGTTGTGGGGGAGGGACACATGCCAAATAGCACATAATATTTTTGGAATCTATCATCACCCAAAGGACATTAGTAAGGGTAATTAGCTATAACATTAAGAACAATTGTGTCGAAAATAATTTCATCCCTAGGTACACTGGGAAAATAAAATTGGAAAACCACCTAAGTAACAGGACTCACTATCATAATCATTTGGGAAACATCACACGAAGATAGAATAAAATTAAATTAATTAAGGCAAGTAGTAAGGTATAACCTAACTTTGGTAACAACCTTACTAACACTTGACCCCGTGTGATTGCAGATGGCCCCAAAATGTAGACAATATGAAGGTCCTACTCAAGGTGGAAGTAAAAAAACCTAGGAGACGTGAAGAAAAAGTCCTTGTAGGAAAACATGTAGAGTAGGAGGAACAATCATTCAGCATTTACCAAGAAGACCCTACTACTATACAGTTCGGGCAGGTAGAAGGAGGAGCTGCTGCAACGCCTAAACAGGGATAGCATCTCACGTTTCCTCAAGATTGTGTTCAGGCTATCCATGAAAGGTCCACATTTACTATGGTTATTGTGGAATTAAACTTTGAATATTTTGTAGAGGTCGCTCCTGAGGCTATTAGGGATCACCTCACAGGGTCTCCCTTATGGCCTATCCTCTCTGAAAGTGGTGCCTGGTACCTAGGGAAAACGTACCAATTCTAGCACAATAGAGAACAAGGCACCACCATTAACATTTGTGGTGTGACAACTAATTTCTCTATGCATGCCATTTTGGAAGTATTAAACCTTCCAAATACAAGGCCCAAGGTTGCTCAGTTGTCTACTCGTTCAAACCCTGATGTGCGATGAGTTTGGTTGGAAAGGGCATATGGCAGGGATAAGACATTTGGAGAATTGACAACAAAAGAGAGGATTTATTTCAAAATTGGAACGTATCACCTCTTCCCCATGAAGGGCCTACAAAGAATTTCAACATATGCAGCAAGAGGATGTGCAGTGTTGATGGGAAAGGTTGATGCTAACCTGCCTCATCTATACTCTATAGAGATCCTAAGGTGGTTCGAGGAATAGAAGATAGGGACGATGGTGTTGCCCTTCCCTTGCCTTATTAGGTGGTTGTGCCAATGTGTTGGTATTAGAGGATATACTAATGATGTCCTCCAAAAAACCCAACATGCTTCATATGCTAAACTGTTAAAGTCACTAGCTGTAAGGAAAATCATTGGTGAGATGCTGGGACTAGAACAAGAAGAAGAACAGATGGCTGGACCAACTGCAACTCAACTTGCAAGACCCAGCCAACCTCCAAGTACGGGACCCAACAAACCTCCAAGTATAGGACCTAGCCAACAATAGGAAGCAGGGCCTAGCACAGGCCAAGATCAACCATCACCGCTGCAAGACTACAGACCGTCAATGAGCCATCTCAGGGCCATCGCTGAGATGGTCAGTTGGGGAAGTCATGATGATGCAAATTTCTTCCACGTCATCGATGATGCCATACAGCCCATGATTTCTTTGGATTGTACAAGGGATGAAGTGTCCATCCACACATGATGAGGAAAAAGTATTTGGTCACAACAGATCTCAGGAAATGCTGCATCTTTCCAAGTATAATTAGAAATTGGTGAAGGGGCCACAGTGGTGGTCATGCAACACCAGGATGTAGTGGGAGCCACAGAAGTGGCTGCAGACCACATTAAAGAATCATTTAATGTACTTGTTGTACCACCAATAGATTTCACAGGAGCACGGGATGCTCAAATTTTGGCCAGAACCTCAATGACTCTTGCGGAACATGAGGATGCACTTGATCGATTGCTACAAACAGGACAAGTAATGACATCTTTGTTTGAAATCCCTCAAGATGTTACAACAATTCAATAAGACCTCCTTTCCACTAAGGGAAAGCTGGTCTTGACAAAAGTGATGGTCGAGCATGCTGAAGCAGAGGTGCAAAAATTACAAGAAAAGCACGTGGCCCTACAAGCAGCAGAGTGGGACCCTTTGCAATTTGTTCCCATAGACTAGCTGGATAATTTTAAAACTAAGCAACTAACTAAGATACTAACAGAGAATAGGAAGATGGTAGAAGAAAAAGAGAAGGTTGTTTGGGATGCCTCTACAACACAGGCGCAAACTTATGTGCATATCAAGGCACTCAAGGCCTTACAAGAGGAGAACAAGAAGCTTGTTGCTAATAACCTTTGGTTGACCTCTGTGGAGAAGCAAAAGAATATTCTTGAGGAACACTTTCATTAGTTGCAAGAATAATTCATCTAGATCAACCAAGACATAAGCTGCTTAGCTAGGGAGAATCGAATCCTCTTAATGGAGAAGGTATGTGCTATCCGTTAAAAGACAACTATCAAAATAAGCACATGGAAAATGAGGCTAAATGACATGCATATCTAAAGGAGCACTTCTGAGACCAGGTGGGGATATACAAATAGATCCTTGAGAAGGAGATCCTTATGGCCAAGGCCCACATCAACGCTATCAGTGCTTAACACACTGACTAGCGGGCCATATTGGACACATACGCATTTTTCCACCAGGCAGAAGTTAAGAACCGGGACCTGCAGATTCAGGATTTGACAAAATACATGGAGTTGGAAAACCTCCAATATGCCAACCTTGCCATGTTAACAGCAAGGCACTCGAGGATAGAGCTCAAACAATAGGTAGCTATCACCTACATCAAATATGAAACAGAATTTGCAGAATGTAAGAAGATATTGCAAAAAATGGAGATTGAAAATTCTAAACTTGACGTGGTAAAGGCAAACTACCAAGGCCAAAAAGGTATCACAATAGATTTATCTTGATGGCTTACAGATTTTTAAGAATACAAAGACAAAGCCAGAGCCTACGAGGAGGAACGACGGGTATTTGCACCAGGTATGTCAAGGCAAATCAAATTTTTTTGCAACTACCCTACCCATGGGAGGTGCCAAGTCCATCAAACATTGGAACATTAGCATGGATGAAACAAGATCCCTGAACTGAAGAGAAGAAACTCTAGGCCATACTCCAACACCATCAAGTCCCAAGGCCTGGAGCACAAGACAAGGGGAAAGCACCTATGGAGGAGCCACCGCCACCAGAAACTATATGAGTTCTAGCAATTTTGTAGCTGTAGAATTTTCTTTGTGTTGTGTCTCAATTTTTTTTCATTTCACACTGTGGCATAAACCCATTCTCACCATTCAATAATCCCATACCTATCCATTTTGTAATCACCGTAACTTGAGGACGAGTTTTCATTGAATCGTGAGCGTATGATGAGTTGTCATTTAGTCAACCACGATATCGTGTACACGATATCGTAGCCTATCTCCTTATCTATAAATAAGAGGTAGACAGATCAATTAGGAAGGAAGTTAGTTTTTAGTTTAAGTGTTAAGTTTTTTAGTAGTTCTTTCTCTCAACCCTTTTCCTCCCAGTGTATTCCCGTAGTGTGGTGATTGTAATTGTATGAAATCTTTATTTGAGTGTGACGTACTTGGACACAAACATGATCAAAAATAAAGATCAAGATTACATCATCATTGAAGCATTCACCTAAATTAATTAATTATTTAATTTTTATTTACTGCTTTCCTAGTTAATATCTTCTCACCCTAAACTCCTATTAGACGTGGAATGAGTACAACTTGATTACGAGCATTTAAGTGTGACTACTTGGTAACCCAGTAGTGTACCTAGGATTTGCGCTTGGTAATCCCAGTGGTAGTCATGCATGAAGTCCAAGATGTGTACGGATGATCAAGGAATGGATGCTCATCGCACTTAGGCTAGATTAGATTCTCTCTCACCCTCTCTCTCCTAGTTTAGTTAATATTATTTTCCATCGTCCTCAAGAGTAGCATTAGCATAGAAACACATCATACACCTCAATCTGGACTAAACCATATGTGACAAAGTTAACACTAGTCCAGGTGGGAAGACAACGAACTGCAACCTAAGGCTAACTATCTAGATGCCACAACTAGTCTGTCTACGGAGTTTGACCGGATCACACGTGTAATGCTTGTATTTGTATGGTTGAGTGTAGGGGTACCTCATGAGGTCTGAATGGGTAGACAACTGAGCAACCTTGGTCCCTATATTCAGAAGGTTTAATACTTCTAAAATGGCATGCATAAAGAAATCAACTGTCACACCACAAATGTTAATGATGGTTCATTGTTCTCTGTTGTGCCAGAATTGGTAGGTTTTCCCTAGGTACTAGGCACCACTTTTAGAGAGGATAGGCCATAAGGGAGACCCTATGAGGTGATCTCTAATAGCCTCAGGAGCAAACTCTACAAAAGATTCAAAGTTTAATTCCACAATCACCGTAGTGAATGTGGACCTTTCGTGGATAGCCTGAACACAATCTTGAGGCAACGTGAGATGTTGTCCCTGTCCAGGTGCTGCAATAGCTCCTCCTTCTGCCTACCTGGACTGTACAATAGCAGGGTCTTATTGGTGAATGGTAAATGATTGTTGCTCCTACTCTGCATGTTGTCTGGTAGGGACTTGTTCCTCACCTCTCATAGGTTGTTTACTTCCACCTTGAGTAGGACCTTCTTGTTGTCTACGTTTTAGGACCATCTACAATCACATGGGGTCAAGCATTAGTAAGGTACATTAAAAATTTAAAAACTTCATAATTAAGTGTACTAGTCTTGGAGTAGCATTGGGATGGCTGACCTTTCAAAAAGTCTTAAAATGCATGCTAGTTTTTTGCAACTTCCAAAAACCATAAATTTTAATTTTGGAAGCCTTTTTTGATGAATGAAGAGTCAGTTTTAACAAATTTTAATCTTCCAAATGCATTGGCATAGTTAGATTGGGCATTAGAGACTTCAAAGATTATTTTTTAAACAATACCGAGGCTTATCCTAGATATCTTAAAAACTTCATTTTGGGTTAAACAGCAAAGGGGAGATTGGTTTTAATGATTAGAGAATGACTCCTACTTAATCGCAACCTTTCGAATTCAACTAAGATAAGAATCTTTAATAATTAGGTGGAAGAAAATTAATTACTTATAGTTCCAACTTCTCCAAGCAACCATTTAACCATCCATGATCTCAATAAAAAATTTATTGGAATAGTTGTGGCCTTATTCCCTCTGCTTATCGATGTTGAAAGCTCAAAGAGTACAATGGAGAATCATAGGGGCCCATGTCAACAATTGAATGGATGCTCTAGAGTAGAAAATTAAAAAGATTAGAGACATTTAAGGGGAACTCCATGAGGAAAATAAAGGGCTTAAGAGGTATATGCAAGATATGTCTTAGGAGATTAAGAAGTTGTCAAATAACTCTAAAGGAAATGGTCTAAAGTTTAAGAAAAGATGGATTCTTTTGCAAAATCCATTAGATAGTTTACAGACCATTTGTCTCAAGCTCATAACTAAAATTAATACTAACCAAGAGATCAAAACCAAAATCAACAACAACCTAGAGATTATTATGAAAATCAATACCAACCCTAAGATCATCATCAAGAATAATCTCCTCCAATTAGGTAATAGGATGAGAACTCATTTCAAAGGTCAAGAGGAGGACTAGAGGAAAAGAATTATTAGAATTGGCCAAATCCACCTAGAGAATAATTTACCCAAGTCCATGCCAAAAAGGTAAAACTTGACCATTATGATGGAGCCCTAGGATCTAGTGCTAAAGAAAAAGATTGACTCAACACAATGAAGAACTACTTTGACATTTTAAATCTATCGAGCCACAAATACTTAGAAGTTGTTTCTTTTTACTTAAGAGGATTTGCCACAACATGGTGGAATGGTCAAAAGACCCAAGGATTAATCATGAACTAACATAATTACTACCAAGCTTTCAAGAAAAAATTCATGTTAGAATCCTTCCTTAAGGAATGTAAGATGTAATTCAACTCATTGAGATTGGATCGATGGTTGGTAGATTACTACAAGAAATTGTACAACCTATCAAGGTATGTAAGCAATTGGAATGAGAGTAAATTGGCCTTCAAATTCATTAGTGGACTTCTAGTCCAATTACACCCTTAAACATGTGCCCATAATCCACAAATGGTGGAGAAGATCTATAGAGCTACTAAAGATTATGAAGAGTCAAACTAAGTAAAAGATACAATCTTATGATAAGAAAATATAGAGGAGATACCATGTAACAAAACATGGATTGGTTGGTTTACTTGCGGTGAGGATCAGTTCAAATGGGACTACAAGAAACAAAGAGTAACAATTCAAAACAAGAATTAAAAATTCAATAACGCTATGGCCAAAGAAAAAGGTCAACCAACTACTTTGGCCACAGTGAAGAAAATTTTAGCATTAGCAAAGTTAGGGTTGTGGAAATTTACATTTGCTATACTTATTTTTGGGAGGTCAATTAATAGGAAGAACATTAAATCTTTAATTAATAGCGTGGCAAGTGAATATTTTATTTTACCAAATCTAGGTAAAACACTAAATCTAATCTTATCTTTTAAGAAAATTATTAAAGTTGAACTTGTAGATGGGATGACTATGAGTAAGCCCTCTAAGTATAGTTGATGAGACAAGGATTGCACAAGCCACGATATCGCGTACGCGATATCGTGGCCGATGCGATATCGCATCCTTCCCTGCGATATCGCGTACGCGATATCGTGGTCCACTGCA
>MNCI01008925.1:165785-360282 GCA_015680685.1 Gnetum montanum | reverse complement strand
GAGTTGTTACCACTACATTCCACCGTGCATGTTGTTTCTGGTATTCCCGAGTTTGCTACCTCCGCCGATGCTCCTCCATTTTTGTTCACGATCGCAGCCGCGGCTGCTTCTCTCTTACTCGTGGCCATTTCGGGAACCAAATCCATCATATTTTGTGTCGCCGCTGGAGTTGAACCCGCTGCTGCTCTGCGCATTCACATTCGTGTTCGTTTTCACCATCGCCATGAAACGTGTGCTCTTCGCTCCTCCGTCGCTGTTGTTGCTCCCATCTGTGACGTCGGCGATGTGCTGGTAAAGAGGGATCTTCTTGACGGCAGTGCCAGCCTTACAGACGGCGAGAATGGCGTTGGCACCGAGGCGTTGCTTGCACCAGTCCCACTGGTTCTGCGTACGAAATCAATTGTTCATTTAACTTTAAATTCTTCTCTGCCAGAGCTTCTGATTTGGCAAGAAACCTCTCTTGTTGTTGAACTAACGCCTGGTATTCTTTCTGAACCTGTTGTAGGTTACTTAAGGCATGTTCTTGCTGTTGTGAGGTGAGCAGAGGGAGCTTTGTTCTTGCTTATGCTCTAAGGAGGGGAATTTTGGTCATGTGGTTACATGACAAACTGTCTTGTCACCAGGTATGCAAAATGTGGGAATCTTGCTGCCTCCAGAATTATTTTTGAAAGAATTTCCCCAAAAGATGTGGTGTCATGGAATTGCATGATTTCAGGGTACTGTGAGAATGGGGAACCCTGTGAAGCACCTTTGCTATTCAATGGCAAGCTATTGTCAGGTGGCATATTCAATGCTGTTACCAGTGTTCTGCAAGCTTGCTCATAGTTAGGATTTGTCAAGGCTAGCAAGGGCATGCATGGATATGCCATCAAAATGCAACTTGATTCAATTCTTTTGTTGGAAATCATTTGCTGTCCATGTATTTCATTTGCAGCAAAATGGGCATTGCCGAAAGAGTGTTTGAGATGATTAAAAAAAAAGAAAAAAGAAAAGAAAAGAAAAGAAAAAAACTGTTGTCTCATAAGATGGGCTAGTCCAAAATTAGAGAGTTTCACTGTCATGTCTTCGTCCAGAAAGAATTATTGTTGGCTGCAATGATGATGAAGATAGCTGAGTGCCATAGCCAACTCTCTCAATATGTGTAGTCTCATTTGCAAACATAATGATGATCTGAAGAAGAGTTCATCATCTTTAGCATGATGAAGGGAATGAAGATAACCATTACGTATGATATGATTATAACTCTGAAATCTCTTGAATACACCATAGTTAAAATCTTGATAGATTCCTATGGTGCTGCTTTCCAAATATCTGACACTCATTCTTGGAACCTTTTTAAGCCATGTTTTCATTGAATTGTAAAAGTACTTTAATGGCTACTCTTTGGCTTAATGTTCTGTGATAAACCGTGCCATACCTTTCTACTGCATACTTTGTATTCTACATATACATCATCTTTCTCAAATTTTCATTAAAATGTATAACTCCTCTTTTAGTTGTCATAACCCCATAAAGCCTGCCCTATTAAATGGCCAAAATGTGCCAATAAAGGGTACTACTATGTTAGGGGTAAAAGTAACTCAACCTTAAAAACTTACAAACATGGAACTTCCAAAAGAACTTAAGAAATATGAAAATTTAATATTCATTGAAACTAGGGAATTACCACCTAAGCAAATTGTAGAACATGTCATTGACATTTTTTAGGAATAGAACTAGCATCTAAAGCACCTTTTAGGTTTTCCACCTCAAAATTAAGAGAATTAAAGGTTTAACTAGAATATTTGTTGGAAGAAGGTAAGATGTGTCCTAGTATTACACCTTGGGGAGCATCAATCTTATTCATTCAAAAAAGAAAAAAAGGATGGTACCTTAAGGTTATGCATTGATTATAGGGTGTTAAACAAGGTAACAAGCAAGAATATTTATTCCTTGCCTTGTTTAACCAACGTATACAAGCATGCTACTTTTTAAAAATTAATTTGAAATCTAGTTACCACCAAATGAGCATTAAGAAGGAATATATAGAGAAAATTGCATTTGGAATAAGTTATAGATTGTACGAATTCGTAGTAATGCCATTTAGACTAACTAATGCATTTGAAACATTTATTACTCTTATGAATAACATCTTCAGAGAATATCTAGATAAATTTATCATTGTGTTTATGGATGATATACTAGTCTATTCTAAGATAAAGAGAGGAGCACGTAGATCACTTGAAGACTACTATGGAGATTCTAAAATAAAATTAATTAAAAGCTAGATTATGTAAGTGTAAGTTCTTTAAGGAAGAAGTATCATATCTCAGTCATATTGCATCAAAACAAGGGTTACTAGTAGACCTGTCTAAAGTAAGTGTAGTCAAGGAATGACCAATAGCTAAGGATGTCATGACAATTCATAATTTTGTAGGTCTAATTAGATTTTATTGTCATTTTATAAAATATTACTCTATCTTGGTAGCATCTTTCACTGATATTTTGCAAAAGAAATATATATTTTAGCTTGATCAAAGGCATAGGGAAAAATTCCCTGTTAAAGATGCTTTTAATGAAAACCTTTATCTTAAGGATCCTAGATGAGGGTTTACTATTCAAAGTATCTACGGGTGCTCATGAAGTGAAGATCTGTGTAGTTCTCTTTCAAGAAGACAAGGTGGTATGTTTTGAATCTTGTCAATTATTAGGAGCATAGGTAAACTATTTAATTCATGACTTGGATTTATTAGCTAAGGTCCATGCTTTAAAGGTTTAAACATACTATCTTTATGGGAAAAGAGTCATTTTAAAAATTGGTTACAAAAGTCTAGAATACCTATAGAGATAATCAATTTAAAATACAACACAACGTAGGTGGATATAATTACTTGTAGAGTATGATTTCAAAATCAAGTACATTCCGAAAAAATAAAATGTATTTGTTGATGGCCTTAGTATCTATTGATTAGCATCATTACAACCACTATGGAAGAAGAAATTAAAGATCAAATTCAAGAATACCCTTATTTTAAGTGTATTCTAGCCAACATAACCTCAAAATCTAATTATTTCCTTTCCTTGCAAGAAATTTTGATGAAGGAAGAAAGAGCGTGTATTCGAAAAAGAGCGTGGAGACACAAGTTACTTAACAAAGCACATGAAGTTCCATGTGCAGGGCACCCTAGATACATTAAGTCCTATATGATGTTATGTGAGTTTCATTTTTGGCCTAGAATGAATAATGATATATCCACATATATAAAAAATTACCCAACATTTCAAAGAGTAAAAGTCAAACAAAGAAAACCTAGTGGATTACTACAACCATTGGAAGTCCCAATATGAAAATGGAAAGATGTCACTATGGACTTTATTATAGGACTTCCATTAACTAAGAAGGGAAATAACTCAATCTTGGTGATTGTAGATTGACTATCAAAGATGTCCCACTTCATACCCTTGAAATCTACCAATATGATGAGTGAAGTGGCTAAGAAATTTGTAAGAGAAGTGTTCTGTTTACATGGATGCTCTAAATCGATCACATCCAACCAAGATCCTAAGTTTATTTTTGAATTCTAGAACTTCTTCAAGGAATTTGGTACTTAATTAAAGTTCAGCATGGCATACCACCTGAGATTGATGGCCAAAATGAATGAGTTAATAGGATTTTGAAAGACATTCTAAGGATTTATGTTAGGAGTAGATCCAAGACTAGGGAAAACTAACACTTCGAAGCATTTTTCTATAATAATAATTATCAAGAATCCATTCATAGGAGTTTATTTAAATTTTTATATGAGTGAAATTATTGAACACCATTAAATTGGGCTAATCCTCCCTTGAGAGTAGAATAGAATGAGGAACATAATGAAAAAAAGCATCAGAAAAGTAAAAAGGAACTTGTAAGTAGCCCAAGATAAGATATAAAGGATACATTGACCAACATCACCTTAAGAAGGAATTTCTATTCAATGATGAAGTACTATTAAGAATTAAGTTAACCAAAAGTTCCCTAAAGTTAGAAAAATATAACAAATTGGCCCCTCAAGACTATGGATCCTTTAAAATTTTAGAACAAGTTGGTGAGGTAGCTTACTGATTAAGTCTCCTAGTGAATATAAAATTCCATCATATATTCCATGTTAGCTTGCTAAAGAAGCATAAAAATGACATACCATATGTATTGGATTGGAATAAGTTGCCCCTGAGATCAAATGCAAGTTTCAAAGTTAAACCCATCATTATAAAAGATTAAATAAGAAAGTAACTTCTAAATAAATCATTACAAAAGTACACATTCAATGGTCAAACTATGATCAAGTAATAATGAGGTGTTAGCCTAGTGGTAACATTCTTGATTTGAAAGCAACAAGTTATGGGTTTGATTCTAGTGCACAATGCTGAGTTATAAAGTTCTCATTAGATTATGTATCTTGGGGTGTACCTATATTACAATTATTTCAAGGTTCTAACAAATTGTGAATAAGAAATGTGGGAAAATAAGGAGTTCATCATAAAATCTCATCCTCATCTTATTGAACATAATGATAATTAATAAATTTAATTAATAAATGAAATAACTATTAGGAGTTAATATAATTAGTTTTATGTAGACGATAATGATGATGGAGTCGAGGATAAGGAACAAATGAAAAATACAAATGCAAAGCAACTAGATATTGAAGAGGAGCTTGAGGATGAGTAAGATTCTTATGGAGGGTAGATTGTAACTTCTTGTCTCTAATTACAAAGCAAAGTTATATTATAATATGTAAATAATGTAATTAACCATCAAATGAAGTGGTACTTCATTATGAGGAGTTGTAAGCATTCATGATACCCTTTGGGGGTTTGACCTGTAGCATTTAAGGCTCAAGACTTAGGTGGTGATGAATGAGGCTAAATTCAACCTTGGATTTCTGTCAATCATGAGTTCATCTTTGACCATTTGATATGCAGCTTCCTTAGGGACAGACGTCTGTGGTAGAGTGAACTTGGGAATAGGTTGTTGTGAATAACGTGATGCAAAGGTGCCATCAACGTATGTCTCGTCTGAGTTTTCAGTAACTTTGCTCAAAACCATGATGATGATTTATTCCTCACTTCACTTCCTCTGCGCTGCCCTGTTTGAGATACAAAATTGAGCTAAACTTCGTAGTGAATTTATATGTGCTTCAGAAGAATAGAGTATATTTTAGGATAACGTGTCTCATCATCATCTATTCCTTTAACTTTTCCATGAGAAAACGTATATGAAGTTCATTTTTATGGTCCCACGAGGGGAGACATGTGGGGTTTTCAATTTTAGTATTGTTGACAATGGTCGCATGCTTAGCATGGCAAGGTTGACCTCAACACTTACCCCCAAACTACAAATTGCATGCAAGTGCAAGGAGCAACAAAAATCATGAAATTTTAAAAAGAAATGTAATAGAGGGTGAATCAAAAATGTCACAAAACAAGGAAAGAAAAATTTGAAAGTAAACTATAGTGATCCAAACATGATTAAAATAACCAAATGATCAAAAGAGAACCAGACATGGGCTACCCAAACCACATCATTAAAATATAAATATATAATTTATTATTATTTTAACTAAGATGTATAGATATGTGTGTGTGTGTGTGTATAATTAAACTCTCATTCTCAATATTCTCAAAAGGTAACAGTAAAAGTCTGTAGACTATTTTGAGCATTCGACTTCTACATAACTTAATGAGGAGGACAAGCTAAAGCTCATGTTAGATCATTGTAAGCCACAATTTTTAGATTTTTCCTTGTGTCTTTTTTTTTTAATTTGAAAAACATAAATTCAAAAGGAGAAATAGAGGCTAGGGTGAGAATTGCTATTGGACTCCATCACGCTCAAGAACTTATTACACTACCAACGAACATGATCCTCATTTTTTTTAGGAAAATTTGCTTATGGTGTACTTTATTCTTGAGGTAGGAATTCCAACATGAGTCTAGTCGATTAGCTGCACTACCAAAGAGCATGGTCCTTTTGGAAACTTTGCCCATGGTGCAGTTCAACCCTCGTGTATGTGCTTGTTTGATTACTATTTAATGGCATCATAGTAGGTCTCCTGGGTGGCTAATGAGTCTCAAGTAGAAATGAACACACTTCACCCCCATTATTCACAAGATAGCCATGGATCACCACACCTGAGGGCTAGGGCTTATGAGAAAAGGTCACCTAGTGATTATGAATAACCATTCTTCAACATCACATATCCTACACTCACATGATCATGATGATAACATGATAAGTTTGTATAAATCCAATGTTCCATACTCTAACATAACAGATAAACTGAAACCTTGGAATCAATTGGAAAGAGTTATAGTATTATTGAAATATAGTAGATTTTATAGCATTATTGAAATATAATATTACAATAATAGTATATTATATTATATCTACATTATTTTCCAATGGTGTTAAGATGACCCAATTTCTAGTTTCTCAAATGAAAAATGATTATTAAAATCATATGAAGAACACAACAATTAAATCAATATGCTAAGAAAGAAATAATGAAAATGCAAGAAAAATATGGAAACACAACTCTATACATATGAAATGCAAAGAAAAGGGGAAGAAAACATGCAACTAAGAATCTACCAAATGCCCATGTGGGGCACCTGAGCCGAATTTGTAAACTCTATGGAAATAAAGGTGGGCCCATTATTGACTACTAAAGCATAAGCATAATCATATCTGGAAATTATATCATTTTCTAAGAAGCGAATGACCTCATGAGATGATGCGGTTTTCGTTGCTTTTTCCTCTAACCAACGTGTGCAATAATCAATGGCTATCAAAATGAACTTATGTAGGGTAGTAGATAAAGGATTAATCACTCCAATAAAATCTAAGGCCCATTGAGAAAATGGTCTTGTTTGTATTATAGGTTGTAATAGGGCCGAACTTTTAGAATCTTTACCTTTAAATATCTAGTATTGGACACACGTCTTAACTAGGTTATAAGCATTAGTAATCATAATAGGCCAATAATAACTAGCCCTCATAATTTTATGAATTAATGAGCAGTATCCTATATGTCCTTTAGCGTGAAGTTGTTTTAGAGCATCATTAGCTTGTTCTTGGTTCAAACACTTAAGGTATATCCCTTGGAAATTCTTTCTAAATAGTTCATTGCTTATTAGAGTGAATTTAGAACATTTTGATATTAAGAGCTTTCTTTTATATTTAGGTAAATATGAGGGACAACGATGGAAGGTTAAATAAAATTTGATATCCCCATACCATGGATCATACAATCGATTGGGAGCAAATGGGATATTGTTTTCTTCATTAATGGATAATATATGAAGAAGAATTGATTCTTTATCTATGGATGCATCACAATTTTCTGAAGCTTTAACTATTAATTTAGCAAGACCAGCCCCTTTAACTAACTTTGCTACCTTCCATTGAAGATCATATTCTTGGAGCCTCATAACCCATTTAGCACATTTCTCACTAGGATCTTGTAATTTGGATAAAGCAATGATGGTTGTTGGATCAGGGACAATGACAAAGACTTTCGAGTTTAACAAGTAGGAGCGGAATTTTGTCAAGGCTTTTATTATAGTTTGAAATTGCTTCTCTACAGGTGAGTATCTTAATACTGCATCCTTTAATGGTGCAAACATGAAAGCTATGGGTCTTTCACCTTGATTGTTTATGTCTTGGATCAAGATAGAAGCAGTTGTAACATCACTAGAAAAGGCATATAAGTAGAAATCATTTTCATAACAAGGAGAAGCTAGGATAGGTGCATCTATTATAGCTTCTTTAATAGCAAGAAAAACATTCTTTCTATCATCTATCCAATGCATATTACTATCTTTCTTAAGCATATCATTCAATGGTCTAACTAATTCAGGATAGACAGGGATAAATCGTCTAACAAAATTAATCTTACCAAAGAAAGCCCTTAGATTAGTCTTGGATAAAGGGTAAGGTACTTCTAAAATTGCATTTACCCACTCAGGATCAATCACAATCCCCTCTTTGATCACTATATGACCCAAAAATTTATCACTTTGAACACCAAAGATGGATTTCTTTACATTCAAGGTAATGCCAAATTGTCTACATCTCATAAAAACATTTCTAAGGTCTCTAAGGTTCGTACCTCGATCCTTAGAGAAAACAGTTAAGTCATCAAGGTAGATAATAATACACTTTCTAATTAGCCCCTAAAAATTTTTGTGCATAGCTCTTTGGAAAGTAGAGCTAGCATTGATGAGGCCAAATGGCATTTTAGCGAATTGAAAGGTTCCCCACTTTGTTGTAAAAGCTATCTTGTATTGGTCCTTCTTATTCACTAAAATTTGGTTATATCCTGAATACCCATCCAAAAAGGAATACATTTGAGCACCATTCACAATTTGTAATAACTCTTCCATAAGAGGAAGTGGATAATTATCCTTGATGCAAGAAGTAGTAAGGTTATGAAAATCAATACATAACCTTAACTCACCACTTCATTTCCTAACAGGTACTTGGTTTGAGATCCAATAGGAGTGTCTTACCAGATAAATTATTTTGGATTCTATGAGTTTATCAATTTCTTCTTTCATAAGGATTTCAATCTTTGGATTCATAGGTCTAAGCTTTTGCCTGAATGGGTTTTTTTCTGGCCTAAGGGGAATGGTATGTGTCATTACTAGTGGATTAAAAGTCCTAAGGTCTTCATAAGTTCAAGCTAGAACATCATTAAATTCATGTAATAGGTTAACAAGGTTTTGTCTTTCATCTAGATGTAAATAGGCTCCTATTTTAATAGGGTATTTTTTTCCTCCCTTTTGAATATGAATTGTTTCAGTTTGAGCTAACGTTTGCTAGTTAGTGTTTTTAGATAAATCCAGTGCCTTGGTGTATAGGTCATCAAATAAAGCTTCCCTAACTGCAGTTTCAGGAGATATCTTGCTCAAGAATACAACATCCTTGGATGTATCTCCTTGATTACTAAATTCTCCTTTAGAAAATAGGAATTTACAAATATGATCATCATTGTCAAACACTTGAAAAGAAGAGATATTATTAGGGATGGAATAGGACTTCACCTTTTTGATAATGATTTTTAAATCCCAAGCATTATGCTTAAAAGGGACATCCAAAGTGGTAGTCATTTAGGCTAGTGCATTGGGAATATAATTTTCTTCCCTAGGCACATGTTCAATGGTTACACATTCAAATTCTTTAATAAGTTCAAGAATGTAACCTTTGTATGCTTTCATGGTGATGTGTTTATCATCAAAAATACCATTGGCTTGATTCATTATTAGTTGGGAGTTGCTATAGATTTTAAGTTTGGACAAATCATAGTATTTAGCTAGTTTGATCCCATGAATTATTACTTCATACTTGACCATGTTGTTGGTCAATGGTTGAGTGAAATTAATAGCTTTAAGAATAGGAGCTTCACCAGGAGGTATAAGCATTATTCTAGCTCCACATCCTTTCTTGGAAGAAGCACCATCCACTCTTAGTATCCAACTTTTCGAGTTTGTAAAATTTGAAAAATTAGCCCTTTGATCAAGGTAACAGTGATCATCATCAAATTTTGGTCCATCCTCTAATATTTCATTAGTTAGAATCTCACTTATGTCTTTATCATTTCCTAGTGGTGGTGGGTCACTAGAAAGAAAGGTTTTTCCATCATGTTGGTGATATGACAACGTATCTTCATACACCTTCTCGCATTTCCTAAAAGCTTGGTAATATTGAGTAGAATATGTGTATGCAAAAGGGTTTATGCATGTAGCCTCATCTATATCATCATTTAAGAGATATTTGCTAAGTCCTAGTTCGACCACTCCAACAAAATGATTGTTGTTTTGATTTCCTTGAGATGTAGTTTGTTGATCGAAAGTTGTTACCACTTGCTTATAAAATGGTTTCTTAGGTATAATCATATATTCATATTTTCCTATGAAATGGATCAATAATTTAAAAAAATCAGACCTAAAGAAGCCCCCACACTTAGCTCCAAAAGTCCTAGATAAGAGCATACCATATGTGGGTGTCATGTCAACTACTAGGATATCCACATAACATGTAAATGTAGGGTATTGCTTAAGTTGTGCCTTTGCTCCTTTTAATAACCTTACCATAGGTATGTTAGATCCATCGAGTTGAATCAAACTTTTTGTTTGTGGTATCACTTGTGCTCCTAAGGCATTACAAATGTCAAGAGGCATAACACTAACAGTTGCACTGAAATTCATTAAATAGTTATGGACATTCTTTCCTAAAATAATCAAAGTGGTTAGGAAAGGGAGGTTGTCCTTCTTACTAGACATGGAATTATTCATGTTTTGTACTGATAGTGTGTTAGGACTTTCTACAAAGTGAACTTACCTTTCGGGGATTGGGGATTTTTCTCTTTGGGCTTCGAGTGTATGAAGCATATCCGAAATCACCTCTTTCATTTCATTGAAGTGTAGGAGGTCATACATCGAAATGTTGACTTTAACTCTTTTTAGGTCAACCAAATCATAAATCTTATGTTCATCCTTGGCTTCTTGTTGAGATGGAGCTCTTCTAAGTATAGAAGGGGGTTTTGATTATTGTGGGGCAGTTACTTGGGATGACCCAGATTGGTTGTTTGCATTGTCTTGACTAGGAACTCTTCTGTTTGGAGGTGTATGAGAATTATTCCTAGTTGGTTGCTGTGTAGCATTCATAATGTCACTAAGTTTGTGGTAGTGAGTATTGTGTGGTTAGGGTCGCATACCATAACTTGTTCTAATGAGAAAACCTCTTCATTTTCTGTCTCAGGAGGTACATTAAAGACCATGATACGGGTTTTCCCATTTTTTTGCCCTTGGGTATTTTCACCATACAATGCCAAGAATTGAGGACAAGTCTTTTTGGAATGTTTCCTTGTATTATGAAGATGACAATAATCATCGTTAATTGATGCACTTGGTTTTTCTGGTTGTATAGGACCTTTGTTATTATTTCTCTTTATCTCAACCACTTCATTGGATAGTTTTTATACTGAAGTGAGTATTTAGGTCATCTGATCTTGAGTTTGGGTTGGTGGTTCAATAGAATTTGATGTCCTGTCTGGGTTTATAATAGATTGGATCAAGGCTTTTGATTGGTCATCATTCAAACTAGTGTTAGATGGTAAGAATGAAGAGGACATGAGGCCTTGAGAGTAATTACTTAAAGGTTGAGTTGGTTAAAAGGGAGAAATAACTTGAGGCATGACATTAGACGTTTGAAAAGTTGGTAAGAGTAAAGGGTTTGATTGCAAAGGGTTACTAACACTCATCATCCAAAATAGAGTTTGAATGCTGTTCATAAGGGTTATTTACTCTAATTCCATAGCTTTAAACATTGCAACTTGTATTTCTATTATGTTAGAATCAGATTTGATGGCATAAGTGAAGAATGGATCGATGGTAGAGAGATAGAAGTTGAGGATACCATCAAGTTATGGTTGCATCTCATTTGGAACATAGGCAAGTTGATGAAGGAATCTAAAGTTATAATCCCTAACATTTTCCCTGGGTAGCTTTCTTAAGTTGGTGAAGTTGCTTGATGTGATAGCAAGGCTTGTAAATTTGTCAAACTGATTTAAAAACTTGTTTTTGAATTCTTTCTATGTGTTAATAGAGGTATCAGAAAACATTAAGAACCATTGGGTTGCTTTGGTTCTAAATGTTGTTACGAACCCTGCATGCCACATCATTATGTACAATGTTGTGGATCCCTAGTAAGGTTTCAAAACATTGTATGTGTTAGTGGGCATCATTCGTAGGGGTTGTAGGATTGAAGAACATATTTATGTTCTGAAGAGATTTTGGTATGTCATGGTAGTTATTAAAGTTAAAAGGGTTTCTTACCAAGGGAGCCAGGGGTTGATGGGCTACCATCTTAGTTCAAGATTTTTTAGGAATTGAACTTGGAAAAAGTGAAGCTCATTGTTTTCTTAAAGTGAAATGACGAGCATCTCGTTGGCTAGGGGTAGGAGTAGAAGCTCTTTGTTGAGATGTTTTGTAGGAAGAGTCACTCATAAAATGAAAAATAATAGGAAATGTAAAATGCTAATAAACTTTGAAAATTAAAGAAAATAGAAAAATATTTAAATACTATCTTTTTATTTATTTTTTTAAAAGAAAATTGAAATTGCAAAATTTTCAAAAACCAAAAAAAAAAAGAAAAATCTCTAGAATCTATAAATTGATAACTAAGAATAGAAATAGAAATGAAACCAGGAACGAAAAAATAGAAACATTGATATCTTTTTAGAAACATAAAGGGAAAATAGAGATTGGGAAACTAGCTCTCCTTCTAACGTCAAAAAGGTGTTGACACATAAATTTTGGACACACCAACACCTATGAAAACTTGTTTTAGGAGACTATAGCCTAGGGCACCTCCCGTATGGGTATAGAAATCCGGGAATAGTTTCAACTGCAAAGGGCTACGTGGCCAAAACAATAATAATAATATTTTTAAACAAAATATTGAAAACTTAAATTTAATTTCATTTTAGGATGGTTCTGTTATGCTTTGAAAAACATAGTAAAATAATTAAAATAAAAATTAAACGTTTATGCCATTTTTAAAAAATGATAAACAATTCAAAACAATAATTCAAATTTTATTTGGTCCTGCCTGCGTTGTCCACCAACCGACCACTGCAACTGCATGGAACATGCATCGTGAACAAAAGGAGGGTCTGCCGTAGTTCTGCACATTTGTTGCATTTGCACGTGACCACTTGTAAGGTGCAGCCATCCTTGTCACTACCTGTTGCCATCTCTACACCACGTGGGTAGAAAATAGAGAGGAAACGTGTGTCTATTTTTGTCTAAAAAATAGAAAAACAGCCATTTGTGCTACCTGTGTACGTAGCCTGTCTCTACCATTTTTTTATAGGTAGAAGAAAGACTTCTACTCGATGCCTCCTACGCATTTCTTGTACATGCATAGCCGTTGGCCAGCTACCTATGTCTCACTTATACATGTGGTTACTGTGTACGTGTGCCTATCGTTTTCTACAATGTAAAGAGAGACTGCTGCGTGAAAGACTTGCTGCCACCTATTGTTGTAGGTGAGAAAGACTCAGGAATCCTTAGAGAAGAGGCTCTGATGCACGTTACGTAGATGCCAGCATCTGCACCTAAGAGGGAGAGCCTCTGCTATCGTTTCCTGCATGCGCTTTGTAGTCTGCCACCATGTCCGTCACTGCTCAAAGAAAGAGAGACAGAGGTCTATTTTGTCCTCGATGTCACCTATAGAAGAGGCCTTTGTGTCTTGTGAGAAAATGTTTTGTCCTCCCTTTGGCGTTCTCTCATCCACTGTTTATAGTGACATGTGGAAGAAGAAACCTATCAATCACCATGAATCGTTGCGACACGAAATGCCATGTATAGAAACTACCACCACCACCCCATGTCATCTTTGATAGCAAAATCTGAAAATGTAGATGTCATTTCAATATTTGGTCATTTAAAAATTGATCTTCTTGCCACTATCAAATTTGTAGTGTTGTAAGTAAACAGTGAAATCCGGCGCTAGAAACCAAGGGTAGAGTGAAGTGGTTCTATCAATTAATATATCAACAAAGAGTAATTTTGTCAATTAACAATTAGTAAGCCTTATTTTCATCGTATCCACGTGCAAATATGCAATCAATCCCTAAATGTAGGAAGCTGATAAAAAAAAGTGACGCCACCACCCTGAATTTAATGTCGGTTTACTTGTTTTATCGTAATTTATCATATAAAAGTATATAACATCGTGAAAATTAAAGCTACATGTTTTAAGAGGGAATAATATAGAAGCCTGCTATTAATACTTCAATACAGGTAATGTATATTAATATGCTTTTTTATGTATACTTTCAGGAATTTTGGAGGTTAGAAAATAGAAACTACAATCATTTGGAAAAGATAATAGGTGTGTATGCCTCATGCCTTGTATTGTTGGTACTACTATTATAGCAATATATTAAAATTATTAAAATTTTATGATAGTTTAGTTTGGTGGTAAGACTTTTAATTTGAAAGCTCCAAGTCATGAGTTGGTTAGAACATATTTTGAAGTCCATGTCCACATAATTCTTGTTAATGGAGTCCATGATGAGATTATCACACTCAGGCTCCATCTAGGTGGTGACAAATGAGGCTAAATTCAGCCTTGGATTTCTGTCCATCATGAGTTCATCTTTGACCATCTGATATGCAGCTTCCTTAGGGATAGACATCTATGGTAGAGTGAACTTGGGAACAGGTTGTTGTGAATAACGTGATGCAAAGGTGCCATCAACAGATGTCTCATCTAAGTTTTCAGTAACTTTGCTCAAAACCATGATGATGATTTATTCCTTAATTCACTTCCTTTGCACTACCTTGTTTGAGATACAAAATTAAGCTCAACTTCGTAGTGAATTTATATGTGCTTCAGAAGAATAGAGTATATTTTAGGATAACATGTCTCATCATCATCTATTCCTTTAACTTTTCCATGAGGAAACGTATATGAAGTTCATTTTTATGGTCCCACAAGGGGAGACATGTGGGGTTTTCAATTTTAGTATTGTTGATAATGACCCCATGCTTAGCATGGCGAGGTTGACCTCAACACCATCCATACCTGGCTTGAAATGCTAGGCTATGGGAGGACATCAAGTGGTTTATCATTGTGACATGATAGAATGCACTGACCTAGGAATACAAGAGTTCTAGGACATCTCTTGACTCGTTTGATCAAAAGTTATAGGGGTCGCAAGTTCAACATAGCTCCTTGTCTATTTGAACCTTAAGTCCCATTACCTATAGAGCACTTCAAATGGCTCTAGGCATCTTCCTTCCCTATTTGAGGTTGACTCTCATAGGAATTTGCTCTCGAATCCTATAAGGCACCACATCCATGGCTCTTTTGATTTTTTTAAATGGGAGGTTTCTCCATCCATCATTAGAGCAGGTTAGGTGGGAGGTCGATTGCTTGCTCCCTACAAAAGTCTAGGATCAAGTTTTCTTGGGACCTTAAGCACTCTAATGATTCCCAGCTATTGTCTAAGTTAGGATGATGTTTTCAGTAGATGAGGAACTCCACTTTTAAATTACACCATGGCTAGTGGTCTGGAAGTTTTGGATGCAATATACTCTCTTTCCTTGTATAGATTGTATACAAGGTTGCTCTCGGATCAAGAGACTTCTTTCTAGATATGGGAACCCATCCGGCAATGGCTTTAGCATGTTGACATGAAAAACTAGATGGACTCGGTCCATATTGGTTGGTAGCTGAAGCTTATATATCACAGGGTTAATTTTATTGATGATTCGGAAAGGATCATCATGCTGCCTCATCAGCTTGGAGGTAGTTCCCTATTTTGGCTTAAAATGACATGGGTCCAACTTCAAGAGAACCTAATCTTCCACCTTAAATTCATGGTGCTGGTGTTTTCGATCAGCTACCTTTTAATTTGCTACACTACCCTCTCTAGATGATATTTTGCTATTTCAACACTTTCAAGGATTCATCACCTGAGGGATGCTAACCCTGCAATGAGGGGGAGACCATATGACGGGTAATGGGCTGCCTTCCCATTACTAGTTCTGTAGGAGAAAACCCAGTAGCTGATGACTTATGGATGTTATAACTTAGCTGGGAAATCCCTAATAGAAATGACCAGTTCTTTTGGTCACTACGAGCATAGTGTCGAAGGTACTCTTCAAGTACTTGATTTATTCATTCCGTTTGATCATCGGTTTGTAGATGAAAGCTTGTTGACAATTTGAGGGTGGTACCTATCATGCCAAATAAGGCTCACCAGAAAGCACTTGTGAATCACGGATCTCAGTCTCAAATGATGCTAATCGGTAACCCAAAATATCAAACCACCCTATCAAAATAGTATGTTTTTGTGTCCTCAACTGAGCACTATGATGGACAGGAAATGAATATGGAAAATTTGAAAAAATTTTCCACCACTAAAATGATACTTCTTAAGCTCTGAATATTTGGTAATCCTGTGATGAAGTCCATACACATTGTAGCCCATGGAAATGGAGGGATTTCCAAGGGTGGCAGAAGACCACCTGGATGCTCTGTAGACCCCTTATCCTACTGGCACATTAGAATCCTTTGGATATAAGAAATAATATCCTAATACATTTTTGGCCAAAAGAAGGTTCTTCCAATGAGTGACAAGGTCCTTTGTTGTCCAGGGTGCCTAGCCCACTGTGTGTCATGGCATTCTCAGATTATCTCCTTGCGTAGGCCATCCCAATCCAAAATGCATATTCAATTATCCTAAAACCAAAGAAGCCCATCCCTTATTTTCAATTGTGATGCTCGCCTAGTTTCTATTAGTTTAATTAGATCAATGATATGAGAATCCCTTTTTAAGCCATCTTCAATTTTAGCCAATAATACTTCATCACATTAGACATGTGAAGTTTTTGGCCCAGTGATAGAAAAGAGCTAGGAGGTAGGCTAAGGATGATGATTCAATGCATCTGCCACCACATTCTCCTTTCTAGGATGGTAAGTTAATTGCAAATCAAATTTAGATAACATGGCCAACCATTGGGGCTGTTTGGGCCTTAGCTTCATTTGATTCAACAAGTAGCTAGTTGCCATATTATCTGTCTTTACGAGGACACAACTTCTTAGCAAGTAGTGTCTCCATGCTCTTAAGCAATGGACAATAGCGAATGTTTCTTTTTCATGGATTAGTCGCCTTTGCTCTACTTGATTCAGCTTTCAGCTCTCATAAGCGACAAGATGACCTTCTTGTAGCAACACGTCCCCAATTGCATTCTCACTGGCATCTGTATGAACCTCAAAATGTTTTGAGAAAACAAGCAATGCTAACACTAGATGGGAGGTTAAAGCTTCTTTGATCCTATTGAAGGCTTGCTGACAATTTGAATTCCACTTCCATGCAACTTCTTTCTTTTGCAAATTGGTCAAGGGAGCAGTAATACCTAAGAAATTTCTAATGATCTTTTGATAGATGCTGGCTAACCCCATAAACTGTCTAACCTCATGCACATTAGTGGGAGCGGGCCATTGGTGCACAACCTCTACCTTCTTTGAATTTTTCTTTACCTACCCATACCCTACGAGATGTCCTAGAAATTTTAGCTCTAGGTAGCAGAATTCACATTTCTCTTTCTTAATGTACAACCAATTTTCTCGTAGCTTCTCAAGGACAAACTGCAGGTGGAGGGCATGTTCCTCCATTGTTTGGTTATATATCAAGATATCATTGAGATGACCACAAATTTGTCTAGGAAGGGTTGAAATATCTCATTCATTAAGGTACAAAATGTAGCCTGTGCATTGCAAAGCTCGAAGGGCATTATTGTCCACTCATATGATCCATAACGAGTTACACATGCAGTTTTTTCTTTGTCCTCTTCTGAAATGCGAACCTAGTAGTACCCTTGTTGGAGGTCTAGCTGGGTGAAATACTAGGTCCCTACTAATTGATTGAACAAATAAGAAATAAGTGGTACTAGGTACTTATTCTTCATAGTGTGTTTATTCAGGAACTTGTAATCATAATAGAGCTGTAGTGTTCCATCCTCCTTAGTAACAAATAGCACCAGTACCCCATAAGGGGATTTTGAGGGACGAATGTATCCCTTGAACATCAAACCTTCAAGATGCTTCTTTAATTCCCCCAATTTTGGTCCTATTAAGTGATATGGCTTTTGGATAGAAGGGTCAGTACTTGGCTGCAATTCTATTTTATGATCCATAGCTTTTCGAGGTGGCAAACTTCCTAGAAATTCAGATGACATCACATATTTAAAATTATCTAGCACCTATGCTATGCATGGATCAATTTTAGTTTGGGATCCACAAACCTCAAAAGGATCACCCGTTTGCATAGCTAGTAGAAATTTCTTGGTAGGATCCCTAGCCAAGCATTTCATCACCATTGGTGATACAACCTGGGGGTTAGAGCCCTCATCCTTTCCCATCTGTGCTCCATGAGTTTGAACTAGGCATGGGGAGCTTTTATGCGAAATAAAGATCAGGTCTAAGTGTGGAGTTGTGAAAATTTTGGCCTTGCATAAAAATTCTTACCCCAAAATAACCTAAAAGGAGTCCATATCTAGAGTTAAAAAATCTATAACTCCTTGCCATGAGCCCACTTGAACTGGGATACTACGACATACCCTGATGCACCGAAGGGGTTTGAACTTGGCTAGTTTGTAGGAGGCTTGGACTAGTTCCATTTTTAGCTATAAGTCTTTCACCATGGCTAGAACTATGTAATTGTGACTGGCCCCATTATCAATGAGGACACTTATTTGACTTGAGATCACAGTGATTGGGGCTAACTGAACTTGATGTAAATTATCAAGATTAGTACTCTGGGAGTTTCCAGCACATGACCTCTACGTAACCATGTTAGATAACTCCATCATAACCACTAGCCTTAGTTGTTCCCTTGATGTGCTAATGTTTAAAGTGCCATCAATTGTTTCACTTGAGCTAGCCCTTACCTATTCTCAGTCTTTCTTGAACTCAGGGGACAATTTCTTGCTAGGTGGTTTTCTCAACACAAGAAGCATTAAATTGGCCCCTTAAAGGCACCTCTCATAAATTTTTTCTTCTTGGTCCCAGGTTGTCACTTTCTCCCTGTATCCTTATGTTTTTGTTGAGAGGCTTGGTTTCTTAGAGTACCACCCATTAGACAACTACCTTGATGAACTAATTTGAATGTATTTTCACATTTGATGGAACCTGTATCTATTCTCTGAGAGTGGGAGGCCGTGACATGCTTTTCCTTCCCAGGCTTACCCTTATCTGGCTTCATTACCTTGAAGTCTAGAAAAGTGCTAGTAGCAGCAATAGCCTCTATGAGGTAGTCAATGCCTCTTCAACGCAACTCCATCTATGCCCATGGCTGTAACCCATTTACAAACTTGAAAAAACAATCCCGATCTCCCATATCGAGAATCAACAACATGAGCTCTTGGAAGCTATTGATATAATCTTCAAGCTTCCCTGTATATTTTAGGGTCTCTAGCTTGGTTCTAGCTACCCATTCAGAGTTCCCATGATAGAACTTTTTGATCAATGCTGCCTTAAATTTGTCCCATGTCTCTATCTTTTCTGTAGCAGTGCCCTTTTCTTGGGCAAAAAGGAGGCTAAGCCACCATAGCTTAGCACTTCCTATGAGAAATTGAGATGCTGTGAAGATCTTTTGGGCTACAAGAACATCCTCGGTATTTAGGTACATCTATGCATCATGGAGGAAGGCATCAATTTTAGCATCATTTCTCTCACCATCGTAAGAACTTGGTTCTCTAGCTTTGATATGGGCCATCACTATTGGCTCGTCTGCCAAGCGTCCTGCTAAGGAGGATTTCAAGATGGCATTTTCAATTTTCAAATTATATAGTTCCTAATTTACCCCCACTAGGGCATCCTCCAGAACTTTCATTTGACCAACTAGGTCCTCAACCAAAGATGTTTTTGTTTGTGCCTCTTCCAAGAATCCTAATAGATCCTTGTAGAGGTTGATCATGCAATCCAGATGACCTTCCAATATCAAAACCTTAGCCTCTACCACTTTCACCATATCCTTGGAGCAAAGATCCATCTTTTCTTGTGGCAAGTCAACATCTTTAAGGATGTGATGGATCGCATCCACGTTTTCTGGACTAGGATAGGCTAAGGCCTTATCAATTGCCTTGACATGATTCCATAACATTTGAAACTTAGTCTCATCTTGACCAAGTTCTATCTTGGCCTCAATTTTTGGGTTTGCTTGAACATTAGCCATGTCACTCGGTCCACCAGGCTCCATGTTGCCCAAGAGAGAGCTTTAGCACAAGGTCACCCTCAAAGGGAGAGTGGCTAACAGAAGTTGAAAATGGAAACCTCACAAACCACAAACCCTCTTACCCTTTAGTGTGAAAGTTTTACTGATAACTGAAACTATGAGGCTCTGATACCATTTGTAACAACGTTGTCCCTAGATACGTTGCTTGACACCCCAAGATTTTCACAAGCAGATTCTAAATCGGGATGAAACTCAAGAGGAATACGCCTCAGCAATCAACAATCCTGAAACACATGCCAACAAACAATGTGTTAGTGTTAGCATGTCTCCTGAGTGGTGTTTCATATTCAATATTCGTGATATGTTAACAAGCTAGATAGCAATCCCTTGCTCCACTCACGTGGACACCACAGGGATTACCAGCTGAACCCTCCAGATTCATCACCATGTGCTGGTAGTTGGTGTCATGCTCCAAGGAGCGCACGCAACATCCCATAGCACGTCCCATGACACACTTGGTAAAAAAACCTCAACATAGAGTTGAACTATGCAACCCTCCTAGGAAAGGTCCAACCGAGTGAGGTAATGAGGTAGGTCATAGCCTCCTCTTACTAATGCATGGAATTTCCATGCCAGTATGGTTCCATAGACACAAGGAGCGAAGGAACCCTTATGCCCCCATGGCCCCTGAACCGTGGGGGAGGTAGCAGGCCACCACCAACCCTGCTACCTCTCTCACATTTAGAGATTCCTTTTCAAATTTTCATCTTTATAGTCAATCTTAAAAAATCTTCCCTTTAGGATAGGAAAAGGATTAAGCTTTATCTTTATTCAAAAGGACCTTCATGGATTTTTACTTCTTACTAAAGGGTTTCTTGTAAAGGCAAGAAGAAAATTCTCATTAAAGAAAAAAGAATACATCAATTAAAGATAAAGAACAAATAGCAACAAAAGGTGAAAGCTTTCCATTCTTGAGCCTTTAAAACAAAAATAAATTAATATTGTAGAAAAAAATTAATTATTTAGCTTTCATTGTCAACTTTTTTACTTAGAGTTGTAGTTAAAAAGCAACATGTGTGAGAATATAGTATCTCATACCTGAAGAGAGATCATAGTTATGCTCTTACTGCTAGAAAATAACTACATAACAAAGCTTTCAAATAGCGTAGAGAATAAGTAGCTAAAGACAATTCCAAAATGCAAAGAAATGAAGTAGATAAAGTAGACTAATCAACAAGAATGACATCATTGATGCTTGGTTGAGAGTTGTTATAAATTCTAGATGTCCATTTCCAATTATGCTGAGTAATAGAGCACTCAAAAAAAAAACATAATAATATGAGTCTTCACTTTTAGAAAGAGGATATTGAGAAGAAACATATGTTTAAGACTAGTGTTGATATGAAGACCTTGATGAATAATACACCATAAAAAATATGAGTTTTCATAAATATAGGAGCTCTCCAAATATCTTTTATATTTTTCATTTAAAAGTGTAATGATAATTGCATTTTTCAAGCCTTATTGAATTTTCTATGAATAAAATCATTTTTTGTAATAATCTCATAAGCAAATTTTGAATTAAAAAGAAAAACATAGTTGTTATCCTTCTAAAAAATATTTGGAAAAGCCTAATGTAAATTGTTTCAATTTTAAATAAATTCTAAAGATTCAAAATCATTTTTTCAAAATTGTTTTTTCTCTTTCTATCCAAACCATGGAAGCTTGAAGCTTCATTCCAAGTAATTCATTTATAATGCATATACAAACAAGAAATTGCAGTGATACCAAATTTTCTCAAAGTAGTACACAATATAGATGCATTGGTAGCCAAAGATTATTCATTAAAAGGAAGCCACCATGGGCTAATTTGCTTAAGAATATCTATTGAAACTGTAATATAATTGTAATTCCAATATTTGCTAAGCTTGCACCATGTCTTTTAAATTTGTTTAAGAATTAAAGAACTAAGAATATAAATAGCCTGAGGAAAAATAAGATAGTGAAGAAAGTCATTAAAAGACAAACAGTTATCATTTTTAGGTTTTTCTTGCAAAAGTTTCTTTCTTAAAAGAAGCATCTAAACATAATCTTCATTAATGCACTTTGCAATCCATTTTGTTACAAGAGATATACACTTGTTATAATAATTAATGAGGCCAAGTCCTTCATCTTCTTGCTAGTGCAAATATCCTAAGCAATTCTAGAAAAACATTTTTTATGTTGCTTAGCAGACCAAAGAAATCAATGGATAATACAATCAATTCTCTCATAAGAAGTTTTACAAGGAGCCAAATAGCTAGAGTAATAAACATGATTTGATTAAAGCATTTGCTTAATAACTAAAAAATTGCTAGCAAGGATGAGATTTTTTTCTTTTCATTTGTTAAGATGCTTTTCAATTTTATCAACCATATAACTCCAGAAAATAGTAAAATTAGACTCAAAAGAAAAAAGTATTCTCAAAATTTTGAAAACGAGTGTCAATAGGAAGACCTTGATGAATAAGACACCATAAAAAATATGAATATTTAGAAGGGCATGAACTCTTCAAATATCTTTCATTTTCCTTGTCAAAAAGTGTATTGATAACTACATTTTCGATGCCTTATTAAATTTTTTATGAATAAAATCATTCCTAGTAATAGTCTCATATGAAACTTAGGAAAAATGTTTCTAAGTGTGACTTGAGCTAGTAAAATTTTTCCTACCTAATACTTATTAAGTAATAAGGTAACCAATTGAACCACCTTTCATTGGCATCATGTTGGATATATTTTCTAGGGTTACATATAGTTAAAAATTTTAGGTTATTAAATTTTGATATTTTATTATAAAGAACTTGATATGAAGAATGATAAGTGTAATTTTTTTATTGTAATATAAATAGGAGAATTTGAATTACCTTAACATACTTCATACAATATCTTGCAAGATATTATTTCTTCTCCTAGTCATACCATTGGATATGTTGGAACTCCAACATAAATGTAATATAGATACACCTTGAGATATATAGTCCAATTATAACTTTATAACTTAACATTACCCATCAAAATCAAACCCATGAGTTAGAGCTTTCAAATCAAGAGTCTTACCACTAGGCTAACATCTCATTGTTAGCCACACAATTAGATTGAGTAAAGTAACTATAAGTGGTTTACTTCTTAAATTCATAATCATGGGTGTTAGACCTAAATAATAAGTATATTAAAAATAAAAATTCAGAGTACAAAAGTAGAGTACTTTAGAGAGGAGAAAATACAAACTAACAAAAAGAATAGGCTTAATGATTTTGGAGATGTCTTTTCAAGTTTTTATCCTTACAACCAATTTTGAAAAACCTCTCCTTAAAGGTAGGAAATTAGATATTCCATGAAAAAATATTATCTCCATATATTGACCAACAACTACAAACAAATTATTAATAGTTAAAATATCTTGAACATGTTCATTCTAAAGATTTAGCATGTAATCACCAATAGATAGACTTCCTTTATGTTTTTTTATAATTGGTGAGTGGTGAGGTACCCCTACATCCAACCATAGAAATCACAAGCATTCACACGTGATCCAGTCGAATTTTGTAGCCCTTAAGTTCCTAAGGACATTGGTTCAAGGAAGTGAAATCTAATTGGAAAAATCATTATCTTCTTAGTTTTACTTGTGAGGTATAAGCATATGGTTAAGTGCAACTAAGATATATGATTTTTATCATTTTATATTTTATAAGTTTAATCACCTAGAATAAGAATGAAAGGTAAAGGAATTTAGTACCTAATTAATCTATTGCCTAGCTAGCCTAACACAAGTACCCATTTCCACTCTTCAGACACATCTTGAATGCATATAGCGTTGCTGGGTTACGAAACATTAAGTGTTTTTAGGCTACTAAGCACTACATGTATGCTCAAAGTGGTCATGCTCATGTTCATTAACAACTAGAAATTCAATGCTTAATTAAAATGCATTAAAGTAAAGTGCATGAATATCAAATGCATTAAAGGAAACACTAATATATTCTCAATGCTGCAAGGATTATCAAAAGGGTTCATCTTTATTTCTGTTACACTTTTGTCCTAAGGTACATTAGTGCTTGAATAAATATCTATACACACTTAGACTCCTACTGTAGGCTTAGAAAATATTCTAATTCTAGAGAAAAAAAACTACAAGAGCTTCATTATGCTGTGACAAAAACTATATGAAATTGTATGTCCAAGCACTATAGTTATAGGTTAACATATATCCCACAATATCAAATATTCGACATTGCATCTTGGGCTCCAATATTGGGTATCTGATATCAAGGCTCTGATATAAGAGCATGTCAAAACATGATTCATCATACCCCCACGATTGAATAAAAACTCATCCTTAAGTGAAGAAGAGGAGGAACAAGTTCCTTACAAAATATTAAGAAGGCATGAGATTATTGATTAACATGCAAATTAAATTAGATGGAACAAATAGACTCTAAGTGCCTGAGTGTATGGATTTACAATCTTTTACAAAATTGGATGTTCATGATAATAGAATTGAACACCTTAAACAAAACTAACATCCAACTCCTCTTGGCAGTTGAAGAGTAAGAGAGAAGAGCCAACGATCATGAACAGTCCTCATCATGTGGTATTGCTACATCATCCTTGGTGAAGATAGTCCCACTTCCAATTTGTGCTTTCCATTACAATCATAAGAAAATCATGGATTAGTATGTAAGGTGTAACATATAGCTTTGAAGCACCTTGTCTAGTCGATGGTTAGACTTGGCTGGGTTGTGATTACGATAGATTGATTCCGTTAATAGTGTTAGTGGGAAGACTGGAAAATAGGGTAAAATGGATAAGCGGTCCATTATTAAATTTGAAAAAGTTTAAATAGGATGAAATGCTTGAAGAGGGTATAAGAATTCACAACAATAAAAAGAGAATTTCACTAAAAAAGGTTGTGAAGATGTGCACAACTGGATGTCATTGATGGGGAACATAAAAAGATTTAATTGTAAGAATGTCTGAGGATAAATAACTAAACTAATCCAACCAAAAGATATGCAGGTGGGTCCTCCCCAAAGTAGGCACAGGCCTTTTATTACTCTTGCATAACTTCAAATCGTGGAGTCCATGGGCCCCATGGGTGATTAATGGTTACAGATAGTTAAGTACAAAAACCCAAAAAAAACTACCTAAGAATTTTGACACATCAAACCAAGACATTGAACAAGAACATGAAACCAATAGTGAGGTGAGACATGGAAAACATAGATGGGTGAGAGTGAGTGGAATGGAGTTTCTAATTAAGGTCACATAAAGTCCCTTATGAATTTTGTGGTTAAATGCCTTGATAAAATCCATCATTAGTGCAAATGAAAACCAACCATATTTAGTGACTCCACATCACCATTGTAAGACCATTCCATCCCCCTAAGACATAAGAGGGATCCAATAGAATGACCACCATTCCTTATTAAAGAAGAAAAGAAAAGTTAAAAGTGAGGAAGGGCCTTAGTTAGAGGAGACCTTCAGGCATGGGTAACATGTCTTTCTAGTCCCATAACTAATGCTTGTAGCCCATTTATTTTGTCTAAGGGGTGTGCATTAAATTCTCATTGATTTTTTTATCTTGATGATGAGAACCACACCATGTAAATACTTATTCAACTTCCTATTATTGGTTGACACAAAATGGTAAGAAATCCATGAAAACACACATGCACCCAAGTAAGCAAAAAGGCACAAAGAGTACTAAATCCCCTTCAAGTCACACCTTGTTCAAACCTTTGAATCCTTTCCAAATCCAAAAACTATCAAATTCACAAGTTTGTTAAAGTTTTATTAATAAAAAAGAGACTACATATTTCCAAAATAAGGAAAACCATAATGTTTGTGAATGGGTGGATGTTGTGGACTCACTGCCTATTCCATGAAGAAGAAACCATGTCCTAATTATTTGTAACAAAATTCAAAGCTAGAATCCAAACATCAACAATCAAATAACTGAATAGTACATACCGCCATCAAGCAACAAATTACCATTGTGCTTAGTACTTATTAACAAAAAAGGTTAGAAAATCACACTGAAATAAAAGAAAATATAGAAGAAAGTGTAAAATATAGAAGGTGTAAAATAAAGAATGTGCAAAATAAAAAGTTGTAAAAGTAACAAGGTGTAAAAAAAATGTGTAAAACAAAAAGAGGAAAAAATTGAGGAGCCACTAATATAGTTAACATGCATGGCCATCTCCCCTAAAATTGAGATAAAAGGAAGAGATCTAAAATATTAAGCATGATCATCCATCTGATTAGGCATTCATTGCATTAATTAGCTTATGCTTGTGGAAAGTTTTGACTTGTTGTATGTTGACTAGCTATTTCTTATCTAGATTTTTAGGTTTGTAGATCATCATGGACCCAAAAGAAAAATTTTTGTAAATGATACAAGGTCCTTCCCATAATGTCTAGAACTTAGTTCATTGAGGTACGTGTGTGGGGTTCTAATAGAGAACCTTATATCCTGGTTGAAATTTGAATTTCCTAATTCTAAGGTCATGGAACTTTTTGTTGAATGCCTTGTGCAACTTGTAAGATGATAGAGCCACCAATTGATTTTTTTCTAGCAAGTTGAGACTTATTAATCTTTCATTTTGTGCTAGACTTAAGTCAAGGTCAAGGTCATAGGTTGTTGAAAGTGTATATAGCTTGGATTGAATAGGAAGTGTTGGTAATTTTTTGTACAATAGCTCATAGGGAGAATAGGCTATAGAAATTTTCCATGTTGAGCAATAGGATCAAAGGGCATTGTTGAGTTTTGTGCTCTAGTCTTTCCTATATTTGTTAATAGTTCTTGTTAGAATCTTTGTGATTTTCCTATTGGTAACCTCGGCTTGATCATTGGCTTAGGGATGGTAGGGTGATGAGTGGCAAGGTACCCCTATGCCTAACCATACGAATCACTAAGGTGCTCACATGAGATTCGGTTGAATTTTGTGGACCTATAGTTCTCCAGTACACTAGTTCTTTTAGAAAGTGAAATGGGCATTTGGAATGTTCGTTGTCTTTGCAACTACACTTGTGTAGCTCAAGGATATGGTTTAAGTGTAATTCAGGTACATGATTTTTATCATTTTATATTTTATAAGTTTAATCACCTACAACAAGAATGAAAGGTAGAGTAATATAAGATCTAATTCATTCATTGCCTAGCTAGCCTAACACAAGTACCTGTCCCACTTTCCTAAACACATCCTGAACATAGATAGCACTGTTGGACTACCAAACATTAAACATTACTAGGTTACCAAATACTATATGTATGCTTGAAGTGGTCATGTTTGTGTTCATTAACAACTAGAAATTAATTGATTAATTTAGATGCATTAAAGTGCATGAAAATAAAGTGCATTAAAGAAAACATTAATCTATTCTCAATGCTGCAAGAATTATCAAAAGAGTATGTTTTATTCCTATCACACTATTGTGCTCAGGTACATTAGTGTTTGAACAAAGATCCATACACACTTAGACTCTTATTGTAGGAACTCAGAAAATATTCTAACTTTGGAGAAAACAACCTACAAGAGCTTCACTAACTATGACAAAAAATGATATGAAAATCGTGAGCCCAAGTGTTGTATTTATAGGCCAGTGTATACCTCGCGATATCAGATATTTGACATAGTGTCCTAGGCTCCAACATTAGGTACCAGATGTTGAGACCTGATATTGGAGCATGCAAAAACATGATTCATGATACCCCCACGATTGAATGAAAACTTGTTCTTGAGTGAAGAAGAGAAGGAATAAGTTCCTTATAAAATATTGAGAAGGTATGGGATTATTGACTAACATACAAATTGACTCAAATGGAACAAACAAACTTTGAGTGCCCAAGAGTGCCAAAATTGGATGTTCATGATACGAGAAGTGAACATCTTGGACAAGATTGACATCTAATGCCTCTTGGCAGTTGAAGAGTGAGAGAAAATATCCAATGATCATGAATGATCCTCATCATGTGGTACTACCACATCATCCTTGGTGAAGATAATCTACTTCCAGTCCATGCTTCTCACTATAATCACAACAGAATCATGAATTAGTATACAATATGTAACACATAGCTATTAAACACCTTGTCTCATTGATGGTTACACTTGGCTAGGTTGTGATTATGGTAGATTGATTCCTTTAGGACTGTTAGCAGGAAGATTTACAAATAGGGTAAAATAGAAAAGTAGTCCATTAAATTTGAAAAAGTTCTACACAAGAAAATATTTGAAAAGGATGTAAGAATTTACAATAATAAAAAGGAAAGTTCACTGAAAAATGTTATGAAGATGTGCATAATTGGATGTCATTGATGAGGTAAACAAAAGGATTTTATTGTAAGAGTATCTAAGGATAAAGAACTTAACTAACCCAACCAAAAGATATTCAAGTGGGTCCTTCCCAAAGTAGGGATATCTATTTTATGCCTTTGCATAAGTTCAAACCAAAGAGTATGTGGGCTTCATGGATGATCAATGGCTATAGAAGGTTAAGTACAAAAACTTGGAAGAAACTATCTAATAATTTTGACACATCAAACCAAGACATCGAACAAGAACATGAGACTGGTAGTGAGGTGAGACATGGAAAGCATAGATGGATGAGAGAGAGTAGAATGGAGTTCCTGATTAAGGTCACATGAAGTCCCTTGTGAATTTTATGGTTAAATGACTTGATAAGATCCATCATTAGTCTAGACCAAAACCAACCATGTTTAATGACCTCGCATCACCATTCTAAGACCAGTCCATCCCCCCTAAAACACAAGAGTGCTTCCATAGAACAACCACCATTACTTATTAGAGAAGAAAAGAGAAGTAGGAAGTGAGGAAGGGCCTTAGTTAGAGTAGACCTTCAAGCATGGGTCACATGTCTTTCTAGTCCCATAACCTGTGCTTGTAGCTTGTTTATTTTGTCTAAGGGGTGTGCGTTGAATTTTCATCATTTTTTTTAAATGGGAACCACACCATGCAAAGACTTATTCATTTATTATGTCTAATGGGTGTGCTTTGAATTTCCATCATTTTTTATGAGAACCACACCATACAAAAATTTATTCAACTTCCTTTTATTGATCAAAATAGAATGGTAAGAAATCCATGAAAACACACATGTACCTAGGCAAACAGAAAGGCACAAAGAATATTGAATCCCCTTGAAGTCACACCCTATTCAAACCTTTGAATTATTTCCAATTTCAGAAACTACTAAAGTCACAAATTTGTTAACGTTTCAGTAATGAAAAAGGAACTACACATTTCTAAAACAAGAAAAACCATAGAGTTTGTGGATGGGTGGATGTTGTGGACTCACTACCTATTGCATGAAAAAAGAAATCATGTCCTAATCATCTGTAACAAAATTTAAAGCTAGAATCTAGACACCAACACTCAAATAATGAAATAGTACATACCACCATCAAGTAATGCATTACCATTGTGCTTGGAACTTATTAACAAAAAGTTAGAAAGAACACCAAAATAAAAGAAAATATAAAAGAAAGTGTAAAATATTTAAGAAATAGCAAATGTATTAATGATGGTGTAAAAAAAATTAGAAAAGACTAATAATATGAAAACAAGAAGATGTAAAATAAAGAATGTGCAAAACAAAAAGTTGTAAAATAAAAAAATGTGTAAAACAAAAAGGGTGAAAATTGAGAAGCTACTTATATGGCTAGCATGGATGGCCATCTCCCCCATGACTAGGTTGAAAGGAGGAGATTCGAAATATAGAGCATGGTTGTCCATCCGATGAGGCATTTATTGTATTAGCTAGCTTATGCTCGTGGAAAGGTTTGATTTGTTGGATGTTGACTAGCTATTTCTTGTCTAGGATCTTAGGTTTGTAGATCATCATGGCCCTAGAAGAAAAAGTTTTGTAGATGATGTAAATTCCTTCCCAAAATGTTTGGAACTTTGTTTGTTTAGGTACATGTGTGGGGTTCTAGTAGAGAACCTTATCTCCCAATTGAAATTTGACTTTTCTAACTTTAAGGTCATGGTGCTTTTTTGTTGTAGGCCTTGTGAAACTCGTTAGATGATAGAGCCACCAATTGGTTTTCATCTAGTAGGTTGAGATTCTAGTCTTTATTTTTGTGCTAGACTTAAGTCAAGATCAAGGTCATAGATTGTTGAAAGTGTATGGAGCTCGAATTAAATAGGAAGTGTTGGTAATTTTTCATACAAAAGCTCATAGGGAGAATAGCCTATAGGAAGTTTCCATGTTGAGTGGTAGGGCCAAAGGGCATTGTTGAGTTTTGTGCTCTAGTCTTTCTTATATTTGCTAACAATTCTTATTAGAATCCTTGTGATTTCCCTATTAGTAGCCCTAGCTTGACCATTGGCTTGGGGGTGGTAGGTCATTGTGAGTTTATGTTCAACCCCCAAGTGTTGTATGAGCTTCTGAAAAGTTGTGTTAGTAAAGTGAGTTCCATTATTAGAAATTAATGCATGTTGCACACCAAACGTATTTACAACATTTTTTTGTACAAACCAAGCAGCAATAGAAGATGCATAGTCAATGATGGTTGTTGCTTCTACCCATTTTGTACAATAGTCAACATCGACTATAATGTATGCCTTTCTACTTGACATGGGCATGACGGGACCCATGAAATCAATGCCATAGATGTTGAAGGATTCTAATGGTTGAATCCATTATTGAGGCTCCTTCATTTGAGCATTCATTCCACCATCTCATTGGCATCGTTCACAAGAGTGGATATAATGGTGAGCATCCCTAAAGATTGTTGGCCAATAGTACCCTACCATCAAGATTTTAATGGTCATGCATCTCCTAGCAGAGTGTCCTCCACAAGGACCTTCATGAGCATCTTGGAGAACGTGCAGTTGATCAACATCAAGGACACACCAATGAACCAGGCCATCGACGCACACCTTGAATAGGTGTTTTACCTGGTGAAGAAACTAATGTTTCTTCTAGTTGTCCAACCCTTATGACATCTCTTAGGTAAGAAGATAGGTGAGAATGCCATCATACCATTTAGGCTCATTAGGAAATTCTTTACTTATAGCCCCAGCAAAGAAATGTTCATCAGAAAACATATTAGATAGTGGATTTTCTTCTTCTTTGTTATCCCATCACAACTAAGACAAGTCATCAATGACCACATTATCAATGCCCTTTTGATCTACCATCGTAAGATCAAATTCTTGTAAGATCACCAGCCACCGTATGACATGGGGGCTCATCATTGGCTTGTTCATCAAGAAGTAGATGGCACTATGGTCCATGTGCACAAACACCTTGTATCCAAGCACATAATGCTTGAACTTATATGAGCAAACACCATTGCCATCAATTCTTTTTTTGTAGCGGTGTAATTCACTTATGCGCCCACAATGCTTTGAATAGCATAGTGGATGTAGTATGGATGTTTCTTGTCATCCATCTACATAAGCATGGCTCCCAAGGCATAATTTGATGCATATATCATGACATGAAATGGTCTAGACCAGTCAAGTGCTTGTAGGATTGGAGTTTCTACAAGTTTCTCTTTTAGCTGTTGGAATGCTTTTTCACATTCCATGTTCTAGACAAATGGAGCATCATCCTTTGTCGACTCCACCAATGAACTTCCAATCTTAGAGAAATTATCTATGAATTTCTAGTAGTAGCTAGTATGTCCAAGGAATGATCAAACATCTTTGACATTTTCTAGTTGGTGGGTTATTACTTAGATGACCCTTATTTTCTCAGGGTCTACCTCAATTCCTACTTGTGATATTCTATGCCCCAATACAATGCCATCTTGGACCATTAGGTAACTTTTTTGTCAATTGAGTCACAAGTTAGTTTCAACACATCATTTTAGCACTTACTCAAGGTGGTCCAAGTCTTGCTCAAATGTAGCTTCATAAGTGGAGAAGTCATCCATACAGACTTCCACACCACTTTCGATTTGTTGTTGAAAAATGCTTAGAACTAGGTGTTGGAATGTAGTAGGAGCATTGCATAGACCAAATGGCATCTTACGATATGTAAAAGTCCCCCAAGGACTTGTGAATGTTGTCTTCACCTAGTCCTTTGATGCAATTTGAATTGGGTTATAATTGCTATAACCATCTAGAAAAATGTAGTAGTAATGCCCAAATATTGTGTTTAATACTTGATCAACAAATGGAAAAAAAATGATCCTGCAATGTTGCCATATTTAGCAACCAAAGATGGATGTAGACTTGTCACTTGCCTTCTTTCTTTGGCACAATCATGAGTGGACTAACCCACTCACTATCTTGGGATAAATGAACCCTACCTTCAGGAGTTGTTTAATTTCCTCTTTCATGACCTATTTCAATTTGGAATTCAATCACCTATGTGGCTATCTCTTTGGCTTCATGGTTGGATCAATGTAAATGTGATTCTAGCATATTCTAGGATCAATCTTTGTGAGTTCAAGATATGAACAAGAAAAAGTTGCAAACCACTTTTCAACCACATTCAACAACATCTTTTTCTGCTCTAAAGCAATATTTGCATTGATTATGAACAACTTACCATTTTTTAAAAAAACATATTCCATTTTGGCTAACACCATTTTTAATTCAATGGGCTCTTAAAATTTTCAAGAATCTCCAACTCTCCCCAATAAGTATTATCATTTGCATCATTAAAGAGTTGATGATGAACTTACTCTAGTTCATCCATGCTTGTGACATATGCATATGTCGAGCTCTCAGTTGGTTCCATGCAACGTGTGCTACTCTCGGAATCAACAATCAGCCATTGGGTTCTCCCCTATTTTGTGGCTGCTGCATATAGACAACTTTGAATTTTTGCTTTTGGTGCACACTGCTTGCATGCAAAGATAGATTCTTGTTTCATAGTGTAGAGTTTCTACACACAATTACACCCTATATTGTTGTACGTGATGCATGGAACTTGCTTCTTCTCAATCTTTCTGAATCCATTTTCTTTGGATATTTCTAGGAAAAGATCTCTGATGTCCATTCTTGCATCAATAATGATAATCCATGCCCTTCCCATGATGATTGGGAAATCAACTTTGTAGTTCTTCACCAAAATTACTAGGAAATCAACAACATAAGACCATCCATATACACTGGTCACAATGTCTTCCACTAGTCCTAATGAAACAATGATGGACTAGTCTACCAATTCTAATATGATATTGCTCTTCTTGAGAAGAGGCAAGTTCCATGAAGTGTATATCTTATGAGAAATTAAATTGACACCAAAACTTGAGTCGTGAAGAGCTTTGCACCATTCATTCCTAGCAATCTGCAAATAAATGAGACAACTTCCAAGATTGGTTAATTTCCTAAGAAGGTTTCCAGCATAGATCCAATTAGATACAGTGTGAGTAAGCATCATAGTATGGATCCTAGGTGGTGTTTGGTTTGAAGGGGACTCAAAGAAGTTTGATATAAATGAAGATGGAGGGATAGGGTTGTCAACTGCAGGTGTATTTAAGGGCTTAGGTGGACTATGGGATTGAAAGAAAGGTCTTTCTTTGATTGAGTATTCAACCCACTTGATTGATGAACTAGTTGTAGGTTAACAGCCCTAGTAGTGTTGCATTGTTGCAGTTGAGCTGGTAGTTCACCTTGCATAGGTGGAGCAAGTGGTAGCTGTAAGGCTAGAGGAGGAACATGTGTAGGGATAGGAGGGGGATAACGATAAAAGGTGGCATCCATTTTTTCATGTAAATAATGAGTTTGATAATAATTAGAAGGGTAGTAGTGAGATTGGAAAGTAGAAATGTGACTGGAGAAGTCACGTGGAGACAGGGGTTGCTGAACACATAGTACCCATATGGATCAGGTTGTCTATAAGGGTATTGTAGCCTTGGTGGTGCCAGAACCCATGATTGTGGTTGTTGCCATTGTTGATACTACTTCTATGGTTGCAGTGGAGTTCCACTTAGATAATATTGTTTTTGCTAGTGGAATTATCTAAAATTACCTTGAGGATAAGGTAATCTTCTAGATGTTTGCCTTTGTGTTAGTCGTGGATTCAAAGCATACATCCCAAACTCCTATAAATGTGATACTATGAGGTAACATCCCTTAGGATGTTCATACTAGCAGATGTGACATCCACCATCATCATCTGATCTACTTCCCACAACTTCTTCTATTGCAGCAATCTTGCCCTTACCTTTTTGATAGGCATGTTCAACTTTCTTGCATCTCTTGCACTCATAATCACTACCTTGTTCTTTGGACTCTTCAAAAATTTTTAGGATAGCTTGAAATTTGCTATCCATGGAGTCCCATAATTGATCAACCTTGGCCATAATTTCATATTGAAATTTTTGAAGCTGCAAGGCTTTTCTATTCATCACCTCATCAGGTTTGAATTCTTTCTCACTATCACAAAATAAAACCTTCCTCTTGCGAATAAAAGGAGGATCACGATTATATTCTTTTGCATCTTCTCTTTTTCTTAATTCACCCTCCTCTTTAGCTACCTACTTGATTAGTTTTTGTATCTAACGAACACTTACTTTTGATAGTCATCCTTGGGCATAAAAACCAAGGGTTCTCTTCATTTCTAATCGAAGTCCATCTACAATGTGGTGAAGTTGATCCAACTGAGAATAACCATGGCTAGGAAATTTGTGCATTAAAGAATAGTATTGGTTGATGGTGGCATCTAAGGATTCGTGTGTTCCTTTTTTTCATCCTTGGATTTACCTTCTCAAGTTGAACACTCTGGAGTATGTTTGATATTTATCATTAAACAATTTAAGCATGGTACTCCATCATCTGATAGATTCTAGCTCTAAGGATCGATAGTAGTTCTCTACCTTTTTGATGATTGTCCTTGGGAACAACTTAAGTTTTGCCACTCCTTCTCTATGTTCTGCAAGGCACATGCATCTTGAAAAGTTTAGAGATGATTCTACATATCAAAGTTATATCCCCCTTTGAACTGAGAAATATTGTTCATGTCTAGCCTTTTGATTTGACTATCATTCACATGCCTTGTTGGAATTTGTGCTGCCTCTGTGATATTGAACATACTTTAAGTAGTAAGCAAAGGCTCATCGAGGCCATGATCATGGTGCCTATGATACCCTCTACTACCCATTCATTTATAGTGATGTGCATCTCTTTTATGTGTACGTCCTTGATTTTGCCTTGCCTGATGGTCCCTTCGATCATTTCGGTCTTGTTGGTTATTTTAGTCACCTTCATCATGGTCTTGCCTCCTATGGTTGCAATTAGAGCTAGAAGATGATGATGATGATGATGATGATGAAGATGAAGAGGAAGGAGGACTAGCACCATCATAGTGCCTACTACTACCTCTTCGGTGACTAGACCATGATCATGATCTTGTTTCTTGTCTACATTCCTACCTTGGCTTGCCTCTTTGGATCATTCTTTTTTATTGGATCCATTATTACTAGAACTAGGATTTTGAATAGTGGACTATAGGTTTTGGTTTTGAACTCCCTCACCAAAGACAAAGAGAGGCATTTAATTTAATGGAAAACCCCCAGGGAAGGGTTCCTTACTATCTTTTTGGTATAGTAGAAATGGGAAATCATTAAATCTTTTTTCCTTCACAAATTCATAATGTTGTTCTAATTAGTGATCCTTGAGATGTTTTGCCTTAGTGGAATGATAATCCTTGGCATCACTGTCTTGCACAACATACTTAGCATGAAGTTCCTAGAGACCCCATCATATAAGCATTTGTTGAAGCATTGCAGGAATGGATCAATCATGCAGCAACACGATGTTACCCTTCATGTTACAACACCACAATTATTCATCCTAATGTAGGACAAAGGTGAAATTGGGTACATACTCATCAAGATGATCATATACCACTCGATATTGTTGAGGTATTGGCTAATGATCTCCATCAAACTTAGGCAGAGAAGCACTCCTATGAGAAGAATACATTTTCAATGAGATGATAAAAACACAATGTGTTTTTAAATTTTTTTGGTAGTAATTGTAAACTATGATATGACTCTAGGGTTTGTTCCAATAATTTTGAATGATTTCCACTAAATCCTAGATAGCACATGAAACAACCAAAAGGTCCTTGGCAACGATGCCAATGATGAGCAACGAGGTACCCCCATGCCCAACTATATGAATCACTAAGGTGTTCACATATGATCTGGTCAAATTCCATGGACCTATAGTTTTCTAGTGCACTAGTTCTTCTAGAAAGTGAAATGGGCATTGGGAATGTTTATTGTGTTCCCAACTACACTTGTGAAGCTCAAGCATATGGTTTAAGTGTAATTGAGATACATGATTTTTATCATTTTTATATTTTATAAGTTTAATCACCTAAAACAAGAATGAAAGGTAGAGTAATTTAAGATGTAATTCATTCACTACCTACCTAGCCTAACACAAGTACCCATTCCACTTTCCTAGCCAGATCCTAAACATGTAGTGTTGCTAGGCTACCAAACGTTAAATGTTATTAGGTTACCAAACACTATATGTATGCTCAAAGTGGTCATGCTTGTGTTCATTAACAACTAGAAACTATTTGCTTAATTTAAATGCATTAAAGTAAAGTGCATGAAAATAAAGTGCATTAAAGGAAACATTAATCTATTCTTAGTCTTGCAAGGTTTACCAAAAGGGTTCATTTTTATTCCCATCACACTGCTACGCTTAGGTACACTAGTGTTTGAACAAAGATCTGTACACTTAAACTCTTGCTGTGGGCACTCAGAAAATATTCTAACTTTGGAGAAAACAAACTACAAGCACTATATTTATAGGCTATTGTATACCTTGTGATATCAGATATCCAACACCACATCTTGGGCTTCAACATTAAGTACTCGATGGTAAGGCTCTGATATTAGGTACTCAATATCAAAGCATGCAAAAACATGATTCATCATAGGGTGATGTGAGTTTATGTTCAACCCTCAAGCATTGCATACGATTTTGAAAGGTAATGATTGTAAAGTGAGTTCCATTATCAAAAATTAATGCATGTGGTATACCAAACCTAATTACAACATTTTGTTGTACAAACTGAGCAACAGTAGAAGATGTCGATGACGACTGCTACTTTTGCCCATTTTGTACAATAGTCAATAGTGACTATGATGTACGTCTTTTCATTTGACATGGGCATGATGAGACCCATGAAATCAATGCTCCATATGTCAAAGAGTTCTAGTGGTTGGATCCACTATTGAGATTCCTTCATTCAAGTAGTCATTCCACCATCTTGTTGGTAGCATTGATAAGAATAGACATATTGGTGAGCATCCCTGAAGATTGTTGGCCAATTATACCCTACCATTAGGATTTTGATGGTTGTGCATCTCCCAGCATAATGGACCCCACAAGGACCTTCATGAGCATCTTAGAGAATCTGTAGTTGATCAACATCAGAGACACACCAAAAAAATAGGCCATAAATGGACACCTTATAGAGGTGTCCATTGACCTCCATGAAGCATTTTACCTAGTGAAGAAACTATTGTTTCTTCCAGTGGTCCAACCCTCATGGCATCTCTTGGGTGCTAAGATAGGTGAGAATGACATCATACCATTTAGGCTCATTGGGCAATTATTCAGTTATAGCCTCAGCAAAGAGGAGCTCCTTAAGAAATAGATCAGATAGTAAGCTTTCTTTCTCTTTGCTATCCCATTGTAGTCGAGACAAGTGGTCAGCCACCACATTCTCAATGCCTTTTCAATCTACCATTGTAAGATCAACTTCCTGTAAGATCACTGACCACAGTATGACATAGGGGCTTATTGTTGACTTGTTCATTAGGAAGCAAATGGAACTGTGGTCTATGTGCACAAATACTTCATATCCAAGCACATAGTGCTTGAACTTCTCTAGAGTAAATGCCACTTCCATTAATTCTTTTTCTATAGTGGTTTAGTTCAGTTGTGCATCCACAATGCTTCAGCTTGCGTAGTGGATAAAATATGAATGTTCCTTATCATACAAATACATAAGTATAGCTCCCAAGGAATAATTTAATGCATCTATCATAACATGGAATGGTCTAGACTAGTCAAGTGCTTGTAGAATTGAGGTTTCTACAAGTTTTTTCTTTAGTTGCTAGAATGCTTTTTCACATTCAATGGTCTAGTCAAATCATGCATCTTTCTTTGTCAGCTTAACCAATGGTTTTGTGATCTTAGAGAAATTCTCTATGAATCACTAGTAGTAGCTAGTGTGTCCAAGGAATGACTGAACATCTTTGGTAGTTTCTGGTTGGCAGGTAATTCCTTGGGTGATCCTTATTTTTTCAGGGTTTACCTTAATTCCTACTTGTATTATTCTATACCCCAATATAATGCCTTCTTGGGCCATCAGATGACTCTTTTGCCAATTGAGTCGAAGGTTTTTTTTAACACATCTATTCAAAACTTGCTCAAGGTAGTCTAAGGCTTACTCAAATGTAGCTCTATAGGTGGAGAAGTCATCCATGAAGACTTCTATACCACTACCAATCTATTGTTGAAAAATATTTAAGACCAGGCATTGGAATGTAGCAAAAGGATTGCATAGACCAAATGGCATCTTTCAATATGCAAAAGTCCCCCATGGGATCACAAATGTTGTCTTGGTCTAGTCCTCTGGATTGATCTAGATTTGGTTAACCATTCAAACAACTATAATAACAATGTCTAGATATTGTGTCTAACACCTAATCAATGAAAGGTAATGAAAAATGGTCCTTGAATGTTGCCATATTCAGCACTCGAAAATTAATGCAAACCCACCACTTGCCACCTTTCTTTGGCATAATCACGAGTGGACTAACCCACTTACTATCCACAATGGGATAAATGAAGCCTACCTTGAGTAGTTGTTTGATTTCCTCTTTGATGATCTACTTCAGTTTGGGGTTCAATTGCCTCTATGGCTGCCTCTTTAGCTTCATGGTTGGGTCAGTGTAGATACAATGCTGGCATATCTGAGGATCAATCCCTATGAATTTAAGATATGACCAAGCAAAGGTTGCTAACCATTTTTCAACCACTTTTCATAGCATCCATTTTTGTTTTGGAGCAATATTTGCATTGATTATCACCAGCTTCCCATTTTTTAAGAACATATATTCCATGAGAGCTAGTAGCATTTTTAATTCAAGGAACTCCTACTTGAAATTTTCAAGAATTTCCAACTCTCTCCAATAGGTATCATCATCTAAATCATTAGAGAGCTGGTAATGAACTTACTCTAGTTCATCCATGCCTATGACATATGCACATGTTAGGCTCTTAGTAGGTTTCATGCAACCTATGTTGTTTTCAGGATTAGTGGTCAGCCACTAGGTGCCCTCTTGTTTTGTGGTTGTTGCGTATAAACACCTTTGAATATTAACTTCTAGTGCATACTGCTTGCATGCAGTGATGGATTCTTGTTTCACTAACAAGAGTTTCTGCACACAATTGCACCCTGTATCGCTATACATAATGCATAGAAATTGCTTCTTCTCAATTTTCCCAAATGCATTTTCTTTAGATATTTTAAGAAAAAGATCTCTAGTGTTCATGCTTGCATCCACAGTGCTTAGCCATGCCATTCCGATGATGATTGGGAAGTCCCCTTTGTAGTTCTTTACCTTCATCACTATAAAATCAACAGGATAAGACCACCCATAGACAACAGTCACAATGTCTTTTACCAATCCCAATGTAACAGTGATGGACTAGCCTACCAATACTAATATGATATTACTCTTCTTGAGAGGCGACAAGTTGCATGCAATATACATTTCATGAGAAATCAAATTGACACCAAAACCTAAATTGAGAAGAGCCTTGCATGGTTCATTTCTACCTATTTGAAAATAAATAAGAGGACTTTCAAGATCAACTAATTTCCTGGGAAGGTTTCTAGCATAGATCCACTCAGATACAACATGAGTAAGCATAACAATATGGATCCTAGGTGTTATTTGGCTTGAAGGATACTTGAAGGTATTTGATACAAAGGGAGATGGAGAAATAGGGTTGCCAACTGTAGGTGTATTTGAGGGCTTAGGTGGATTGTGGGGTTGGAAGAAAGATCTTTTCTTTAATCAAGTGTCCAAACCACTTGGTTGATGAACCGATTGTAGATTAATGACCTTGATAGCATTATGTTGTTGCAGTTGAGTTGGGAGGTTACCTTGCATAGGTGGAGCAAGTGGTAGCTATGCAAAGAGTGGAGGAACATGTGTAGGAACAGGAGGAGGATAAGGGTAAAAGGTGGTATCCCTTCTAGCATGTGAAGAATGAGTTCAATAATAATCAGGAGGGTAGTAGTAAGGTTGAAAAGTAGAAACATGATTAGAAGAGTCACATGGAGACAAGGGTTGCTGAACATAGTATCCATATAGATCAAGTTTTCTATAAAAATATTGCTGACTTGGTGGAACCCATTCTTTCTTGATATTGGGATATGCCTGCATTAGGATCTCAGTAAGGTTCACCCCTATTTCAAGCAACCCAGGCACCACAACAATGAACTATCTTAAGTAGGACATTGAGATGTCCTTGATCTTCACTATTGCTCTAGGCTACCTATTATTTTAGAACAAAAATATCTCTCCCATGTACTACTTCTCAGTGGAAGTCATGATTGGCCACATGGGAGAGGCCTTCAACTGATCCTACACTTCTCTTAGTGCATGCTCCAGGAAAGGACCAAATTTTAACTCTTGGAGCACCAATTTTTGGACCTTCCTTAATTTAATTTGATTTAGGTAGGCCTTTATGAAGGTCACCTTAAGGTTTACTGGTTGTGCAAGCACATCATCCCTATGGGAGTGTTCTATTGCTACTGTTGTTGGTTCTGGAATCTATCTGATAAATTCCACTTTTTCCTCCTCCCTAAGAGGACTTGTGGCATGGGTTGCGAGTGGTTTTTCTTGGGGCTATTCTTAGCCTCTTTACATTCTAGTCATTTCTCCCTTGGTTGGGATGCTCTTGCTTCCTATGTGTTCTTTCCTTTTGGTGCCATCTACGATCATAACACATCCATGGATTAGTAGATGTAATGTGTAACTTTAAAGTTTTGAGTACCTTTTCCCATTAATTAGTTAGTTACACTTAGCTAAATTTGGATCATGGAAAATTGATTATGTTATCAATTATTTATTATAATTGTCATCAGAGCTTATTGGAAGGGTTTAATTCTTGTAATTTAGTGTTTAATGGTTGATTTTTTAGTTAAACCTTTGTAGGAGTTTGAAAAATTTGTGAAAAATTGTCTATAAAAAATGGTACATTTGTGACCCCCATGATGAAGAGCTTACCTCTGGTACCTACAAGGTCAAAGAACAAAGTGATTTGGATAGACGATTTGGAAGCTTCTCGGCTTAGAAAAATTGAAAAACTCCTTTGGAATTTGTGACAAAATGTAATCTTTTCTAAGCAGGGTCATGGATATTTATACTATTTTTGACTTACATTGACAGGGCCTTGTATACGAGTTTGCTCCATCGATGGGCCCCATATATGGGGCCCATTGGCCAAAATTTTCAAACATCAATATCTCAAAAAATATAACGAATTTTTCAATGAAATTGGGATCCATGGAATCCTAGAAAAGTTAAGAACATGATAAAATCATTGAAGAGGGTCTTTGAAAGCTCAAAAGTTGAAAAAGTTGATGGAGAATGTATTTAATGAACAAAACATATGAAGGAGCACATGGTCTAATGTGGAAGATGAGTGTACGAAAGATTCTAGTTGCGATAATGCCTAGGGATAAGGTACTTAAAAAAACCTAAACAAGGGATATGCAAATGGGTCCTCTCCATAGTAGGCACATGCCATTTTTGCCCTTGCATAACCTCAACCTAAGGAGTTTGTGGGACCCAGAGGTGACTAATGGTTGATGAAAGTTAAGGACCAAAACTTAGATAATTCTATCAAATACTTCAAATATGTTAGTCCAAGACATGGAATCAAGAACATGGATACCAGTAGTGAGGTGGGCTATGGATAGCATAAATGGATGATAGAGAAGCTGGAGTGGAATTTCACATTGAGGTCATAGGAAGTCCCTTGTGGAGTTTATGTTTAAAATGACCTGAGAAGATCCATCCTTAGTCTAGACCAAAACCCATGTCTTTTAGTGAGTTTGCATTATCACTCCAAGATCAATCCACCCCCTCAAGACACAAGAGTGCTCCCACAAAATAGCCACCATTCCATAAAGAGAAGTAGAAAGTAAGAGAGAGGGCCTTAGTTAGAGGGGACCTTCAGGCATGCGTACATGTCTTTCTAGTCCCATAACTAGAGGTTGTAGCCTATTTATTTGTCTAAGGTGTGTTCTTCGAATTCCCATCATGTTGTTTTTTTCTGTTTGGATTTTTGGATGGAAACCACACCATGCAAAGATTTTATTTGACTTCCTATTAATGGAACATGGAACAATAAGAAGTCCATGAAAAACACTTAAGCACTCAAGTAAGTAGAAAAGTACAAAGAGTATCAAGTCCCCTTGAAGTGACACCTTGTTTAGACCTTTGAATCCTTTCCATTTTCAAAAACTACCAAAATCACAAATTTATTAAAAGTTGATTTAATGAAAGGAACCTCAAACTTCCAATACAAGGAAAACCATAAAGTTTGTGGATGGGTGGATGTTGTGGACTCATTGCCTATTCCATGAAAAAGAAACCATGACTGAGCCATCAATACAAAAATTCAAAAGTAAAAACCAAACATTAGCAAACCAATCATAAAGAACAAACCATCCTTACTAATAGCTACAGCACCCCAATGTCCTATTAGCAATAAAGCACTTTTATTAGGAAAAATTTGAAAACCACACTAAAAAAACAAGGTAAAATATATAAGAAAGTATAAAATATTCAATAAAGATTCAAATGTACTAATTATGGTGTAAAAGAAAAAATGACGTAAAAATAAGAAAAATTTTGAAAATCAAAAAGTTGTAAAATAAATAAATTGCAAAATCAAAAACGTGAAAAACAAAAATTAGAAAAAATAAGGAGCCATATGGATGATTAGAATGAATGGCCATCTCCCCCATGACTAAGTTGGAAGGAGGAAATTTGAAAAATTAAACATGGTTGTCCATCCGTTAAGGTATTCATTGCACTAGCTTGTCTTGGTTCTAGGAACATCTTCACTTATTGGATGTTGAACAACTGCTTTTTATATGGGCTTTCAGGTTTGTATATGGTCATGATCCTAGAGGGAAAGGTTTCAACAATTATCTAAGGTCCTTCCCACAATGTTTGGAATTTTTTTACTGAGGTACATGTGTGGGATTCCAGTAAAGAACCTTATCTCTTGATTGGAATTTCACTTTCCATATTCTTTGGTCATGTCATTACTTTTTGAATGTCTTGTGCACTTCATTCAAAAATAAGGCCACAAATCTATTTTCATATAGCACATGGAGGTTGATCAGTCTTTCTTTTTGGGCTAGACTTAAATCAAGATTCAAGTCATAAGCTGTTGAGAGTGTATGAAGCTCGGATTGAATTGGAAGTGTTAGAAGTTTTTTGTACACTAACTCGTACGAAGAGTAGCCAATAGAGAGTTTTCATGTTGATCGGTAGGCCCATAGGGCATTGTTGAGTTTTGTGCTCCAACCTCTCTTATATTTGCTTATGGTCCTTGTTAGGATCTTTGTGATCTCCTGGTTAGTTACCTCTGCTTGACCATTGGCTTGCGGGTGATAGGGTGTTGTTGATTTATGTTCAACCCCCAAGAATTACACTAATTTTCAAGAAGTGGCACCTATAAAATGAGTTCCATTATCAGAAATCAATGCACATGGCATTCCAAACCTCTTTACAACATGTTGTTATATAAATCTAGTAGCAATGGATGATGTACAATCAATGATGACTGCTACTTCTGCCCATTTGATGCAGTAGTTGATTACTACAATGATGTATGCCTTTCCATTAGACATGGCCATGATGGAACCCATGAAGTTTATGCCCCATATGTCAAAGGGCTCTAGTGGTTGAATCCACTATTGAGGATCCTCCATTTGTGTAGTCATCCCACCATCTTGTTGATATCATTCACAATATTACAAAAATTGGTGGACATCCCTGAAGATTGTAGGTGAATAGTATCCTACCATTAGTATTTTTATGGTTGTGCATCTTCCTACATAGTGGCCTTCACAAGGGCTTTCGTGAGCATCTTGAAGAACATGTAGTTGATTTGCATCAGGGACACACCAATGAACTAGGCCATTAGTGGACACCTTGTAAAGGTGTCCATTGATTTCCATGAAGTACTTTGCCCAATGAAGAAATTGTCGCTTCTTCCTAAAGTCCAAATCTTGTGGCATCTCCTATGTGAGAAAGGTAAGTAAGGATGCCATCATACCATTCTATTTCTATGGACACTTGATCATTTATTGCTCTTATAAAGAGAAGTTTGTCTGGAAATTGATCAAAGAGTGGATTCTCCTCCTCTTTATTATTCCATCTTAATTGAGAGAGATGATCAGCAGTCACATTCTTAGTTCCTTGTCAATCTACCATTGTAAGATTGAATTTCTATAAGGTCATGAGCCACCGTATGATATGGGGACTCACCATTGGCTTGTTCATTACAAAGTGGATGGCACTGCGTTCTATGTGCACAAACACCCTGTAACCAAGCACATAGTGCTTAAACTTGTCAAGAGCATACACCACTACCATTACTTGTTTTTCAATTGTAGTGTAATTCAATTGTATACCCACAATCCTTTAGCTCGCACAGTGGATGTAATATGGACGTTTCTTATCATCCAACAATGTAAGCATAGCTTCCAAGCCATAATTAGATGAATTCGTCATGATATGGAATGGTATAGACCAATCTGGTTCTTGTAGAATTAGAGTTTCTACGAGTTTCTCCTTTGGTAATTAAAATGCATGTTTGCACTCCTCGGTCCGAAAAAAATGAAGCATCTTTCTTTATAAGCTTGACCAATAGCTTTACAATCTAAAAGAAATTCTCTATGAAATGCCAGTAGTAGCCAATGTGTCTAAGGAATTATTTGATATCTTTAACTATCTCTAGTTGGCATGTAATTCTTTAGATGACCCTTATCTTTTTTGAGTCTACCACAATCCCTACTTGTGTAATTCTATGCCCCAATACTATGCCTTCCTAGACCATTAGATGGCTTTTTTGCTAATTAAGCCTAATATTTGTTTCAACATATCTTTTCAATACTACTCAAGGTGATCCAAGTCTTGCTCAAATATAGCCCCATAGGTAGAAAAATCATCCATAAAGACTTCTACCTTTCTACCAATATGTTTTTGGAAAATACTTAGGACCAGGCATTAGAATGTTGTAGGGGCATTGTATAGACCAAATGGCATCTTACAATATGCAAAAGTCCCCAAAGGACTTGTGAATGTTGTCTTGGCTTGATCTTCTGGCGTAATTTGGATTTGGTTATAGCCACTATAACCATCCAAAAAGCTATAATAGCAATGCCCAAATATGGTGTCCAACACTTAATCCACAAATGGAAATGGGAAATGATCTTTAAATGGTGTCGTATTTAACAACCTAAAGTCGATGTAGACCCACCACTTGCTACCTTTCTTTGGCACAATCAAGAGTGGGCTAACCCACTCACCATTCACGATGGGATAGATGAACCCTACCTTGAGGAGTTGTTCTATTTCCTCCTTGATTATCTACTTCAATTTGGGATTTAATTGCCTCTACGGTTGTCTTCTTGGCTTCATGGTTGGATCAGTGTAGATGCAATGTTGGCATATCCTTGGATTGATTCCTATTAGTTTAGATTATGACCAAGCAAAGGTTGTTGGCCACTTGTTGACGACCTACAATAGCTTGTCTTTTTTTTCTAGAGCAAGATTTGCATTGATTATGACCAGCTTACCATTGTTTAAAAATGTGTATTCCATGCTGGCCAATAGATTTTTTAACTCTAAGGGATCCTACTTGAAATTATCAAGGATTTCCAACTCTCCCCAACATGTATCATCATTTTCTTCATTATCAGAAATTTGGCAATGGACTTGCTCAAGTTCATCCATGCTTTTGACATAGGTGCATGTCAAGTTCTTAGTTGGTTCCATGTGTAGTATGCTACTGTTAGAGTCCGTTATCACCCACTGGATGCCCTCCTATTTTTTGGTTGCTACATATAGGAACCTTTGAATATCTTTTGCATGTGCACACTGATTGCATTCTTTAATGAATGTACTCTTGATGGACCAAATATTTTGCATGTAATTGCACTTTCTATCATTGTATGTGATACATGAAACACACTTCTTCTCTAATCATCCAAATTAATTTTCCTTGGATATTTCCAAGGAGAGGTTCTTTATACCCATACATGCATCTACTATGCTTAACCATGCCCTTTCCATAATGATGGGGAAGTCACCTTTGGAGTTTTAAACCTTGATTACTAGAATATCGATAGGATATGACCACCTACAAACTGTGGTAACAATTTCTTCCACTAATTCTAAATAAACAATGATTGATTGGTCTACCAATTCTAAATAGATATTTCTCTTCTTAAGAGGTGGTAGGTTTTAGGCTTTGTACATGTCATGGGAGATGAGATTAACACCGAAACTAGAATTAAGAAGAGCCTTGCATGGCTCATGTCCAACAATCTGCAAGTAAATGCGAGGAATTTCTAGGTCAAATATTTTTGTGGGAAGATTGCTAGCCTTAATCTAATCAAAAACAACATGAGTAAGCATTATAGTGCAAATCTAAAGTAACACTTGGTATGAAGGATACTTGAATGTATTTGATGCAGAGGATGAGGGTGTTAGAGATATAGGGCAACCAACCACATTAGGTTGTGAGGGTTTGGGAGGACTATTGGGTTGGAAGGGTCATTTCCTAGAATGATTATATGAATCACTCAGTTGGAAGGCCAGTTGTGAATGTACAACCCTTGTAGCATTTCGTTGCTATGTCTATGGGGGAATTTCACCCAACATGGATAGAGTAGGAGGTAATTAGGTTGAGGATCGAGGGATGTGTGCAAACAAATGCAGGGTGTGGTATGGATATGGGTTCTCCCCTAGAGTAGATGGTGAATGTGTACAATGGTACCCTGGATGGTAATAGTGATGTTGAAATGAGGCATGGCTTGCAAAACTTCTTAAAGAGATAAGTTGCTGAACATAGTACCCATATGAATCTAGTTGCTTATAAGGGTACTAATATCTTAGCAATTGCATTCTCCATGATTATGGTTGGTGCCATTATTGGTATTACTCATATGGTTGTGGTGGAGCTCCACTTGGATAATAAGCTTGTTGGTGTTAGTGGAACTGCCTCAGATTGTCTTAAGGATAAGGAAATCGTCTAGCTGCTTACCTCCTTGCTAGTTGTGGATTCAATGTATACACCTCAGACTCTTGTAAGTGTGACACTACAAGGTAACATCCCTTCGAATGTTCATATTGACAAATGTTACAACTAGTATCACCTTTAGAGTTTGTCTCCATGACTTCTTCTACTATAGCAACTTTGCCCTTACCTTTTTGGTAGGCACATTTAGCTTCTTTTTACCTCCTATGATTATGATCATTATTTTTCTCTTTGGATTCTTCAGCAATCTTCATAGAAGTTTGGAATTTTTCATCCAAAGAGTCCCATAATTTATCAACGTTTACCAACAAATCATAAACAAATTTTTGAATTGGCAAGGTTTTCGTCTTCACCACTTCATCGAGTGGTGACTTCTCCTTGTCACAAAATTGGACCTCCCATTTCTTTATGGAAGGATCTCTATTATACTCTTCTACACTTTCCCTTTTTCACAAATCACTTTCTTCTTTTATTACCTACTCTATTAGCCTTTGAATCTAATGAGCTCTCAATTTAGAAAATCTCCCTTCGGCATAAACTCCAAGAGTTCTTCTAGTTTTTGCTCTGAGCCCATCTATGATATGGTAGAGTTATTTCCTTAAGAATAATCATGGCTAGGGAATCAGTGTAAGAGTGAATAATATCTACCCATGATTACATCCAAGGGTTCATGTATTCCCTATTTCCAACCTTTAATTTTCTTTCTCAGATTAGACACTGATGAATCATGGTTTGCCAAGCCCCGATATCAAATACTCAATATCGAGTATGCCATATCACAACCTAGATAACAATATCAAATACACAATATCATGATTCATGTGTGGGCCTATAAATATAGCACTCAAGAATGCATGAAAGGAGTGTGTTGGTAAATCTTAGAGTAGAGTCATTTTTTCAGTATTCAATTCTTTTCAAGTATATGCCCGTAGTGTGATGATTATAATTATATAGAACCTTTGTTCGAGTGTGATGTACTTGGACATGCATATAATTAGCAATAAAGATCAAGATTACTCCATCATTGTAGCATTCACTTAGTTTTTAATTTTTTAATTGTTAATTATTATTTATTATTTTCTCAGTTAATATTTCTTTCTCGTTATTTACTATTCCTATTGTTAATGCAAAATGGACACGTCTTAATCATGAACATTTAAGTGTAACTACTTGGTAACCCAGTAGCATATCTAGTAGTGCTCAAGTAATGTGCACTTGGTATTCCCAGAAGTAGTACACGAAGTCCAAGATGCATATGGATGATTAAGGACATATGTTCATCGCACATAGGCTAGCTTAGATTTTGCTTCATATTGCTTATTAGCTTAATCAAGGTTATTTCTCATTTTCTTTAGGAGTAGCATAGTGTTAGAAATCACATCACACACCTCATGTTGGACTAAACCATACGTGACAAAGAAAATACTAGTCTAGGTAGGAAGACAGTGAACTGCAATCAACATTCAACTATCTAGATGCCACAACTAGTCCATTTGTGGAGTTTGACTAGATCGTGCGTAGACACTCGTATTCATATGGTTGAGAATTGGGGTACCTTGCCACTCATTAGACACTTTGGAGTATGTCTATTATTTGTCATTAAATACCTCTAACATGGTACTCCATCAGCGAATGAATTCTAGTTCCAAGGACTAACACCAGCTTTTAGCTTGCTTGATGACTATCCTAGGGAATAGCTTGAGTTTTTGCCAATCATTCTCAATGTTTTTTAAGGCATAGGAATCATGGAAAGCTTGTAGATGAGTCTATAGATTAGAGTTGTATCCTCCTCAAATTATGGGATATTATTCATGTCTAAGCACATGATCCGACTGTCTTTCACATGCCTAGTTTGAATTTTAACTACCTTTACAATGTTACGCATGCTTCAAGTTTTTAACAAAGGTTCATCATCATTATTGTGTCAATGACACCAATGATGGTTTCTATCATCCCTTTGTTCTTGAAAAGCTCTACAATCATTGTTATCCCACTAATCACCTTCATTACGATTATTTTTCCTACAACTTCTATTAGAACCTAAAGATGAAGAGAAATGTTTGAAATTGGATGAAGAGGTTGAAGAGGAAGATGGACCACTGCCACCACCGCGGTGTCTACCACCATCTCCTCACTCATTACGACCATCATCCTTAGATCCCTTGCCATCACGATGTTTTCCCGAGCTCTTGCCTTGGCTATCACTTTTTCCTGAACCTAGTTTATGAATAGTAGATTGCTGGTTCAGGGCCACACCCTCATTACCAATAACAGAGGATGAAGAATCTTCATGTTGGGAATCCTCAGGGGTAGGAACCACATTGTCATCTTGGTTGAGTAGGAACAAAGGACTAGTGAAGTGCTTCCCCTTCGTAGCCTCATGATGCCTCTACTAGTGTCAATATTCTATGTTGTGTTTCAATGGGACGATACTCTTGAGTGTCATAACCATTCACAACGTATTTTTTGTGAAAATCTAAAATGCCTAACTTCTTAAGAGTTTGGAAGAGCATCCCTGGCATAGATTGATCAAGGGACAATACGATGTTTCCCTTCATATCACACTATCATAGTTGTTCATCCTGATGTAAGATGAAGGTGAAGTCTGGTGCATACTCATCTAGATGAGTATATACCACTTTGCACTCTTGTGGAACCAGAAATTTGACATCTTCATGCCTATGGGAAGAAGACATTTTGTAACAAGTAAAATAATTAGTGTGCTTTTGTAATTATAGGTTGTGTGAAAGTGATGTTAACTTTAGGTTCATTCAACGATATTAATAATGTTTAATAATCCTAGATAGAGCACATTTAAACAAAAAATGTCCTCAACAATGGCACTAATGATGAGCAATTGAAAGGGTATCCCTATGCCCAACCATATGAGTCACAGAGTGCTCACGGGCAATTTGGTCAAATTTTGTGGACTTTATAGCTTTTGGTGCACTAGTCTTCTAAGAAGTGAACCTTAACCTAAGGTCATTCATTGTCTTCCCGATTACACTTATGAAGCATAATGATATGGTTAAGAGTAATCAAGGCATACGATTTTTGTCCTTTTGTGTTTTATGGTTTTGGTGCTTCAAGAGAGAGAGTAATTTAATAACTAATTTAATTTAACTGACTAACTAATCTTTAACTAATCCTAACATAAGCATCCAGTCCCACTTTCCATACATGTCCTAACCCATGTATCCATTGTTGGGTTACCAAGTGCTATGCTTCTAGGTGCACCAAGCAATAATGTTGCTAGGATTGCCAAGCGAATACGTGTTACGCTTGAAGCGGTCGTACTTCTGTATTTAATCTATCTAGCGTATCTTGCTTAATTAGCTTAATTACTAGAAAAAATTAAATAATTAATTAAAAGCATTAAATGCATAAATAAATATCTAAACTATCCAAAATGCTACAAGGTTTATCAAGAAGCTCGTCTTTATTACTGTACATAGTGTCATGCTTATGTACAACAGTGCTCAAATAAAGATCCATACACTCAAGGACACTCAGGAGAAATATTCTAACTCTCAAATGTGAAAGTTACAAGAGTTCAACTACTCATATGAACAGGATGCACATAAACATGATTGGGAGCTCATATTTATAGTTTTTGCTATAATTCTACATTGATGAGGCTATGTCGACATAGCAAATGCTATGTCAACGTGGCCCCGTCGATGAGGCAACAACACATAAATGGGGACCTATCGATGAAGCCACGTTAATGGGGGCTTGTCGACGTGGCACATTAATGCTTCATCATTAAAAAAAATAATTGATAAGACTAATTAAATACTCTTATAAATTTGTAACAAAATGTTATTACATTATGTCATTATGTTGAGTCTCAAGTCCTTAATAAGTTAAAGGTCTAGCTAATACCAAGCCTTTATTAAGTCAAGTTGGTGAAGAAAGAAAATAAGAAAAGAAGAATAATAACTGCTTATAATTAATTACTGTTACAAGTAAAAGGTCTAAATTAAGCTACTTAAAAGATTTGTTTCATAAAGATTTTTCAAATTACAAAATTCATCCATATTACAAAACTGGTATAAATTATTAAGTTCTTCAGGCCCTTAACTTGTTAAGTTAATTCTTCTAGTAATATTCCATTAAGAGGTGACTTCTCATTAATGATGAATCATGTGCCATTAAGTGTTCACATCTTTGCAGTACATAGTGTAGGCTTGGCATTACCTCTCTTTCATCTCTTCTTATGTTTAATTAATGGATTAAGTAACAATTCATTTTATATATTCTAGATGAATAAAAAATTATTTGTAGAAATATTGGAATAAGGCTATGATGATTGATGGGATGTGATATTGAGACCATCGCGATATCGCATCCCTCGCGATATCGCGTACGCGATATTGCGTCTTCCCCTGCGATATCGCGTACGTGATATCGTGGTGCACCATCATATCTATAAATAAGAGGCGGCTCTCCCTTGTTTTAGAATCTAGGCCTAGACCATAGCGAAACTCTAAAATTTTTTCCACTTCAGAGATAGATTAATTTTCATGTGCCCGCAGTAGGAACTCCAGAGTGAACGGATCTTTATTCGAGTAGACATTGTACCTGAACACAAGTTTGTGTACGGAAATAAAAATGAGCTTCTTGGATAAACCTTGCAGTACATGGAATAGGCTAATTAGGATTTTATTTACTGTTATTTATTATTTGTTATTTAAATGCTTTATTAGTTATTAGATCTTTCTCAACCCTTCTCTCCTAGTTAAGTGCCTCAGTACGACCGCTTCCAGCACGTGCGTTACGCGTGGTGATCCCAGCAACGACTAGCATTTGGTAACCACGGTTGCATTGGTTCAGGGTGTGTACGGTAAGTGGGAATAGATGCTGATGCTAGGTTAATTTAGACTTAGTTCGTTAGTTAGAATTAGTAATTAGTCTCTCTACCCTTCAACTCAATAGCATAGGAGATAAAACCAAAAAAGATATAAAAATCACATACCTCAAACTTACTTAACCATACACTATGACAAATACAAGTAAGTCTGGGAAGACAACGAATAATTAACCTTAATGGTTCCATGAGGCATGTAAGCACTTAGTCTACGGAGTTTGACTGGATCACTTGTGTTATGCTTGTATTCATATGGTTGAGTGTAGGGGTACCTTGCCACTCATCATAGGCACCGTTGCTGGAAACTAAGTGTTTGTGCGCTAAGTAGAACATAAGAGATCATTCACATCATTGGGAGCTTAAATGAACCCTTAGGGTTAATTAAATGAAAAAAATTTATAATGGTAAAATAGCACATTAATAAATAACAATGTCTTCTTCTCACAAGAGAAACTCACCACCTAGGGATAATACAAAGAATAGTCAACAATCAAAAACACATAACCTAAATCTTCCAATTCCTCAGCAATATAGGATGGAATATACTCATCTTGATGAGTATATTTCCAATTTTAATTTTATCCTCCATCAAGATGAATAGATGCATTGGAGGGATTTGCAAGGTAACATAGTGTTACCTCTAGATCATGCAGTGCACAACATGCTCCTCCGTGCTTTGGCATAGATCGGCATGACTCAGCTCTATGCTGAATATGTTATAGGCAATTTTGACACAAGGGATTACTATCCTACAACCGCACAACGTATGAGGGACTCAAGGCAGGAGAGCCAACATACACTGTTGAAGTGTAAAGAGGTCTTGCATGTCCTAAGTGAAATTGGAGATGGTGAACCACTCATAACAGGTTCTCTATCGAAATATGTTCCCCCTCCTAACTATAGTAAGGAGGTGGGGTATCAGAACCTATGATCAACGATACATCACCCTAGTTTTGATACCCATGAACACCAACTGTTCACTGAGGGAACAAAAATATATAACAAGGACAGGCACTCAAATTGTCATCATGATTGGGGCCGAAGCCATAGAAGAGAGGGTAAGAAACATCATCATGACGATGGTTCTCCTTCTTCTTCCCCTTCTTCACATCATTTTCCCTCTCCTTCCACATTAGGGCATAATCATTAAGAGCATAATGATAAGGATAGAGGTAGGCAAAATGAGAGACCTCAATAAGAGAGTCAAGAGAAAGGAAAAGGGCATAAATGAAGGGAAAGTAGGGAACAACGCAAACATCATAGGCATCATGAAAGAGATGATCATGATGAGCCCCTACTTTACACTTGAAGTATGCTCGATATAACAGAGGCTGTGAGAATTCTAACAAGGCATTTAAAAGATAGTCGGATCAAGCGTTTAGACATGAACAATATTCCACTCTTTGAAAGGGGATACAAAGCTGATCTGCAACATCATTTATAGGCATTCCACGATACCTGTGGCTTGCAAAACATAGAAAACAAGTGGTAGAAACTAAAAGTTGTTTCCCAGGATACTCACCAAGGAGGCAAAGAGTTGGTACTAGTCCTTGGAACCAGAAACCATTAGGAGGTGGAGTATGATGTTAGAAATCTTCAACGATAAATATCAAATGTACTCTAGAGTGTCTAATTTGCATAAGCAGATCCAAGGATGGAAGCAAGGTACTCATGAGCCCTTGGGTGTTGCCATGGGCTGCTACTATGCATTGTTACATCATTTCCTAGGCCATGGTTATGCACAGCGGGATCAACTCCGCCACATCGTAGATGGGCTAAGGTATGAAACTAGGAGAACCCTTGGGACTTATGCCCAAGGGAGATTATTAGAACTTAGAGCTCATGAAGTACATCGCTTGTTGGAACAAGTAGCAAAAGTAGAATGTGAGCTATGAAAAAGAGAAAGTGCAGAAGAATACAATCATGATCCTTCCCTTCGAAAGAAGGGAGTGAAATTTTACGATGAAGAGGATGAGTCACCACTCGAAGAGTTGGTGAACAGAAAAACCTTGCTGATTCAAAAACTAACAACAGAAGTATCGGCTAAGGTAGATCAATTATGGGATTCTTTAGACTCCAAACTTGAAACTGTCTTAAAAATCGTTCGAGGATTCTAAGGAGGAACGAAGTAGTGACAAAGGTAAGACAAAGTAGAGAGATGCAGACCCTACAATTGACAAGGGTAAGGGGAAAATAACTATCTCCGATGAGGTTGCAGATTCTGACACAGATGATGACAGTGGATGTGAGATCTACAACTATGGCCATCCTAAGGGATGTTGTCCAGTCATCTCACATCTACAGGAGTTTGGGGTGTATGCACTTAATACGAGACTCAACAAACGAAAAACACTCCGACGGTTACCTTATCCTCAAGGTACCCCAAGGCAGTTCCACCAACCATTAACGTAATATCCAAGTGGAACTCCACCACAACCCATCAAACAACATCAGTAGTGGCAATACCCATAGTCATGGGAGATGCCACTGCCGAAACAATAGTATCCTTATCGGTAGCCAAACCCATATGGATATTATGTGCAGTAGCTGATTTCTCTAAGTGACTCTATGGGTCACACAACTCCTCAACGTCACTACCAAGTTCAAGAGTACTTTAGGAGGACTCCTTCTTCTCCAAGAGGCACCCCACATACCTACCATCCTCCAACTCCATCCACACCTCTTCCACCTATAGTTCCCATACCTCCTACTCTAACAATGCAAGGGGAACTCCCCACTCAACCACAGCAACGCAATGCTAGGAGAGCCGTAAACATTCAACCCACTGCTAGTTCTGACAACTGTAAAAAGAGAAGATCCTTCTTCAGGACCAGAAGCCCAGACAAGCTCTCACAACAACAAGTGGTTGAGTCTAGGTATGCTCCTCCAACACATAAAGCTTTGGAGCACCCTTTAGTCCAAAATCAAAGCTTAACACATATGGTTATGTTAACACATACTGTAACCGACTGGATCAAGGAAGGCTACCTTCCCAGAAAACTATCTGACCCTGGGAGTCTCTTAATCTATTTACAAATCACCAGGAATGAACCACATAAGGCTTTTCTTGACTTAGGTTCCAAAGTCAACTTAATTTCACGAGAGATGTATCAAGCCTGGAACTTGCCCCAACTTAAGAAGAGAAACATTCAACTAGAGCTAGTAGACCAGTCCATCACCATTCCCTTGGGATTGGTGGAGGACATTGTTACCACTGTGTGTGGTTGGTCCTACCCAGCTGACTTCTTGGTGATTGAAGTTAATAACAATGAAGGGAACTTCCTAATTATAATGGGAAGGGCATGGCTAAGCACAATAGATGCATGCCTTAGGATCCGTGATCTTTCCTTGGAGATATCTATGATAAACATTTATGGAAAGTTCGAGAAGAAGAAAGTTTCGTGCATCACATATAGTGACACAGAGGGTGATGACATGGAAGAATGATCTACATCTCTTCCATGTAATTGGTGTGACCAAGAAACACAAATTCAAAGGTGCCTGTATGTAGCAACCACACTAGTAGTAGACACCCCGTGGTTGACAGCTACTAGAAAGAGCAACCCAATATGCAGGGAATGAACTAAGGGAACAACTCATGCCAACAATGAAGGCATAGACACATTGGAATATGAGCATCGCGAACTTCCACCCCTTAATCTAAGAACATCAATGGGGAGAATTTGGGCACTTCTAAGAAATTCAAATAGGCATTCATTATTTTGGATTTCTCCCTTGCAATTCAGTCATGGGGGAGATGGCCACCTATGCTAACCATTGGAGGCCCTCAGTCTTTTTTATTTTTTTTTTTTGCACATTTTTGTTTTACACATTTCTTTAACTTTTCTTGTTTTTGTTTTACAACATCGTTATATGTTTCCATTTTGTGTGTGTATGTGTGTGTGTGACCCACCATGTAAGTTTGTCACCAATAAGTGTTCTTCATGATGGTATGAACTATTTTTCATTGATTGCTAATGTTTGGTTTTTACCTTTAAATTATGATGTTGATACTAAGGTATGTTCTTTTGATATGATAGGCAATGAGTCCACTTCATCCATCCATCCACCAAATTCTATGGTCTCTCTTGGCTTGGAAATGTACAGTCCCTTTCTAATAAGAACTTTAACGAATCAGTGACTGGGTATTTCTCAAACTAAGAAAGGACTCAAGGTTTGAAAAGGGTGTGACTTCAAGGGAACTTGATGCATTTGTGTTGGCCGTTCTCTTGGGTGCTTGGATTTTTTCTTCTTGAGTTTTTTTACTGTTCCGATGTTACCCAATTATCGGAAGTTGAGTTAATAAAAATAAGAAGTCTTTGCATGGTGTGGTTCTCATGCATAAAAACATAAAACAAAAAAAAAAGTGAGAATTCAAAGCACACCCCTTAGACAAAATAATCCCTTGGGCTACACGCACTGGTTATGGAGCTAAAAATGCTCCCTCTAACTAAGGCCCTTCTCGCTTCCCATTCTCTTCTCCTTTTTTTCGTCAAAATGGTGGTGGCTCTTGGGCGAAGACATTCTTATTACTCAAGTTTATGGATTAGCCGAATGCATTGATGTGAAGTCATTGGAAGTGGTTGGTTTGAGGTTGGACTTGGAATGGGATCTACTAAGTCACATTAATCATGAACTACACAAGGGGATGTACACCACCTTATTCTTGGGATTCCATTCCATTATCTTCTCTCCATCCTTCTCTCCATTATTCACCTCATTGCTGGTTGTATCATTAGTATATATTTTGGTTGATGCATTGTTTTCTTTTTGGTATATTCTTGTGGTTAAGACTTTAACTCTTGTTGCAAATGACATTCCCAGAGCCTATGGACTCTTTGAATGTGGGTTTGTTAGGGCATTAAGGGCATGAGCCTGCTTTGGGGAGGACCCACTGACATTCCTATTTGGTGCACCTATTAAATTCTTTCCCTTAACATTTTTGCAATCCATTTTATTTTTTTCATTTCCATCTTGACATCCATTTCATCGATGTCCTAGTTGTCTCTTTTTATCCATCCTTCTTATTCCTTTTCTTTTTCCATTCTAACGCTACTGGAGGTTCGCGATTAGTCATGGGGGTACAGGGCCCGAATTTTTCAATTTTCTCCTAGCCCTAATTTTTTTGATTTTTTCCTTACCCCTACACCTTCAATAGTCATCGATATTATATCTCCAGACCTGCAATCAGCCATACCATAACTTAGCCAATGGACTTACATTGAAGCGAGGTATCAATTACATGATGATTCATTTACCCTTGCTAATAAAAGATTGTGTTGTGTGTGCATATGGAAATCATGCAACAAGGAATGGGATCTGGAAGGAACACTTGGAATGGAGCAGCGCTGAAGCAGCTGTGCAAGGAGCAAGACCAATGGTACACTTACCGATGGACAACGAAAGGTGCAATCTTGGCGTTGGTAGCAGCAACACTTCTTTCTCTCTCTCGTTCTTAGTTGCCAAATGAGGCCTAATGTCAATGTAATAACGTATTCACTCTTGTTGTCATGAACACTTGTTTTGTTATGTCTTGTAATGATGATCCATTCACATGTCATCCCATTAGTTCCATTTGAGTCAATAATCCAATACCTTCCCGATATTATTGTAAGGAACTCGAGGAAGAGTTTTCATTTAGTCATGAGGGTATGATGGGATGTGATATTGCGGCTGTTGCTATATCGCATCCCTTGCGATATCGCATACGCGATATCGCGTCTTCCCCTACGATATCACATACGTGATATCGTAGTGCATCATCATATCTATAAATAAGAGGCAGCTTTTCCTTGTTTCAGAATCTAGGCCTAGACCATAGCAAAACTCTGGCAGTTTTTCCACTCTAGAGATAGATTAATTTCCATGTGCCCACAGTAGGAACTCCAAAGTGAACGGATCTTTATTCAAGCAAACATTGTACCTGAACACAAGTTTGTGTACGGAAATAAAGACGAGCTTCTTGGATAAACCTTGCAGTGCATGGAATAGGCTAATTAGGATTTTATTTACTATTATTTATTATTTTTTATTTAAATGCTTTATTAGTTATTATATCTTTCTCAACACTTCTCTCCTAGTTAAGTGTCTCAATACGATCACTTCGAGCACGTGCGTTACGCAATCGTGATCCTAGCAACAACTAGCGTTTGGTAACCATGATTGCATTGGTTCAGGGTGTGTACGGTAAGTGGGAATGAATGCTGACGCTGGGTTAATTTAGACTTAGTTCATTAGTTAGAATTAGTAATTAGTCTCTCTACCCTTCAACTCAATAGCATAGGAGATAAAACCGAAAAAGATATAAAAATCACATACCTCAAACTTACTTAACCATACACTATGACAAATACAAGTAAGTCTGGGAAGACAATGAATAATTAACCTTAAGGGTTCCATGAGGCGTGTAGGCACCTAGTTTGTGGAGTTTGACCAATTCATGCATGTTACACTCGTATTCGTATGGTTGAGTGTAGGGGTACCTCGCCACTCATCAATGATGATGATAATGATAGATGAATAATATGCTACTTATCTTATACTACAACAACCATATAAGAGAAATTCAAGTAAAATAACAAAATGGGGTTGGCTACATAAATTCTTTTTGTCATTCTCCTATATGAAAATTAAGATATGACACTTGAAAATCAAACAATGTCATAGTGAAATTAAAAACTTAGAAGAAATCATGATAGCATTGTAAAATGAAATGCAAAATTTGATGATGATCTAAATTCAAGATTCATGAAAGATAATGATGAAAAGATAATAAGATTTACTCCTCTTCAAGAGGGACTAAGAAAGGAAATACAAATTTAAGATGAAGAAGACTCTATATGAGAAACTCTAAACAACATTGACTCCAATAAACAATTACATATGGATAACATCCTCCACCCACTACTAGTCTTTCACTACATACTTTGAATGCAAGACATAAGGTCAATCATCAAAGAGAAGGAAATAATCACATGAGATTTTATAGGAGCATGGAAGAATTGTTATCAAGCTAAGTGTGGTGCCTAGTGAGAGATAGAGAGCTTAAATCCACAATTAGAATCTCACTACATAGATAATCAAATAATCATGTAACATAATTTAATAATCATAAGCATCACCAAACATCATAATCATAGTTGGAAGGGTGTCAAGCTCCCAAAAAATGAATAATAATTAAAAAATTGAGAGGATATCAAATCATCAACATTGAAGAGATATTTTAAAGAAAAATCCCAATAGTTTAAGGGATGTCTTTTTAGGTTTTCATCCTTATAAGCAACTTTGAAAAATCTTAACTCTAAGATAGGAAGAGGATTAATTCCCTCTTTTAAAAAATCATATCATAGTTAGCTAAAACCAACAATTGGAATTAAAATAAAGAAACAAAAACCTAGAGGGGATCTGTTCATAAGAAGCTCAATGCTCAACTAGTGAATTTGTAGAATAAGAAGGTGATGGGACACGATATTGCATGGGCTACGATATCGTGTCCGCCGCGATTTCGTAGTGTGCCACCAAATCTATAAATAAGAGGCGACTCTCCCTTGTTTCTAATTCTAGGCCTAGACCGTAGTGAAACTCTAGTAGTTTTACCTCTCCAAAGATAGAATAATTTCCATGTGCCTGCAGTAGGAGCTCCAAAGTGAACAGATCTTTATTCGAGAAAATATTGTACCTAAACACAAGTTTGTGTACGGAAATAAAGACAAACTTCTTGGATAAACCTTGTGGTGCATGGAATAGGCTAAATAGAATTTTAATTATTTTTATTTATTTTTTATCATTTAATGATTTATTAGTTAATTAAATCTCTCTCAACCCTTCTCCCGTAGTTAAGTGCATTCAGTACGATTGCTTCAAGCATGTGCGTTACACTTGGTAATCCCAACAACGACTAGCGTTTGGTAACCAAGGTTGCATTGGTTCAGGGTGTGAATGGTAAGTGGGAATGGATGCTGATGCTAGGTTAATTAAGACTTAGTTAGTTAAAATTAGTTACTTAGCCTCTTCACCCTTCACCTTATTAGTATAGGAGATAAAACAGAAAAGACATAAAAATCATATACCTCAAACTTACTTAACCATACAACTATGACAAATACAAGTAAGTATGGGAAGAAAACGAATGATTAACCTTAAGTGTTCAATAAGGCATGTAGGCACTTAGTCTACAAAGTTCGACCGGATTGCACGTGTAACACTCGTATTCGTATGGTTGAGTGTAGGGGTACCTCGCCACTCATCATTGGCATCATTGCTAGGGACTAAGTGTTTGTGCGATAAGTTGAACATAGGAGATTATCCACATTGTTGGGAGCTTAAAAGAATCCTTAGGGTAAATTAAAATAAAAATTATATAACGGTTAATCAACACATCAAATAAGACACAATGTCTTCTTCTTCTTCTCATAAAAGCACTTCACCACCTAGGGATCATACAAGAAATAGTTGGCAGTCTAACATGCATAACCGAGAATTGTCGACTGCGATGGAGAGAGACGAACAACCTAATTTTACCTTTATCCTCCATCAGGATGAACAACTGCGATGGAGAGACTTGCAATGTAACATAGTGTTACCTCTAGATCGGGCAGTCCCTAACATGCTTCTTCATGCTGTCGCATAGATAGGCATGACAAAATTATATGCTAAACATGTTGCGGAAGATTATGACATAAGGGATTACCATTTCACAGCAGCACAACATCTAAGGGACTCAAGGCAGGAGAGTTACCACACATCATTGAAGGGAAAAGGCCCCCGTAATGCTTCGCTCGTCATAAGAGAAGTTAAGGGTGGTGAACCTATCTCAATAGGTTCTCCATAAGATGATGTTCCCCCTCCTAACGATAGTGAGAAGGTGTGGTATCAGAACCTATGCTCCATAATACACAACCCTGGTTTTGATCCTCATGAATGCCAATTGTTCATTGAGGGAACAAAAACACATGACAAGAACGGGCATGCTGATCATCATCATGATTGGGGCTGTAGCCATCGAAGAGAAGGTAAGAAATATCGTCATGGTGATGGTTCTTCTTCTTCTTCCCCTTCATCAGATCATTCACCCTCTCCTTCCACATCAGGGCATAGTCATAGGGAGCATAATAGTGAGGATAAGGGTAAGCAAAATGAGAGACCTCGATGAGAGAGTCGAGAGGGAGGACAAGGGCAGTCTAGAAAGTCTAGGCATGGTAGAAGGGAAAGTAGGGAACCACGTAGGCATCATAGATGTCATGAAAGAGATGATCATGAAGAAACCCTACTTGCCACCTGAAGTATGTTAGATATTATGGAGGCAGTGAGAATACCTACAAGGCATCAAAAGGATAGTCGGATGAAGAGACTAGATATGAACAATATCCCACGCTTCGAAGGGGGATACAACGCTGATCTGCAAAATCATTTATAGTTATTCCACGATGCTTGCACCTTGTGGAACATAGAAAATGAGTGGCAGAAATTAAAGTTGTTTTCTAGGACACTCATAAAGGAAGCAGAGAGTTGGTACCGGTCCTTAGAGCCGGAAACCATTAGGAGATGGAGTACGATGTTAGAATTTTTTAATGATAAATATCAAACATACTCCAGAGTGTCTAACTTGCGTAAGCAGATCCAAGGATGGAAGCAGGGTACTCATGAACCCTTGGATGTTGCCATGGGCTGATATTACTACATCATTGCTTGGGCCATGGTTATGCACAATGGGATCGACTACTCCACCTCATAGATGGGCTAAGACACGAAACTAGGAGAACCCTTGGGACTTATGCCCAAGGGAGATTATCAGAACTTAGATCCCATGAAGTTCATAGATTTTTGGAGCAAGTAGCTAAAGAAGAAGGGGAGCTACGGAAAAGAGAAATCGTGGAAGAATATAACCATGATCTTTCCCTCAGAAAGAAGGAAGTAAGATTCTGCGATGAAGAGGATGATTCACCACTCGAAGAGTTGGTGAATAGAAAAACCTTACCACTTCATAAGTTAACAATGGAAGTGTCGGCTAAGGTAGATGAAATATGGAGCTCCTTAGATAGTAAAATTGAAACTGTCCTAAAGATTGTAGAGGAATCTAAGGAGGAATGAAGTAGTGACAAGGATAAGAAAAAGCAGAGAGATTCAGGCCATGCACATGACAAAGGTAAGGGAAAAATGACTATTGCCGATGGGGTTGTGGATTTAGATATAGAAATTGACGATGGATGTGAGATATGCCAATATGATCATCCTAAGGGATGTTGCCCAATAATCTCATATCTACAAGAGTCTGAGGTGTATGCACTCAACCCAAGACTTAATAAACGGTAGGCACCCCAAAGGTTACCTTATCCCCAAGGTAACCCGAGGTAGTTCCGCCAACTGTTAACGTATTATCCAAGTGGAACTCCACCACAACCTATTGGGCAACATCAGTAGTGGCAACACCTGTTTCCATGGGGGATGCCACCGCCTAGACAATAATACCCTTACCAGCAACAAGACCCATATGGCTATTACGTGTAGCAGTTGGTTTCTCCAAGTAACTCTATGGGTTACGCAACCCCACAACGTCACTACCAAGTTTGGGAGTATTTTAGAAGGACTCCTTCTCCTCTAGGAGATGCTCCACATGCATACCATCCTTCGAATCCATTTGCCTCTCTTCCACTGGTAGTTCCACTACCTCCTGCTCCAAGATTGCAAGGGGAACTCCCCACTAAACCGTAGCAACGTAATGCTACGAGAGATGTAAACTTTCAACCCGCTATTGGTTCTGACAACCACAAGAAGAAAAGACCTTTATTTAGAACCAAAAGCCCATATAAGCTCTCACAACCATAAGTGGTTGAGTCTGTGTACGCTCCTCCAAAAAATAAGGCTTCGAAGCACCCTTCAATCGAACAACAGAGCTTAACGCATACGGTTATGTTAACACATACCGTTATCGACTGGATCAAGGTAGGCCACCTTCCCAAGAAACTATTTGACCCTGGAAGTTCCTTAATATACCTCCAAGTCACTGGGAATGAACGTCATAAGGCTCTTCATGACTCAGGTTCTAGAGTCAACCTAATCTCATGAGAAATGTATAAAGCCTGGAACTTGCCTCCACATAAGAAGAGCAATATTCAACTAGAGCTGGCTGACTAGTCCATCACTGTTCCCTTGGGATTGGTGGAGGACATCATTACCACTGTGTGTGTTTGGTCATACCCAGCTGATTTCCTAGTGATCCACGTAAATAATGACAAAGGAGACTTCCCAATTATAATGGAAAGGGCATGGCTAAGTACAATAGACGCATGCCTAAGAATCTGTGATCTTTCCTTGGAAATATCTAAGGTAAACATTTATGGAAAGATCAAGAAGAAGAGAGTTCCATGCATCAAATATAGTGACTCAGAGGATGATGACATGGAGGAATTTCCTGCATGTAACCGGTGTGCACCAGAGGATAACATCCAAAGATGCCTGTATGTAGCAACCACTCAACAAGAGAACACCTAGTAGTTGACCACTAATCAAGAGAGCAACCCAATATGCATGGAACGAACTGGGGAAACAACCTACACCCATAGCGAGAGCATAGACACATTGGAATATGAGCATCGCCAACTTCCAACTCTTAACCTGAAGACATTAATTGGGAGATGGCCAACTTCCAACTTCTACGAATTTCAACTTCTAACTTCCAACTTCCAACTTCTATGAAATTTGAACAAACGCTCATTCTTTTGGATCTCTCCCTTGCAATGTAGTCATGGGGGAGATGGCCACCTATGCTAATCATTTGGGACCCTCAATTCTTTTTAATTTTTTTTTACACGTTTTTGTTTTAGATGTTCTTTTTACACATTTTTGTTTTACACATTTTTTTACACGTTTTTGTTTTGCACATTTCTTTAACTTTTCTTGTTTTTGTTTTACAACATCGTTCATACTTTTTCATTTCTTGTGTGTGTGTGTGTGTGACTTATCCATTTTGTAAGTTTGTCACCCAATAAGTGTTCTTAATGATGGTATGAACTATGTTTCTATTGATTTCTAATGTTTGATTTTTACCTTTAAGTTATGATGTTGATACTAAGGTATGGTTCTTTTGATATGATAGGAAATGAGTCCACTTCATCCATACATCCACCAATTCTATGGTCTCTCTCAACTTGGAAATGTACAGTCCCTTTTTAAACAAGAACTATCAACGAATCGGTGACCAGGAATTTCCCAAACTAAGGAAGGACTCAAGGATTGACAAGGGTATGACTTCAAGGGAACTTGATGCATTTGTGTTGGCCATTCTCTTAGGTTCTTGGATGTTTTCTTCTTGAGTTCTCTTACCATTTTGATGTTACCCAATTATCAGGAAGCTGAGCTAATAAAAATAACAAAGTCTTTACATGGTGTGGTTCTCATGTATAAACACATAAAAAAAACAACAGTGAGAATTCAAAGCACACCCCTTAGATGAAATAATCATTTGGACTACAAGCATTGGTTATGGAACTAAAATAAAAGTATTCCCTCTAACTAAGGCCCTTCTCGCTTCACATTATCTCCTCCTTCGTTTCGTCAGAATGGTGGTGGCTCTTGGGTAAAGGCATTCTTGTTACTTCAAGAGGATGGATTGGCCGAATGCATTAATGTGAAGTCACTGGAAGTGGTTTTTGAGGCCATGCTTGGAATGGAATCTGCTAAGTCACATTAACCATGAAATACAAAAGGGGTTGTACACCACCTTGTTCTTGGGATTCTATTCCATTCTCTTCTCTCCATCCTTCTCTCCATTGTTCACCTCATTGCTGATTGTATCATTAGTGTATATTTTGGTTGATGTATTGTTTTCTTTTTGGTAAATGCTTGTAGTTAAGACTTTAACTCTTGTTTCAAATGACATTCCTAGAGCCTACAGACTCTTTGAATGTGGGTTTGTCAGGGCATTAAGTCCATGAGCCTGCTTTGGGGAGGACCCACTGGCATTTTTATTTGGTGCACCAGTTAAATTCTTTCCCCTAACATTTTTGCAATCTATATTATTTTGTTCATTTCCATCATGACATCCATTTCATCGATGTTATAGTTTTCTCTTTTTAGGTATCTTTCTTGTTCTTTATTCTTTTTCCATTCTATCACTACCAGAGGCTTGCTCTTAGTCATGGGGGTCCAGACCTAAATTTTTTCAATTTTCTCCTAAACCCTACACCTTCGGTAGCCACTATGATATCTCTAGATCCATATCAACCATACCACAACTCAGCTAATGGACCTTTCACCGAAACAAGGTATCAATTGCATTGAAATTCATTTACCCTTGCTAATATGAAGATTTTGTTGTGTGTGCAAATGGCAATCATGCAACAACAGATTGGATCTAGAGAGAACACTTGGAATGGAGCGGTGCTGAAACAGCTATGCAAGGAGCTAGATCAATGGTATGCTTATGGATAGACAATGAAAGGCGCAATCTTGGCATTGGCAGCAGCAAAACTTCTTTCTCTCTCTCTATTTCTTAGCTGCCAAATGAGGCCTGATGTCAAATGTATAAAGTGTTCACTCTTGTTGTCGTGAACACTAGTTTTGCCTTGTAATGATGATCTGTTCACATGTCATCCCATTAGTTCCATTTTGAGTCAATAATCCCATACCATCCCAATATTTTGTAAAGAACTCAAGGATGAGTTTTTATTCAGTCATGGGAGTATGATGGGATGTGATATCGCATGGGCTGTGATATCGCCTCCATTGCGATATTGCATCCCCCGCGATATTGCATCTTCCCCTACGATATCGCATACGTGATATCGTAGTGTACCACCAAATCTATAAATAAGAGGCAGATCTCCCTTGTTTCTAATTCTAGGCCTAAACCATAGTGAAACTCTAGTATTTTTACCTCTCTAGAGATAGAATAATTTCCATGTGTCCACAGTAGGAGCTCCAAAGTGAATGGGTCTTTATTTGAGCAAATATTGTACCTGAACACAAGTTTGTGTACAGAAATAAAGACGAACTTCTTGGATAAACCTTGCAGTGCATGGAATAGGCTAAATAGGATTTTACTTATTGTTATTTATTATTTATTATTTAATGCTTTATTAGTTAATTAAATCTTTCTCAACCCTTCTCCCGTAGTTAAGTGCATTCAGTATGACCAATTCGAGCACGTGCGTTACGCTTGGTGATCCCAGCAACGACTAGCGTTTGGTAACCAAGGTTGCATTGGTTCAAGGTGTGAATGGTAAGTTGGAATGGATGTTGATGCTAGGTTAATTAAGACTTAGTTAGTTAAAATTAGTTACTTAGCCTCTTCACCCTTCACCTTATTAGCATAGGAGATAAAACAGAAAAGACATAAAAATCATATACCTCAGACTTACTTAACCATACAACTATGACAAATATAAGTAAGTCTGGGAAGACAACGAATGATTAACCTTAAGTGTTCCATAAGGCGTGTAGGCACTTAGTCTACGGAGTTCGACCAGATCACGCGTGTGACGCTCGTATTCGTATGGTTGAGTGTAGGGGTACCTTGCTACTCATTAGAAGGTAATGGAAATGATTTATTGTCTTGATAAGTGAATTGGTAGTCATATAAATGCCCCCTAACTAGAAAACTTAATTTAGCTAAGTTATAAAATTTTCTAGGGCTTTCAACTTTATATAATTTTCTTCATTAGTATCCTAACATTATTTTTTTAAATGGCTCTCTATAATAATGAGGTATTAGTCTAATGGTAAGACTTTTTATTTAGAAACTTAAAGTTATGGGTTCAATTTTGGTGGATAATGCTAAGTTATAAAGGGAAAAATATGTTAAACCCAAAAAATGAATAATAATTAAGAAAATTTAGAGTAAATCAAATTATCAATATAGAAGAGTGATTTTAAAGAAAAAGCTGAATGATTTTAGGTACTTTTCAAGTCTTGAAAAACCTCCCCTTTAGGGTAGGAGAAGGATTAGACTTTGCTCCTATTGAAAAGCATCCTCACACATTTTTACTTCTTATTAAAGGGTTTCTAGTAAAGAAGAAGAATACTCCCTCCAAAGTAATATAAATGCAATAGTAAAAATTAAGAAAGAAAGAAAGAAAGGAACTATGATAGAAGTCATTGATAGCTTTTCCAACTTGAGTTAAAAAATATAAAAGGAATTAATATTATACGAAACAAATTAATTGTTAAGCCTTTAGTAGATCTAGAACTTTTTCTACTTGAAACTCTCATAGAAAAGAAACATTTTTAAGAATATAAGATAGTTTCATATAAAGAGAAAGCTAGTAGGAAAAGTAGTTTGATCATCCACTAAGGATGTAGTGGATCACACTAATTTTAGAATTTATTTTATGAATTTTTAATGCATAACTTAACATTATTTACTGGATTAAACCTCTCATCTAGGTTAATTTTTCTTATTAAGACTCTTACCCCTAAGTTAACACTTCATTGTTGAAAGTTGTTGTAAACTCTAGATGTTCATTTTCAAGCATGTTGTGTAAGTAGAAGTAGGAGTTTTCACTTGTAAACTTCTACTTAAGTTTTATGAAAGTTTTACCTTAGAGGAGTGGGAGTCATACCCCAAAAAAATATTAATAATGAGAAAAGGAAATTTAGAGTAGATCACATGCTTGACACCAAGTAGACATCATAAAAAAAAATAGAAAGGTAAAAGATGGAAGTTTTCAGCTTTTGTTATTATTTTTGATTGATGTATTCTTTTGTTTTTATAGAAAGCTTTCTCCTTATCATTATAAGAAACACTTTATTAAAGAGTGAAAACCTATGAGGGTGCTTCTAAATAAGGGCAAGGGTTGATTCTTTTCCTATCCTAGAGGCGAAGTTTTCTAGGATTAGTTGTAAGGATGAAAAGCTAAGAAGGCATCTCAAAAACCATAGGCTCTTTCTATAGAATTCTCTTAATATACTCTTAACTTTTTTAATATTATTATTCATACCCCCTTCCCCTCCTTCCCTGCATTAAACCCTTTTACTATTTTAAGTTTTTTTTTTAGGGGGGAGGGGGTGGTGTCAAATCCAAAAATAATATTAATAATGAGCAAAGAAAATTCAAGGTACATCACAAGCTTTACATAAAGTAGACATTAGAAAAAAAATACAAATTTTTTTTTTTTCTGATTTTAGGACTGTATACTAAAGTGTACAATTTTACAATTAACACTTTGAAAAAACACGTAAAGAAAACTAATTATTAGTAGGTAGGAAGGTCCCAATCTTAACAAAATTTACATCACTTTAAACATCTATGTTTGAACTTAAAATAACATAAAGGATTTGAGATAGAGAGTTGTGACTTAATGCCAATATTTATTTCAAAGCAAAAAAGCAGTACCACTTGTGGAAGATACTCACCTGGCCACTTATTATTAATCTTATGTCAAGAATCTTTAGCATTAACTATAATCTTCTTATTAACACTAGTTTTAATATTTAAGTTAATTTTGGCTAAGAGGCCAACTACCAACCCTATCCAAGTGCATCCTCTTTGGTCATGGTAAAATAATTTTATTATCATAATAGTGAGGAGAGCTCTCCTAGTCATGGTTTTTCTCTCCTTATAATAGCTAAGGAAGAGCTTTATGCTTGGAATGTGTCATAGTAAATAAATAATTATCATCATAATGTTGACTAAGAAATGAACTTTTTCATGATAATTATTATTTTAGTTGAGAGTTTTGCAAAGAGGCCAACTTATTGTTGGACTTTCTTCCAAAAATAGATGGTTATTTTCATACCGGTGGGTAAAGAGATAGAACTTTTTCTCAAGAATTATCATTGAAGAACATACACAGGTTTTGATTTCTATTTTCAATGGGAAATTCAATTCTCAATGAATCAATTTAAGATTTTATTAATTTGAAAAATATAAAAAATTCTTTTAACCGAATAATAGATAGATAACATAAATATATAGCTAAACTAGTAGTATTCTTATCATACAAGAAAAAATTTTCAAAAGACAGGTTATTCTAATAATTGTTTGCTCACCAGGTTGGAGAAGTTGCAGATCTTTCGCCTCACCCATTTTCAACTCACATCTCAAGCATCCAAGTTCCATCTAGACAGTCATCAATTGGTTCATCTCTTGCAGCTATGGGAAAGACTTGTGTGTTCCAGTTACACTTAGCATCAGTAATCTCTGCAATGAAGCTTTCCCTTTTCATTATGTGGAGTCACTATTGGATTTCTCTATCCTTAATTGAGAGCTCTTTGCCTCATCTAATTCTATGTCATTCTATTTTGTAACAAGCCAGTATGTGTGGACATTTGGTTGTGCCCCAACTTGGGGTTCCTCCCTTAATACTCGTTTATTTATAAGGCATTTTCTGAGTTTTATTCACAACGCTCTCAGTTTCCCTTCCCCTTAACCCTGTGACTTATTCAAGTTGTAATTGATGCACCTTTAATTTCAATAAAANCCCCCCCCCCTTTCCCCCCCCCCCCATACAAGAAAAAATTTGTCTTACAAGCTATTTGTCAGGGCTACTTAATACTTGGGTTCAGGGTTTATTTGGAGCTTTTTGCCTTATTTGGATTCTTTATTGTCATTTGATCATTCTTAGTGTTAACATTAACTTGATTTTTCATATCTTCAACTTTATGTTGGTTTTCTTTATCTTCAACGTCAACCCATTTTTTCTTTTATTCAAAATCATTTTTTTAGCAAAAAAGAATAATCATTAAACAAATGTCCTTCACAATGGTAAAATTTACAAGAATTAGGAAGATTATAATACTTAATTGGCTAATGTTGATAAGTATTTTAGTTGTAGCATCAACATCTATAGAAGAAAGCATCATAACTTTTTTTTTTTTTTTGATAGCTTGTAAATCTACATCTTCAAAGTCAACAAAAATTTTTGCATTAATACAAGAAACAGAAATTTCAACATTGGTTGAAAAAGTTGGAAGTAATATAGAATCCCCATAGGAGAATTTTAGAGAAATTGGATCCACTAGAGAAAAATCAAATTTGCCGAAAAAAAAAATCAGATTTACCAATTAGATCTACTAAAAAATCATATTCCTTGGAGAAACATGAGATCCATTGAAATATTATTATTTTAAGTTTGAGCATGAGCATGAAAATTGATGTTACCTAAAAAAAGTGTTTGAACCCAAAATAATTGAAACATAGGTATACCCTAAAAAAATTTTAAGCCTAAAAAAACTTTAAGCCCAAATAAATTTTAACCCTAAAAAATTTTAAGCCTAAAAAAATTTTAAACAAAAAATTTTAAGCCCCAAAAAAAATTTAAGCCAAAAAAATTTTACGCCTAAAAAATAGGAAAGATAAAAACAAAACAAAAAAATAGGGAAGATAAAAACAAAATTGAAAAATAGGATAGATAAAAAAAAAAGTAAAAAATATGAAAGATAAAAACAAAACTAAAAAATAGGGAAGATAAAAATGAAACTAAAAAATAGGATGGGCCCCACTCTTGTCAGCCGAATGGGGGTGGGAGGTAGTACTGGCATTTGAAACAAACAGTTTTTCAGAAACGAACAATCTTGTTAGATAATCTAATTAAAATTTTATAACTTGAACATTGTCCACTAGAATTGAACTCATGACTTGAAACATCTAAATCAAGAGTCTTACCATTAGACCTTGGGCTTCTTAACCTTAAACATCTTTCCCCAATCTAAACTTTACATTGGGGAGATTATGGTGAGTAATATTGAATTACAAAGTTCTAATGACTATATGTCCTGGAAGGAAAAACATTTGGAAGACCTCTCCCTTGGAAAGGGAAAATAAAAACCTTAACTGTTCGTTATATGGTATCCAAACTAGAACTAGATAACCAAATATACCCAAAGACATATAGTCAACATGATGCTTTTTTAGAATATAATGATATGTGAGATAAGCATACCTAAATTATGTAGTGAATAATTATTTTTAGAAAAAACTAAAAGGGTTAACTTTAAATAGGAAATTTTATAAAACTGAAATTGCTAACCATAAGTCTATTCTTGTTAACGCTAAACATCATCGATATTTAGGAAGAAGTTCAGTCTCCGAAGGTTTGACTACCGAGGCCTAGTCAGCGTATGTCCACGAGATTGTCAACGAGTAGATAGTATTCATGTTGGTGGACATCATGCATGAATTTCCACGTTTAGAAGAAGAAAATTCAACCAACAACAGCCGCACATCAATCATTCAATTTGTTGACCGGAGCAAAGATTTGGAAGCGCAGCAAAGCTCAGCACACCAACTTTGAAACCGAAAACCGTCTACCCCATAGCCACCACTGTTCACGGTTGGTGGCGGTTGCTTTAAACTTTAAACAAACAGATGAAGTTCATGCACTGGATTTGAGATTTGAGACTCAGATTTCAGATGCAAACCCAGCTACGCAATATGAGGAGATTTGTTGTTGTGGGATTAATAATCTTTCACATGGCAATGATGTTATGCGTATGCCATGATTTGCAGAGTTTTCAGTTACATATTGAGGATGAGCGTGAGGCCCAGGCAGAGAAGAAGATGATGAATTATAGCTGTAACAGTAACAGTAGTGCCGTGCCACCGTCACTGGACAGAATCAGAGAATGGCTCAGCAGTTACGAAGATACTATCATTCGCTGTGTTCTTGATAGAGCCAAATATCCCTTTAATGGCCCTGCTTACGGTTCATCTATCCCTCCTTCTCCTCCTTTTCCAGGCTCCCTTCTCCATTTTATGCTTTCACAGACTGAGAAACTTCATTCCAAGGTAACCCACATTTCTCTCCAGGATTGGATCAATAACCAATCATCACAGACACAGCAACTGGATTATTTCCGCAAGTTAAAATTTGATCATCCGTTATCATATGACTTGAATGTAGGGATCCGATAATCCTCTTTTTTTTTTTTAAGTTTCAAATGCTTTTACAAATGATGATTTTGATTAATGATATTAGATTTCTGAAGCTGTTTGCTGCCGTTATTCGCAAAGGCTAATAATACTGATATTGGCTATACAGCTTGGAAGATATACAAGTCCAGATGAAATTGCCTTCTTCCCTGATGATCTGGAAGTTCCTATTGCATTTGCCTTCACCTGCCCAAAGGTAAATTAATTTAATTTGAGATATTGGCTTCCTGTTATTATAATGATTTATTGATATTGCAACAAAATTTTCACAAAACCAAAGAATTGGATGATGATTAGGGCTTTTCTTGCAGGCTCTGCATCCTGTTGCAGATAAAGTAAATGTAAGTCGAGAAATTTGGAACAGCTACTTTGGGAAGTTGCTTCCACGGTTTGCAGCCAAGGGAGATGATGGAAACTATGGATCAACAGTTGTGAGCGATATTTCCTGTTTGCAAGTTTGACATTACTACTGCTAAAAATTTCAACTTCAAATAGATGTGAACGATTTTTTCAGCATTCTAAATTTTGACGCTCGTTCCTCTGAAATTGTCCATGTTCAGGCTCTATCGAAAAGAATACATTATGGAAAGTACGTGGCTGAAGCAAAATTCTTACGATCTCCACAAGAATACACTTGTTTGATCCAAGCTAAGGTACGAGCTATCCATTGAATCCATCCAGTATTCGTTAACAGTGAGGTACAAAGCTTAACTTTTTCTGCTTGTCTGTTTTCTTTTTTTCTCTCTCTCTCCATGACCATTACTCATAGGAAAGAGTCGATGCAAATTTTTTTTACAGGATAGTAAAGCAATCTTGGCCAAGATTACAGATGTAAATGCAAAGGCAAATGTTATGAAAAGGGTACAGATCAAAGCAACAATCTATGGCCAGACAATCATTTAAACGGCACTACTTTGGGCCCACCTGGACGGCAGATTGATCCGTCTGTGGTAGTTGAACTTTATAAAAATTGGGTTATACCTCTAACAAAACAGGTTGAACTTAAATACCTTCTCCTTAGGCTTGATTGACTTTAATTTGGATACATTTGTCAGTGTCCACAAATGTGGGAATACTAATAAACATCATGACGAATGTTCTGGGTCTAAGAATTTTGGAAATATTTATTTATGAAGCCTTATCTATCAAGTTTAGCAAAGGAAAATATTTTTATAATATATTAAAGCTAAAGCGTTATTATGTCTCAAGACTCGCAAGATCTATATGTTTACTTTTTTGTGCACTTTACCATTACTATTATTAAGCACAATGAGTACGACTAATCTTGAGCACTTAAGTGTAATTGCTTGGTAACCTAGTAGTGTTATCACTTGGTTTGCCCAATAGCGCAGTACTTGGTAATCCCAGTAGTAGTTACATGAAGCCCAAGGTGTGTACAGAAGGTCCGGATTGAATACTCATTGCCTTAGGATAGAATAGATTTGTTTACTGTTTTAGTTAGACTTAGATTTAAAAAATTTTTCTATTTCACCATGTTCACTAGGAGTAACAATGGCCCTAGAACATCAATCATCATATACCTCACTATGAGCTAAACCAGACACATGAACTTCACTAGCTCCACGTGGGAAGACAATGGTCACAAACTTAAACCAATTACTAGCATAATCACATTACCTTGTCACAGATTATGATATGGTCATGTGTGAAACACTTGTGACTTGTATGGTTGGGTGTTCAATTTCTCCATTGCTCATCATTGGTGCCGTTGTCGAGGACTAGTCAATGTATGCTAAGTAATTGATTTCACAAAGTTCATTGTATCAGAACTCAATGTTAAAATTCATAACTCTGAAATAAGCGCACTTAAATAAACGTCTTAAACCACAACATGGCTTCAAGCAAGGATCCATCACCACTTGCCAAGGGACCACAGAGAAGCAATGACAAAATCAATGAAGAAGAAGAATGAGGGATGCCAATGCAAACAAGAATCACTTATGCTCACAATAATCCTTATCATATAGATTTTACTTTTATCTTCCATTAAGACAAACAAATGAGAGGGAGAGACATGCGAGGCAACAAAGTCCTACCTCCAAAACATGCAGTTCTTAGCATGCTCCAAATTGCCTTAAGGGAAATGCATTTGGATCAAATCTAGGAAGGGTATCATGTGACTCAACACATGACAAGACCCTATGAACCCACAAAAGAGCATATGAGGAAAGATGTTGCTATGGAAATCAAACATGCACACAACAAAGGAAAGCATGTCATCACTTTTGTTGTCTTGGAAGAACTAGATGTTGATGCATTCATCACAGAATAACTCTACCAAAATCATGAAGAGCCTTCAAAAACACCTATCATCAGACTTGAGGAACCTGGTAAAGTTCAAATTCATTCCACTCTATCAAAGACACCTAGGAAGGCGGTTACTAGCTCAAAGTGTAAGAAAGAATTAAGGCCAAGAGTTTCTGTCCAGCCTTACAAAGGAGAACACAAGAGTCATGAAAGGAGGACAAGCCAGCATCGTTCTTCGACTACCTCATCCAGCTCATCATGATCATCGGTGGACTCTGACAAAAGAAAATATAGGTATCGAGACTATGATAAAGAAGAATGGAGGACTCATGATCATCATGATCATTATTCAAGACACTCAAATAAGGAAGATGAAGGTTATGAGCAAAGAAGATGAAGGGATCAAAGAGAGGATCGTGAAAGGTATGAGCACAAAAGGGGAAACTACTACAACAAAGGACACAAACCAAATCATGATGATGAATCCTTGAGGGCAACCCAAAAAATGATCAACATCCAAGAAGTTGTTTACATTCCAACCAAGCACGTAAAAGATATCCATATCAAAGAGCTTGATATGAATAACATGCCAAGATTTGAAGGTGGTTATAATGCTAATTCACAACACCACCTCCAAGCTTTCCATGATGCCTACACCCTACAAAACATTGAAAGTAACTAACAAAAGTTGAAGTTGATCCCAAGAACACTTGTAAAAGAGGCAAAGAGTTGGTACAGATCAATCGAACCTGAATCAATCAAAAGGTAGAGTACCATGCTAGAGATCTTCAACGATAAGTACCAAACCTACTCACAGGTATCTAACTTAAGGAAAAAAATCCAAGGATGGAAGCAAGGGACTCATGAAACCCTTAATGTAGTAATGGGTAGATACTATTCACTACTACATAGATTCCTAGGCCATGGATTTTCACAATGGGAACAGCTCAGGCACATTGTAGGTGGGTTACAAAATAAGACCAAAGAGATCCTTGGGATTTATGCCCAAGGCCAATTATCTAAGATGACTGCCCATTGAATTTAGAGACTAATTAACCAAGTGGTGAAGGAAGAGGATTAGTTAATAAAGAGAGAATTAACAAAAAAGTATAACAGAGATCCATCCATTAGGAAAAAGATATGCACAAGTTTTTGATACCCAAGAAGAGGAAACCTTGGAACAAAAAATCCAAAAGAAGACTCTACCAATTCAAGAAACTGTAACTAATATTGTAGCAAGGTAGAGAAAATGTGAAACTTAGTAGACGAAAAATTTGCAACTGCACTGAAGATTGTAGAGGAAATAACATAGCAAGCCTTTGGAAAAGGCAAAGACAAGAAAAAGAAGAAACAATTTGGATTAAGGGGTAAGGTGGCTACAGTGGCTAAGTTTTCAAACACCAACTCCACCAATGAGAAAGGATGTGTCGTGTGTTAGTACGAACATCCCAAGGAATGTTGTCCAGTAATGGCACATTTACAATAGACAGGGACATATGCACTTAATCCCAAATTTGTTAAGAAGAAAATGCCCAGAAGGTTACCTTATTGTCAAGGTAACTACAAATAAAACTTCCAACCAACATACTATCCCAATGGAGCCTACCCACAACCACAAGAGCAGTACCATTAGAAATGACAACCCTAATTGTGGCCTATGCCACCACCATGCCAATAGTATCCATATCGCTAGCCTGATTTTTATGGATACTATGTCCAACATCCAATCTCACCAGCAAATGAAACTGTTCAAACTCCATAATACTATCTACCTAAGTACCACATATCGACATCACCAAGGATAGGTCCAAACTCATACATGCATCCACAAATAGCTAATTCATCAAATCCAACTCATTCTTTTCCACTAGTGCCACCACCTGCTATGTAGGGAAAGGTGCCATCACAACCATAGTAGAGAAGAGCTACAAGGGCAGTGAACATATAGATGGAGGATCTTACCAACAACACTAAGCACGAGACCAAGAAACATCCTTTCTTTAGAACAAGTCATGAAAAGGCTGGTAGAATTAGGACTCCATCAAGACCAAATTCTCCTACCAAAAATTCTCTTACCAAAAACAAGCTTCCATCATCATCAAATATAGACATGCAAACTGTCATGCTAATAGAAATAGTCACAAACTAGATAAAGGTAGGACCACTCCCTAAGAAAACAATTGATTCAAGAGTTCCTTTGATTTACTTATGAGTAGCTAGAAATTTGCCATGCAAAGCTCTATTAGACTCAGGTTTTGAGATGAATTTGATCTCTTATGAAACATATCAAGCATGGAACCTACCACCCTTGAAGGAGTGCAATATATGGTTGGAGCTTGCAAATTAGTTTGTCATCGTTCCTTTAGAATAGATAGAGGATGTGGTGACCACTATCAATGGGTGGTGATGAGTAATGAGGTACCCCTACACCCAACCATACCAATCACAAGTGTTCACGCATGATCTGGTCAAATTCCATGGATGGGACTAGTTATGCATCTAAATCATTATGCCTTGATTGCAGTTCACTGTCTTCCCACTTGGACTACCGGTAGCTTTGTCACGTATGGTTTAGTCCAAAATGAGGCATATGATTGATGTTGTCTAGCCCTATGCTTCTCCAAATGATAATAACGAGATAAATTAATTAAGCGAATTAATACTTAAAAGTAAAATCTAAACTAGCCTATGTGTGATGAGTATATGTTCCTAATCATCTGCCCATGCCTTAGACTTCGTGTAACTACCATTGGGACTACCAAGCATACATCATTGGGCTTACCAAACAATACATTGCTAGGATCCCAAGAAATTACACTTAAGTGCTCATGATTAGTTGTACTCATTCTGCCTAATGAAAACAATCGTAAAGAGCAATAAATGGAAACATTAACTAAGGAAAATAGTAAACATATAAGTAATTAAAAGAAGTAGTAAATCTAAGTTGATGCTGCAATGATGAAAGTAATCTTGATCTTTATTTTCGATCATGTAATGTGTCCAAGTGCATCACACTTGAATAAGGATGTTGTATAATCACAAACATCACATTGTGAGCATGCACTAGGAAACAACAAAACTAGAAATCAAAAATCTATGAAAAGGCTATCTAAAATCTATGAACCAACTATGTTCCAACCATGCATCCCAGTGTTGTATTTATAAGCTAGCATGAAAGAGACGATATTGAATGTACGACATCATTTCTTAGGATCCAATATCACGTATCTGATAGTAAGGCTACAATATTTGGTACCTAATATTGGAGTTGACAAAATCATGGCTTATCATACCCCCACAACTTAATGAAAACTTGTCCTCAAGTTAAACAAAATGAGGAATAAGTTCTTTACAAAATATTTGGAATGTATGGAATTATTGACTAACTCAAAAAAAAATAAACAAATAAATTGACTCTTACATGGAACTTATTCTATCTTTGGAGAGATAAAACTATCAGAGTTTCACTAAGGGTCTAGATCTAGATAGAGAAACAAGGGAGAGCTGCCTCTTATTTATAGATTTGGTGGCACAACGCGATATCACGGGGTATGCGATATCACAGCTGACGCGATATCGTGGCCCATGCGATATCACATCCCATCATACCCCCGTGACTGAATAAAAACTCGTCCTCAAGTTCATTACAAAATATTGGGAAGGTATGGGATTATTGACTTGAATGGAACTAATGGTGAATGGGATGACATGTGAATGGATCATCATTACAGAACATGACAAAACTGGTGTTCATGACAACAAGAGTGAACACCTTATACATTTGACATCAGGCCTTATTTGGTAGCTGAGAGAGAAGAGAGAAGAGAGAAGAAGTCTGCTACTACCAATACCAAGATTGTGCCTTTCGTTATCTATCCATAAGAACACCCTCCATCTTGTTCCTTGCATAATTGCTTCAGCACCAATCCATTCCAATTTTTCCCTCTAGATCTAATCCATTGTTGTATGATTGCCATCTGGACACACAACATAGTCTTTATATTAGCAAGGGTAAATGAATCACAATGTAGTTGATACCTTGCTTCAATGAAAGGTCCATTGGCTAGGTTGTGGTATGGTTGATACGGGTCTGGAGATATAATAGTGGCGACTACCGAAGGTGTAGGGGTTAGGAGAAAATCAAAAAATTGGGTCAGGATCCCTATGACTAAGAGAGAACCTCTGGTAGTGATAGAATGGAGAAAGAAAAAGAATGAGAAAGATGGAGAAAAGGAGACAACTATAACATTGATGAAATAGATGTCAAGATGGAAATGAACAAAATAGAATGGATTGCAAAAATGTTAAGGGAAAGAATTTAACTGGTGTACCAAATAGGAATGCCAGTGGGTCCTCCCCAAAGTAGGCTCATGCCCTTAATGCCCTGACAATCCCACATTCGAAGAGTCCGTAGGCTTTGGGAATGTCATTTGGAACAAGAGTTAAAGTCTTAACCACAAGAATTTACCAAAAAGAAAATAATGTGTCAACCAAAATATACACTAATGATACAACCAACAATGAGGTGAACAATGGAGAGAAGGATGGAGAGAAGAGAATGGAATGGAATCCCAAGAACAAGGTGGTGTACAACCCCTTGTATATTTAATGATTAACGTGACTTAGTAGATCCCATTCCAAGTCTGGCCTCAAACAAACCACATCCAATGACTTCGCACTAATGCATTCGGCTAATCCATCCACTTGAAGTAACAAGAATGCCTTCACCAAAGAGCCACCACCATTCTGACAAAACGAAGGAGGAGAGAATGGGAAGTGAGAAGGGCCTTAGTTAGAGGGAACATGCTCTTAGTTTCATAACCAATGCTTGTAGCCCAAAGGATTATTTCTTCTAAGGGGTGTGCTTTGAATTCTCACCATTTTTTTTGTTTATACCTGAGAACCACACTATGCAAATACTTATTATTTTTATTTACTCAGCTTCCTGATAATGGAGCAATGTCGGAATAGAAAGGAAAACTCAAGAAGAAAACATCCAAGCACCCAAGAGAATGGCCAACATAAATGCATCAAGTTCCCTTGAAGTCACACCCTTTTCAATCCTTGAGTCCTTCCTTATTTTGAGAAATGCCCAGTCACCGATTCGTTATAGTTCTTATTATTGAGAAAGGGACTGTACAGTTTCAAGCCAAGAGAGACCATAGAAATTTTTGGATGTATGAATGAAGTGGAATCATTACCTGTCATATCAAAAGAACCATACCTTTGTATCAACATCATAATCTTAAAGGTAAAAGCCAAACATTAGAAATCAATAGAAACAATTCATACCATCATTAGAGCACTTATTGGATGAAAAAATTAACAAAATGGATAAACAAACACACTCACACAAAGAAAAGAAAAGGTATAAATGATGTTGTAAAACAAAAAAAAGAAAAGTTAAAGATATTTGTAAAACAAGGAAGTGCAAAAAAAAAATGTGTAAAACAAAAACTTAAAAGAACTGAGGGATCCAAATGATTAGCATAGGTGGCCATCTCTCCCATGACTGAATTGAAAGGGAGAGATCCAAAATAACAAGTGCATGTTTGAATTTCTTAGAAGTGTCCAACTCCTCCCAATTGGTGTTCTCAAGTTAAGGGTTGGAAGTTGGCTATGCTCATACTCCAAATTATCTATGCTCTCCTTGTGGGTGTGAGTTGTTCCCCCAGTTCGTTCCATGCATGTTAGTGGGCTACTCTTTGGATTAGCTGTCAACCTTGAGGTGTCCTCTTGTTGTGTGATTGCTACATATAGGCACTTTTGTACGTTGACTTCTTGGGCACACCGGTTGCATGTAGGAAATGCTGAGCATTTCTCCATGTCATCATCCTTTGAGTCATTGTATGTGATGCATGGAACTTTCTTCTTCTCGATCTTTCCATAAATGTTTTCCTTAGATATTTCCAAGGAAAGATCATGGATTCCTAGGCACACATTGATGGTGCTGAGCCATGCCCTCCCCATTATAATTGGGAAGTCCCCTTTCTTACTATTGACTTCTATCACTAGGAAATCAGCTAGGTATGACCAACCACACACAATGGTAATGATGTCCTCAACCAATCCCAAGGGAATAATGATGTACTGGTCAGCCAGCTCTAGTTGAATATTTCTCTTCTTAAGTAGAGACAGGTTCTAGGCTTTATACATTTCTCGTGAGATTAAGTTAACTCCAGAACCTGAGTCAAGAAGAGCCTTATGAGGTTCATTCCCAGCTACTTCGAGATAAATTAGGGGACTTCTAGGGTTAGAGAATTTCCTAGGAAGGTGTTCCATCTTGATCTAATCAGTAACGGTATGTGTTAACATAATTGTATGCGTTGAGCTCTATTGTTGGTTTGAAGGGAGCTCCAAAGCCTTATTTTTTGGAGGAGCGTGTACAAACCCAACCACTTGTGGTTGTGAAAGCTTGTTTGGGCTTTTGGTTCTGAAGAAATGTCTTCTTTTTGCACAGTTGTCAAAACCAGCAGTGAGTTGAAGGTTTACAACTCTGCAGCATTACATTGCTATGGTTGAGTGGGGAGTTTCCCTTGCATCATTGGAGTGGGTGGTAGTGGAACTACTGGCGTAAGAGATGCAGATGGATTCAGAGGATGGTATGCATGTGGTGTGTCTCTTGAAGGAGAAGGAGTCATAAAATACTCCCAAACTTGGTAGTGACATTGTGGGGTTGTGTGACTCATAGAGTCACTTGGAGAAACTGGTTGTTGCACGTAATAGCCATACAGGTCTGGTTGCCGGTAAGGGTATTGTTGTCTAGGTGATGGCATCCCCCATGACTGTGGATGTTGCCAATGCTGATGTTGCCCGATAGGTTGTGGCGGGGTTCCACTTGGATAATATGTTAGTGGTTAGTGGAACTGCCTTGGGCTACCTTGGGGATAAGGTAACCTTCGGGGTGCCTACCGTCTGTTAAGTCTTGGGTTGAGTGCATACACCCCAAACTCTTGTAGATGTGAGATTATTGGGCAAAATTCCTTAGGATGGTCATATTGGAAGATCTCACATCCACCATCATTTTCTGTATCTAAATCCATAACCTCATTGGCGATAGTCATTTTTCCCTTACCCTTGTTACGTGCATGGTCTGAATCTCTGCACTTTTTCTTATCATGGTCACTACTTCGTTCCTAAAACTCCTCTACGATTTTTAGAACAGTTTCGATTTTACTATCTAAGGAGCTCCATATTTCATCTACCTTAGCCGACACTTCCATTGTTAATTTCTTAAGCGGCAAGGTTCTTCTATTCACCAACTCTTTGAGTGGTGCCTCATCCTCCTCATCAGAGGGAAGGATCACGATTGTACTCTTCCATGCTTTCTCTTTTTCGTAGCTCCCCTTCTTCTTTAGCTACTTGCTCCAACAATCTATGAACTTCATAGGACCTAAGTTTAGATAATCTCCCTTGAACATATGTCCCAAGGGTTCTCCTAGTTTCATGTCTTAGCCCATCTACGAGGTGGTAGAGTTGATCTCGTTGTGCGTAACCATGGCCTGGGCAACAATGTAGTAATGCATAATATTGGCCCATGGCAGCATCCAAGGGTTCATGATTACCCTGCTTCCATCCTTGGATCTACTTACACAAGTTGGACACTCTGGAGTATGTTTTGTATTTATTGTTAAACAATTCTAGCATTGTACTCCACCTCCTAATGGTTTTCAGCTCTAAAGACTGGTACCAACTTTCTGCTTCTTTTATGAGTGTCCTAGGAAATAACTTTAACTTCTGACACTCATTTTCAATATTCTGCAAAGCGTAGGCATCTTGGAATGCCTGTAAGTGGTTCTATGGATCAGTGTTGTATCCCCCTTTGAATTGTGGGATATTATTCATGTCTAGTCTCTTGATCCGACTGTCTTTTTGGTGCCTTGTAGGTATTCTAACTACCTCCGTAATGTCTAACATACTCCGGGTTGCAAGTAGGGGTTTATCATGATCATCTCTCTCATGATGTTTATGATGCCTACGTGGTTCCCTACTTTCCCTTCTTTGCCTTGATTCTCTAGAATGCCCTCATCCTCACTCTTGACTCTCTTGTCGAGGGTTCTCATTTTGCTTATTGTTACCCTTATCCTCATGATTGTGCTCTTTGTGACTACGTCCATATGTGGAAGGAGAGGTTGAATGATGTGATGAAGGGGAAGAGGAAGGAGAACCATCTCCATGACGATGTTTCTTACCTTCTCTTCGGTGGCTATAGCCCCAATCATGATGACGATTAGACTACCCATCCTTATCATTTTTTTGTGTTCCCTCATTGAACACTTGGTGTTCATGGGCATCAAAACCAGGGTTGTGTATCGTAGAGTGTAGGTTCTGATACCCCACCTCCTCACTATCATTAGGAGGAGGAACATCATTTCGTGGAGAACCTATTGAGATAGGTTTTCCACCCTTGATTTCTCTTATGATGGGTGAAGCATTACGAGGGCCTTTGCCCTTCAATGATGTGTGATAAATCTCCTGCTACAAGTCCCTTAGACGTTGCGCTGTTGTGGGATGGTAATCCCTTATGTCATAATATTTTGCAACATATTCAGTGTATAGTTCCGTCATGCCTATCTGTGCAAGAGCACGAAGGAGCATGTTAGGGATTGCCTGATCTGGGGGTAACACTATGTTACCTTGCACATCTCTCCAGCGAAGTTGTTCATCCTGATGGAGGATAAAAGTAAAATTACGTATATACTCATCATGATGAGTATATACTACCTGATACTGTTGAGGAACTAGCGGTTCTTGGTTACGTGTGTTAGATCGCAGACTGTCTCTTGTGTGATCCCTAGGTGGTGACGTGCTTTTATGAGAAGAAGAAGACATTGTCTCTTATTTGGTATGCTAATTGACCATTGTTTAATTTTTCATTTAATTAACCCTAAGGGTTTTTTTTAAGCTTCTCGATGATGTGGATGATTTCCTATGTTCTACTTAGTGCATAGACAACTTAGTCCCTGGAAAAGGCACCAATGATGAGTGGCGAGGTACCCCTACACTCAACCATATGAATACGAGTGTTACACACGTGATCCGGTCGAACTTCACAGACTAAGTGCCTACACGCCTTATGGAACACTTAAGGTTAATTTTTCATTATCTTCCCAGACTTACTAGTATTTGTCACGGTTGTATGGTTAAGTAAGTTTGAGGTATGTGATTTTTATATCTTTTATGTTTTATCACCTATGCTAAGAGAGGAAAGGGTGAAGAGACTAAGTAACTAACTTTAACTAACTAAGTTCTAATGCCTAGCATCAATATCCGTTCCCACTTGCCATTCACAACTTGAACCAATGCAACCTTCTGGGATTACCAAACTCTATTCATTGCTGGGATTACCAAGCATAACACATGTGCTCGAAGCGGTCGTACTGAATACACTTAACTAGGAGTTAAGGGTTGAGAGAGATTTAATTAACTAATAAAGCATTTAAAAAATGAACAATAAATAACAATAATTAAAGTCCTATTTAGCTTAGTCCATGCACTGCAAGGTTTATCCAAAAGTTCATCTTTATTTCCATACACAAACTTGTGCTTAGGTACAATATTTGCTCGAATAAAGATCCGTTCACTTTGGGACTCCTACTGCGGGCACATGGAAATTATTCTATCTCTAAAGAGGTAAAACTACCAAAGTTTTGCTAAGGGTATAGATCTAGATAGAGAAACAAGGGAGAGCCACCTCTTATTTATAGATTTGGCGGCATGATGTGATATCACGTACGTGATATTGCAGGGCATGTGATATCGCGACGAATGCAATATCGCATACGCAATATTGTGGCCTATGCGATATCACGTCCCATCACTCACCAAATTGTTTCCTTGGTGCTGTAGGTTTGAACAATTCAATGAAGAAAGAATTATAAGCCCTCATAGGAACATAATTTATGTATTCCAAGATTCCAACGCACTTACACACCTTCCTAATTAAGTAGGGAAATAAAAGTGTTGGCTTCCCTACCTTCTTTTCTTTGAACTACCTCTAAATTTCTATGTAGTATAACTGGGGAAGGTTGACCATGTATTTTCCCATTAGTATAGCACTTCACCTGGCCATGTACATTGATATTTAGTTGAGCCCTTTAGTGGGGAAGAGGTGATATGTGCCTATCTTGAAATAGGTCCTCTCTTCCAAAGTCAATTCATTATATGTTTTATCATCCTTGTTGTATGCTTGCTTCAGCCATAACTTTTTGTTCTCAATATCAAACCTTGTGGATAGATGCACCAACTTAGCCCCCACATTTAGTAGATTTTGAGACTCTTCGATTACTTTAACTCAGAAAGAAATAGTGACTTTGTAAATGTTAACCATAGTGCCTTCTTCCTTGTTGTGCTAAAATTGGTATGTTTTGCCAAGGTACCATCCACCACTATTTGACAAGATGTGCCATAATGATGATGCCTAGAGTTACGTGTGAACTACCTCAAGAGAAAATGCCATGAATGGGCCAAAGTTCATTTCCACAATGACCGTGGTCAACATGGATTTCTCTTGAATAGCTTCAAGGAATTCTAGGGACAATGTGAGGCATTGCCCTTACACTAGAACTTGTGGTTCTGCAACCTCTCCTTGGACCAAATTTCTAGTAACAGGAGCCTCTTGATGGATGTTGAATGATTGAGCCTCCTACTCTTCATGCTTAGCTTGTTCACCTTGTTTACCTCTGCCACCTCTTGGATGTTTGACTACTCATGCAAAGGTCCTGCTTGTCCTTCTCTTTTTCGGGTCATTTATAATCATTCAAGGATTTTGTGTTACTAAGGTGCTATCATTTATTATTAATAGGTTTATACCTTACTTATAACCTTAGTTCCATTAAGTGCTTTAGTTTATATAATGCAAAGTTAGAAAAATTTTTAGAAAGATGCCCAAAAAGTGTTTATCTTCTTTTATGACCCTTAGCAGTTGGTTCCTTTTTCCTTATGTATGGCTTATTATTATGATTATGGTCCCTTGGGTGAAAAAAATTAAAGTTTCTAGCATTCATACAATTGATTTTTCATTACAATGCTTAAGGGTTTTAACATTCTTATGCTTGTAATGCCTTCCAGGTGATATTGAATTTTAAAAAATCAAGTACAAGTCTCCCACGCAAGCATCCCCCCCCCCCCCCCCCCCCCCCCCCCCCCCCCCCCCCCCACCAACAACTAAATTGAACATTGTAGATTCAGAAAATTTTAAAGGATATGAAAATCGAAGTAGTATTGAGCAAGATATTTCAAGTGGAAGCTAATTACGCAAAACTCTTAGTCACACAATAAAATTTAAAAACCTCCCCTAGCTGTAAATGATGAGAATGAATTATGGAGCACCATGGGGATCATATATATAGGTTTTTTGGACCTGATATTGAGTATTCGACGTTGCGTCCAACCTAATATCGGGTTTTTGAAGTTGCATTTAATGAGGGTAGTTAGCATGAAAAATGAAGCTCTGGGATTGGTTGGAAGGTTTTAGTTTTGGTCCATGGTTCTAGGGTAAGTAGGAAATCATTTTTAGACATCAAAAGTGTTGGAAAATGGAGTCGTTGACATTAAAAGCATTGGAAAATGCAAGAAAAGGGGTATTATACCTACATTGTGGAATAGATCAATTACATGATAAGGGAAAGCATGAAATTTAACAATTATGTGCATGGAAGGTTAAGAATGATGTGGTTATGTCAAACAAGTATAAGTTACAACAGTTACACAAGTGGATCCTTTCCAAAACAGGCTCCAGCCCATAATACCCTTCTGTAACTACACCTAAAAATGTTCGTAGGCACTAAAGGGGTTAAATGCAGCACATAACTATGAAAGAAAAACACACATGTTAAAACAACCAATGTCAGAAAATAACTCTATGTTACACAAAAATCACAAGTTAGAATCATACTGACAGTGAAATGAGATGGACTATAGAAAGCATTGCAAGAACTTGGATGTGAGGTATCTTACCAAACGCATAATGAATCCTTGTCTGTTATTAATGGTTAAGTAATCATTAGCCATTCTTTCCAAGATTTAAACCAATTCCAAACCACATTTTAGTGATATCGCATTATTTCATTAATTTGACTAACAACCATAAGACTATCAAAGTTGCATAGAGTAGCATCACTTGGTGTTTTGTCCAAGGGAGAAGTTTATAATGGAACATTTTTTTTATGAAAGTATTTTGAGAAGCTGCCAACCTTTAGGCATGGCTACATATCTTTCCAGTGGGACCTTCAAGAATTTATTCAGTGCCCTTTTATTTTACTCTTACTTCCATTTTTTGTTAGATCTACAAGGACATAATTACAACCTTAGCAACATGGTAGAAGATACAGAAGTGGCCAAAGAGAACCCACAAATTCCCTTGATGTCACACACTTCACATTCCCCCTTAGTTCTTCACTTTTCAATCCATGCACAATGGTTATGGAATTATTTTTAGTTTTGGTGATGAAAAAGAATATCATTATAACTAGGGTAAGAACCTCTTATTAATGGAATGAGTGGATGGATGACATGGCTCATAGTCCAAATAATCAATCCCTCATGACTTAACAACATAGAGAGAACCTCACCTCAATGGGCTACATGATCATTTTATTCACAAGAGAGATTACTTAACAAAGGAAATGAAAACAAAAGGTTGGAAAAGTTTAAAAGAATAGGAAAGATAATGATAAAAAATTGTAAAAAAAAAGGTGAAAAACACCTATTAATTCTGAAGGTTAGAATGGGGGGTTTCCCCCATGAAAAAGTGTTTGGCTATGGCAAGAGTAAATAAGCAGATAGGCAAGCTCCATGCATGTATAAAGCATTGTTAACCTTTCAGCACTGGGTGTCTCTAGGTTTAGTGGTGGCTACGTGGGCAAGTTGTTGTTCACACACTTGGTTGTTAGACATATGGTGGGTTAAAGTAGGAATTGTGTTAACGTTGTGGATGTCTAGCCCACAATTTCATCCTTGATCATGATATGATATGCATGGATTCATTTGTCTCTCCACACTACTAGATTCATTACTTTGATTAGGTGTTATGGTAATGATGGATGGTGGCCCTTGCGTAGGCATAGAGGATGCTGGTTGTGAAGGGAAAATCATTGCACCAAATTGGCATTATGTTAGGTTGGATGATGTGGCACGTTCGTGAGTGTTGTGCTTTCACTTAGGAGTTGTCCTAAAGAAAGGACATTTTTGAGTTTGCTATGGCAACCTACTAGTATCAGCATGTCTATGCACATTTGTAGCATAAGTGGCATTTGTTTGTTGATGTTGTAGTGTTGAACCTTCCTATGTTGCTAGCAATGGCATGTGATGAGATCGAGGATGAGAATATTGAGGATAGGATGAATGGTAAGAGGTGCAAGGTGGTGATCCTTTAATAGATGTCATGGGTTGATGGTACTTAGGAGAGTGATAGTGGCAATTTGAAGTAGAGGACGTAGAACTAGCTGGAGAAACATGGTGTTGAACATAATATCTGTACAATTTTAGCTGGTAGTAAGGGTAAGGCTGATTTGATAATGGCCTTCCCCATGACTGTGGGTTTTACCACTATGGTTGACAATGGTGTTGAGGTTAGTAATAAGTCCCCCTCAGATAGTATGATTGGTTGTGGGATAATCTATAATTGTCATGTGGGAAAGGAAATCTCCTAAGCATGTGCTTCTATACAAATTTTGGATTTAATGTAGAAGAAAAATACTCATGTAGATGTGACACAACTAGTCAATGGCCCTTTAGGTGGTCATATATGTAGATGTCACATCAATCATCTTCGTCTATGGTTGAGTCTATAGCCTCACTTTCTTCAGTCATTTCCCCTATTTTCCGATAAGTGTTCCTAGTTGTTTCTTGGTTTTTCTTCTTCTATTTATTGTGATTTCCTAGTTAATTTCACATTACCTTTTCCTCGATAGTCTCTACAAAAGTTGTAACTTTTTCATATATCCACTCTGACATCCTATCAACCTTTACTTCAAGTTCATTGATAGACTGCTGTATCAACAAGGGTCATTGCAGAATCACCTTATCAACAATGATCTCTTTCTCCTTGCCATAGGTATGGACCTGCTTCTTTTGAAGAGTTGGATCCTAGTGATATTTCTCAACATTCTCCTGTTTGCATATCTCTCCTTCTTTTGCCACACATTTGATTAACTCTTGGATCTGATGGATTCGTAGCTCATATAATTGACCTAGGAAAAAAATCCCATGGGTCTCCCTTATTTCATTACAAAGTCCATCTATGATGTGGAAAATTTGCTCTTCCCTAAAGAAGCCATAGCATGTGCATCTCTTCAATAGAGAATAATATCTATCTAAGGTCATGTCCAAGGATTCATGTTATTCTTGTCTCCATCCTTAGATCTGTCTCCTCAGGTTGGACACTCTAGCGTAGGTTTGGTATTTCTCATTGAAGAGTTCCAACATTATGGACCACCATCAAATTCAATTTGGTTTCAACAATCTATACCACACTTTGGCTCAATCAACTAGTATCCTGGGAAAGAGATTAATATTTTTCCATCCACTTTCAATGTTTTAGAAGGCACAAGCATCTTGGAAGGCTTGTACATGATGTTGTGGATCCAAATCATAGCTTCTTGCAAATTTAGGGATATTTTTTATATCCAACCTAGGTAAGAAACTTGCCCTACGATGCCTATGGGGTATCTTAACCACCTTTATGATTTGTATTAGGCTCTTAATGGCCAACAAGGGTTCATCATCATCGAACATGTTGTGATGAAAATTTCTATTTCGATCCATTTGATTGTAATGATTTTGTCTATGTTCATTTTGACATCTTTGATTTCTCCCATGGGTTTGATTTTTATTTTCTTTTTTATTCTAATAAAAATAATGAGCTCTATACCTACATTCATCTTTGTCAGAATTAGACATTAAAGAGGAAGAGAAAGAGGAAGAACTGTAGGATTGCCATGACTCCTATAGTGTTTCCCAAGGTCCCTTGATTTATCTTTTTCAAGTTTTGAGGAGGTCCTAGGCCTTGAGGCCTCCTTTAGTCTAGGACTTACTTCATATAATCCAAGGTTGTTTTCCTTAGGTGAATGTAGTCTTTGAGTGTCATCAGGGTGATCATGAACACATGAAACCCCTGTATGAGGTTGGTTACTCCAATTTTCTTCAACATATATCTTGTTAGTTCTCTAGTGAATGTTCTCACCATACAATACATTATGGCTTCCTTGTGAAATAGACATTGTTATTAGTTAATGATGTATGTGATTTAATATTTTCTAAAAGATATATTATTAAAAATTTTACAGCAATCATGTATAATATAACTAATCTAGGTAACTAGCACCATCCCCGACAATGGCATCAATGATGAGTGGTGAGGTACCCCTATGCCCAACCATACCAATCACAAGCATTCACACATGATCCAATCAAATTCTTTGGATGAGACTAGTTGTGCATCTAAATTGTTAGGCCTTGATCATAGTTCATTATCTTCCCACTTGGACTAGTGGTAGCTTTGTCATCTAAGGCATATGATTGACATTGTCTATCCCCATGCTGCTTCTAATGACAATAAAGAGATAAATTAATTAAGCTAATTAACAATAGAAAGTAAAATCTAAACTACCCTACGTGTGATGAGTATTCACTCCTAATCATCGATCCACACCTTGCACTTTGTGTAACTACTACTAGGATTACCATGTGTGCATCACTGGGCTTACCAAACGATACACTACTAGGTTACTAAGAAATTACATTTAAGTGCTCGCAATTAGTCGTACTCATTCCACCTAATGATAGGAATCATAGAGAGAAATAAATGGAAACATTAACTAAGAAAAATAGTAAACATTTAAGCAATTAAAAGAAATAATAAATCTAAGTGGATGCTGCAATGATGAAAGTAATATCAATCTTTATTTCCAGTCATGTAATGTGTCCAAGTATGCACTAGGAAACAATAGAATTGGAAATTAAAAATCTATGAAAAACCTATCTAGAATCTATCAACCAACTATGTTCCAACCATGCACCCAAGTGTTGTATTTATAGGCTAGCATGGAAGAGATGATATTAAATATCTGACATCATTTCTTGGGACACGATATTGCTTATCCGATATCGAGGCTCTAATATCAAGTACTTGATATCAGAGTTGACAAAATCATGACTCATCAATAATAGACTTTCTTGTAATCTACATGAAAAATAAAGACAAGGAATTTCCAGTTATCATAGGTAGAGCATGGCTTAGCACAATTGATGCTAGGTATGAGAGATTTATCTGTTGAAATCTCTAAGGAAGATAAGCACAAATCCATACACATGCAATGAATTGCATGCATTACTGCTGAAAGCAAAGAGTGTAGTTGTGGACTGACACTTCATAATGTTAACACAATTATTACACTAGTTCACAACAAGTGTGAAAAACAAGTATGCACACAAGAGAGAGCATGGGCCACCAAACCAAAGACACCCAATGGCCAACAACTGAGAACATTGAACTTTCCAAAATATGCATGAAACAATTTGATTCACTTATTAATTCCCATTCTAAGAGAATGAACCCAATGAAGGACCTAAAAAAGAAACTATTAAATCATGATCATACATCAATAGGAAAAGAAAACAAGGAATTGGATGATCAAAACTCAATTACCATCAAGATTACTTGGGCTGATATCCAAAAATTTAGATCACTAAAAATGGTAAGTGAGCCACCTAGAGTGTATGATATAGGGAATCTAGGGAGCATTTTTTGAACACTTTCCCATGAGTTTAGTCATGGGGGAGATACTTTATCTTGATTTAGGTATTAAAAAGTGTTTTTCAATTTTTTGTTTCATAATTCTTTTCAATTTCTAATTTCTTCATATACCTTTTCACATTCTTTGATACAATTTTTCTCATCCTTTTATAATTTTTCACTTCTTAAATTTTCAATATTCTTTTACATTTTTCCATTATTTCATAATTTTTCATTCTTTGATGTTTTTCATTCTTTCATCCTTTCCTAATTTTTACTATCTTTTTCATACTTTGCTTTCATGACCTTTGTAAATAATTTTAAGTGCTAATAAAACACATTCAAAATAAGGCAAGAAGTAGTCCAATAAGGTTAAGATTTCTCTATGTTATAAAGTCATCATGGGCTGATTATTTGAATAATGAGACCACAACATTCATCCATCCATTCCATTAATAAGAGGTTCTTACCATGGCCATAATGATATTCTTTCCATCATACAACTAAGAATAAAATTGTGATTGTTATGCCTAGATCGAAAAGTGAAGAACCAAGTGGAAATGTAAAGGGCATGACATCAAGGGAATTTGTGGACTATATCCTTTACATGCTTAGGTTGTATTATAGTCCTTTACATGCTTAGGTTGGACTGTATCCTTTACATGCATCATCTATAGCCTTAGATCCTCTGAACATGCTTTATACCTTCCAAACATTCAAAACGATTGACTTTTCATTCTTAGAAGTTATCAGAAAATGTGAATTTTTGGCCTCTAATATTGAAGCCCCTTTGATATTAGATCTCTAATATTGGAGCCTATAAAATCTATATATAGGTAGATACTTTGAAATTTTTCACATTTCACATATGAAGCCTAGGGAGATTTTTTGATTTTTCTTCTATGATTTGAGCATTAAACTCCTAGCCTTCCCAAGCCATAACTTGCACACTATCGCTTCAATTTTCGTGACTTTCAAATCTATCTGATCTCAAAGTGCCCATCTTAGTCATTGGGGGGTGCTAGTGAGGAAAATCTAAGTAAATTTTTTGAAATCTCTAATGTTGGAAGGTATTACAAGGGTAATTTTTAAGGAAAGAAACAAGAATTTTTAAAGAAAATCCCTTATATTAAGATCAAACAACTTTAATAGGACTCCTAATCAACCATACCAATTATCTTAAGCCATAGAAAAGCACTAATGGGATTACTTTTTGAAAATTTCCTAACTCTACAATCATAATTAACTAAGAACTTAATGTAACTAAGGGTATGAGTAAGGTATAGAACCATTAAGAATTTATGAGGACACTTTAGTAACTCCAAACCCTTGATTGATTACAGATGGCCCTAAAGAGATGAGCACAATGTCAACTTCCACAACCAGTAAGTAAGAGACCAAGAGGTCGTGGGAGAGGCCAAATGGGAGAATAAGAACCCCAAGTAGAACATGCAAAGTAGGAGGCTCAATACTTCAATATCCATGATACATGACAATTGGCCTAAGTAGAGGTAGAATGACTGTAAGAACAAGGACAATACCTCACACTATCACAAGAATGCCTCTAAGCCATCTAGGAGAAATCACTCATAACCACAGTAATTGTGGAAACGAACTTTGGTCCATTCATGGAATTTGTTCTAGAGGCAGTATGGACACAACTCCCAACATCACTATTGTGGCCCATCTTGTCAAATAGTGGTGAATGGTATCTAGGGGAGACCTACCAATTCTAGCACAATAAAGAAGAAGATGCTACAATCAACATGGAGGGAGTCTTCATCTCATATTCAATGAAGGCAATAGCAAAAGCTTTGAATGTGCCCAATGAAAGGACAAGGTTAGCACATCTATCCATGAGATTAGACATAAAAACCAAAAAATTGTAGCTAAGAAGAGAATATGGCAAAGAAGATAAGGAATACATTGAACTAACTTTGGAGGAAAGAATATATTTTAAAATTGGCACATATCACTTGTTTCCCACCAAAAGACTCAATAGGTTATCCACCTATGTAGCCATAGGAAGTGCGATCCTAATGGGAAAATATAATGTCAATCTTGTACAACTCTATTTTATGGAAATTCAAAGGCAAATTGAGAAAAAGAAGGCAGGGAAGCTTACACTTCCATTTCCTTACCTAATTATGAAGTTGTGCAAACATGCTAGAATCCTATGGTACACTAATGTTGTCCTTACGAAAGCTCATAATGCCTCATATGCTAAAATGATCAAGCCAACACCACCAAAGAAAGATTAGGTAAAGGAAGAAATAGAAGCTAGGGAAACCACACAAACTGAACAACAATAGTAAGTGAGTCCTAGTGGTCAACAACAACAGTAGCAACAAGAACAGCATCAACAAAAAGTCTTGCCACCACTATCGTAGGACTACATGCCATCAATGAGTCATTTGCAACAAATTGTAGAATCTATTAGTTGGGGAACACAGGAGGAGGCCAACCTCTATAAAGTGATCGATAGTGCCATTTAGCCCATCATTTCCACAAATCCTGTAAGTGGACAGATATCATTATAGTTTAGAGGAAAGGCCTAATGATCACAATAGATTTTTTGGAATTTTACATTGTTCCAAGTGATGCTTGACATAGGAGAAGGAGCCATAGTTGTGGTTATGCAATACCAAAATGCAAAAGGAGCCCCAGAAGTGATCACATATCACATTAAGAAATCTTTTAACATACTTGGTAATGAGTGGCAAGGTATCCCTACACTCAACCATACGAATACGAGCATTCATGCACAATCTGGTCAAACTCCACAGGCGGGCTAGTTGTGGTATTTAGATAGTTACTCATGGATCATAGTTTGTTGTCTTCCCGCCTGGACTAGTATTTGCTTTGTCACATATGGGTTAGTCTAGAGTGAGGTGTATGATGTGGTCCTAGACTAGTGCTACTCCTAGAGGTAATGGAAAGTAACTTTGTTTTAACTAAGAGGAAAAGGGTGAAGAGAGTCTAAGCTAGCCTAAGTGCGATGTGCATCCGTCCCTTAATCATCCATACACATCTTGGACCTTATGTACTACTACTAGGATTACCAAGCACATGTCCAAGGTAAGCTACTGGGATACCTGAAACATCATGAAAATTGCGAGTCGGCCTCAGGCAAAGATTCGCAATTTAGGTGAGGGTACATGTCAGAATCTCAGAAGAGCAAATAAGACAGAGCAAGACCAAGAGGCGCGTAGCATCAAGTCTTTGACTTCCTGTGCAGATTCCTAATCTTTCTATGCTTTCTCTGTTTACGCTATATCACGTGACATAGTGTAATAGCGCTTAGCGTGATTCTATCCAAACATAATCCGACATCAGAAGGCTATTTACTTCGGCACGAGTAGAGGCTTGAGAAGTGTAACATGTGACTTCTCGCATCTTTTGGCTAAGGTTTTTGTTTAAGTCCAGGTTTACGCTCTGTTACACACGGCAGCGTAATGAGCTCCAAAACAGTCAAAGGCAAAGTCTAAGAAAGTGAAACAGATCAACCCTTTTCTCTTGGCATGCAGATTCCTCATCATACGCAACGAAGCGTATCGTAGCATATTGCATTGCCAAGTTAAGCATTGTTTATGCTTCATTACACGCGGCTACGTAAACGAGTGTAAAATGGCTTGAATCAGTTATCCTCCACGTTATGTTACGCTCTTGCATGCAACGCAACGCGAATGAGCGTAATATAACCTAAGGCCAGTTGAAACATGCCCGACGCGCATCTGTTCTTCACACGCACAATACGCAAATGAGTGTATTGTGCGTAGTCACAAAGTTTGACACAAAAAGGTCAGGTCAACAATACCCGAAGCGTCTGGGGTACACGTCATTAGGGTTGCGCCTTTTCTACGGGACGTCGTGGCCTATAAATACCCTAGTTGACAAAGATACGTGGGTTGGCAAATCAAAGAGGCAAGGACATTTTTCTGAGCATAGGAGTACTTATCATCTTGAGCAGAGACAGAGAGAGCAACACTTTGGCAATTGTTGACAGCATCACCTTCTGGCAGAGACAAGAGACACTTGGCTTGAGCATCGACAGTTCTGAGCAGAGACTACCTAAGGCAAAAGGAGCATATCAGAGATCCAGACATCATCTGGTGTGGTTTGTGAGTCTCTATTGATCAGAAGCAGTTGATCAATAGACATTAGAACTTGACCTTCCTTGCATCCCTTCTCCAGCCTACAAGGTAGATCGGATTCTATTCTGCACTTCTGCTTAGGCAGTTTACTTGTTTCTTGTTGCTTTGTGTTTGCTTGTACAAAACAATCGGGGCCTCCCCAGTGCAACTTGAATATACAAAATACTTATTTTCCCGAGTCAAACTTTAGATCTTGCAATTACGCATTTCTCTCATGTCTGATTCCAGTTGTCGTGTTGACGCTATCATCGTTGTTACCATTCATCTACATCACTTTTCTCTCATTTCGCACATCGCCGAATCATATCGTTTCACAAAATATTCGTAATCTTCATCGGTTTACTGATTAGTAAGTCCCTGTCTGATCGACAAGACCATTCAGGGCACCGCGGATTCGTTTTTCCAGCATCGCCCTCACGCAAATCCGTGGTTAAAACTGTGTACATGGGATTGTGTTTGGTATTTTCCAGTTGTCGGCATTTTCCGTCATTACAATTTTCTGGTGCTAGAAGGAGGGCCACTTAGGTTCCGATCCACCTTTTTCGGGTAGCCCTGTTAGCGATCTATACCCAAAACCATAAACATGATACCTCCAGGGAAGCTTACGATAAGTCGTGTGGTGTAGATCGGTCTCAGCAACGATTCCCTTGGAATCCTACAGGGTAGAAAAGCCTATTTGTGATCTTATTGCCAGCCATCTTTTAGATCCCGTTATCAGTCATCGTCAATCTCATTAATCAATGGATTCCTTTTACACGACCACAACTTCCATGGTCCCTGCTGATTTAGGTACCACATTTGTGAACCCTATTGAGGTCACTAGACCAACTCCTGGTGCAGTAGGATCTCAAGGACCATTGCGCCACTCATTGAGAATTCAGGGAAAAGAGCCCATCTTCATAGTCATAACCCCTAAAGAATACAATTTTATCTATGTTAAGATCCAGGCGAAGCTGTCTCTCAGCCGGGCCGAAGTCGAAGCGAAACGAAACTTTGAGGTGATCCACCGAGGGGGCCATGATCTCAAACCAACAGCTTACGACATCATTCCTTTGACCGAAAATAAACATGAACTTATCACACAGTTGGTCATGGCCAAGAGCCAAGCTCCACAGGCTATGGTGGAACCCTAGGGTGGGGAGGAAGAAGATGATGAGTTTGCGGCCCAGTCCGAACATTCATTCCATACTCTGAGCCCCCATACTTACGTTAATCCGTCATTCCCGCTCAAGGGAGATGCCGCCTCTCTTAACCCAGCCATGAACACGTAGATGCACATCCCTGTCCTTCCACAGGCCACCGCGCAACCATCTAGGCTGCAAGTACAAATACCTCATAATAACGTGGGGGCGGTTTCATCACCGCGGGTACTTAGCATCCCAGTTGTGGTCTCGGTGACCACCGCACCCCATTTCATCCCTCAGATACAACCTCACAACATATCCACAACGCACCCAGCGTAGACCTTGTCACTTCTGCCCCCTCCAACTCAACAGATTACTGCAGTCGTTCAGCCACAAATTTACATCCAACAGCCTGCCGCAAGTCAGTGGGCCAACCCGACGGCGCAACATACCCAGTCTGTGGTGTATGGCATGCAACCTTCGGTTGCACCCGCAACGCATGTTCCATAGGTGGTCCCGCAGTATCCTCATCCTTATCTAGTGCAGCAGGCGGCAGCTAACCCCTCTTTGCAAACTAGTGGGTGGTGGTCTTCACAAGCTCCCCTACCTGCTGGGATCCCCGCCCCGCCAGCTGCCAGCCAACCTCTTTCTTCATTTTCATTTCTTGGCGCTACCCTCCCAATCCAACCTCCTATGCCTTTTGTACAGAAACCTCCGTCAACAGGCCTGGACCAGGCCTTCCAGCTTATACAGACTCTCACCGAGGAGGTTTGATGCCTCAAAACTGCAGGTTCTGATACCATTCAGATCATGGACTTTTACCAGGATGATCCGATTAGTCCAACGGTCCCTATGCTATCGTTGCCACTAGGGATGTCCCTACCTCATTTTACCAAGTACAATGGGGAGGGAGATCCCAATGCCCACTTGGTCACATTTAGGTCCGAGTCCTTCCTGTTGCAACAGTGGCCACACATGATCATCCGAGTCTTTGCAATGTCTCTAACAGGGAAAGCTTTGGATTGGTACCGAGCCCTTCCACGCTCTTCCATCTCAACCTTGGAAGAGCTGCTGATCCAATTTGTGACCCACTTCAAATACAACTTGAAACCAGAAGTCACATTGGATCAGCTCATGGGGGTGAAACAAGACCCGCTCGAGCCCGTCCAAAAGTTCATACAGCACTGGAATGCTACTTTGAATGAGATCCACAAGCCGATCGCGGACTCACATCTGCTAGCTATATTCAAAGGAGCAGTCAACGAATTTATTAAGTCAAAGCTGTATTATCTTTCCCCCAACTCCCTACACCAGGCCTTCACTTAAGTTAGAAGCATCCAAGATGCTACGGAGGCCAGCAAAGACCCGATGTATGTCGCCTACAAGAACGCACACAACAAGAACAAAGACAAAGGTAAAGCAGTGACAACGATAGTAGCTGGGATGACTGAGGGTACAAAGACTAAGAACAAGAAGGCACCCAAAGCGCCTCCTGAGACCACGGCTGGTGCCGGCACTAGCCAAGACACAACTGCCCCTGAAGGCCCCCCCCCCAGCCAAAGCCAAACTTTGAGTGTAAGGATCGTTCAAAGTACACGGCCTTGCCTGTAAAACATTTCGAACTGTTGAAACAACTGTTAGGGGTAGGGCACATTCAACCTAAGAAGGTGTCCGAGGAAGCTCTAAAGTGTCATAGACATCATTGTGAACTGCTAAAGAATCCTTCTTTAGCCTTACCTAATGAACCACCAATTCTGAGATCTTTCAGGCTCGACCGTTTCTGTGACTACTACTAGCTGTGTGGTCATGATACGGATTACTACTGGGCGTTGAAAGACAACATTCAACGTATGCTGGATGATGGTTTACTCAAGTTAGACAACAGTAACCCGACGCATCCAAAAAACTAAACATTGCACGTATATAAGGACCCGTTGAATGCAAACGACGATCCTTATACAATCACTATGGTAAGTATGGACAGTGAGAGGAGGGAACTACCAAAACAACCTTTTGTTTTGCATGTGCCTGCCAGCTCACAAAGGGGGCCAACCATTTCATCGGCAGCCAGTGGGATCTCGAGGCCGCCCTTCATCATACGGGAACCTTCTCGGATACACCCTCAGTCACGCAGCGACAGTTAAGCCGTGACCTTATCCGCGCCCACACCTAGGGTGCCCTTCATTATCAGGGTGCCAAAACCACAGGCTGCTCCTCTTACGTAAGGGCAGACCTCCAACCAAAAGAGTCAACCATCACCTCCCAAACGAAAGGGAGAGGACACATCAGTTAACGCAACGAAAGACCATTTTACGCTCGGCTTCCCTAAGCCTAGGCCCCTGGCCTCTGTGCCTTCGCCTGTACCTCAGGGGCAGGATAAAGGTGCAGAAATGCAATTGCCTTCTCTTAGCAAGAAAAAGATCAACCCCCTAACTGACACCGTTCCACCTTGGGAGATCCGTCTCCTAGGCTGAATGGAAGAGGACAAGGGGGATAAACAACCTAGCCGAGAGAAGGACCTCCTCGATGCATTTACGCAAGTCAAACAGGCTCTCAAGCAAAAGAACATAATGCTAAGCCTTTATGACCTGCTTATGACATCTCGGGAACACCATGAGGCTATGGTACGTATGTTGATGTTCATATCAGTGGATGGTAGCTTACCAACGGAGGAGGAAGCGATACATGCTGTCATGTTTCCTTTTGAAGCTGAGCGACCCAGGCCTACCTCGTTGACCTTCCATGATGATTCTATTAAAGACGATTTGGAGAAAGGTCAAGTGAAAACTGAACCTATGTTCATCACCATCCGGGTCGGTCAATACTAGATCTGGAGGGTGCACATAGACGATGGCGTAGCTACCAACGTCATACCCTATTCCATCATGGATAGGTTAGGTCTAGTCGACCAGATCACTCCCACGACGACGGCTTGCGTAAAATTGTTCAATGGGGCACGGGTTCAAGTCAAGGGGATGGTGCGTATTGAGTTTGTGGTGGGAGATCAGGTCCAAATAGAGGCCACTTTCTTAGTCATCGAGGAGATGCCAAGGTTCAACCTGATCCTAGGGAGGTCGTGGTTAGCCCAGTTGAGGGCGGTTTCGTCACCGATACACCAAGAGATACACCTGCCCTATGCCAGAGGGGAGGTTGTGATACGCAGTGATGAAATCACCCCCACGACCATCAATAACATTGAAGAAGAACGGGGTTCGGAGATAGAAATGACTGATGATCAGACCCATCTCCAAACCGCTCGACAAACCAATAGCAATGATGACGGTCTAGCTTGGGCCGACCTGCCATTTCCGGATGGCAGCGTAGAGGACTCAAACCATAAGTCTTCTCGCCCTTATGCAACGCTCAACGTAAAGGCCATTAAGAGACAATTGTGTATTAATGGTTGAATGATGGTCTTTGCATATGTTATCATGTTTTGGCAAGTTATCGCGACTTGTACTTAGCCATTTCTTTTGTTTCATACATTTTCATGCTACATTCGCTCTCAGAGTTTACGCTTGTCATCTCTTACGCTATTCGATTTACTGTACTCATACTATTTATGCCATTATCATTTACGCAATTACGCAGTGGGCCCGTAATGGCCTTAAACTAGCCATGGCCCGCAATGGCCTTAAACTAGTCGCTAGTTTACCCAGAATCATATGATGGCCCGCAATGGCCTTAAACTAGTTACACAGGATTGCGTATTAATACTGTTTACGCTTTCCATATCACGCAGGCGGCCCGCAATGGCCTTAAACTAGCCGCGGCCCACAATGGCCTTAAACTAGCCGCGGCCCGCAATGGCCTTAAACTAGTCACGGCCCGCAATGGCCTTAAACTAGCCGCGGCCCTCAATGGCCTTAAACTAGTTACACATCCTATCATTATAGCTTAGGTGAAATCCTTAATAATTACGTTCACGTTGTGTAGATAAAAGCATAAAAGTCAAAAAAGATAGAATAATTGACATTTAAAACATCCACCAGGTTTCATAACGTGTCTTTTCAGTCATTCATAAAACACCACTTCACTCCACATCAATAAGATTATGCGTAAATCATGATTACGCATCCCCTCTACTGCCACTGTCACCAGTATCTCTTAAGTCCAGATCCAGCCCTAATGGATCATCCTCCAGTGGGCCGTCGTTTCTGGGAATTATTCTTTCACGAAGAATTTCCTCTTCATGAGGTCCTCGTTCCGGCACTGGCTCCACGGGAGGACGTTCTTCATCGCTGCGTTCTTCCTCTTCCTCTGCTTATGCTTCTTCCTCTACATCTGCTGCTTCCTCTCCTGACTCCTTAGCTGGCTCGTCTTCTCTATCCTCTTCTGGTACCTATATACAAAAGAAGAAAACATATTAGCAAGACAAGCCTTGACAAAACAATCAGAGAATTTAGATTTAGTAATGCAAAAACTCACTTGCGATGGTCCTGCTTCCGCAGCAAAGGGAAGCTTGTCTAGGCTAGCCCACAGGTGCTTCATAATCTCTTCCTCCGTTAGATCTGGCCACAAATCCTCTCCCAAGGTAGCTCCACCCTTCACTTTCCCTTTCTCCATGCTAGTCAAATGAGGCGGATCAAGGAAGAATGTAGGGACTGTTCTTTGACCCCCAGGGAGAGTCATCTCCCTTTCTGGAGATGCACTTACAGTCACATGCTTTTCAAACTTCTTGAAGGCTTCTGAAGCTTTGATGACGTCCAGGAAAACTTCCAAAGATTGGGCCTTGATGGCAGAATCGCGGTAGAGTTTTCGATAAGTGATGCTTTCTCACTTATACAGATGTTTGTGGTTCTTCTCCTTCTGCCCCCACTCTTGCACACTTGCACAATAGTCCCTCTAATCCTAGCTTTTCTGAGCTAGGAGCTCTATCTGCATCCGCTGCTTTACCAACGCCTGACTAGTCTGTACGCTGTTTTTGAAGGTGGTCCAATAACGGGAGCAGTCGACAATAGCGGTATGCCAGTCTTCATCCCCCATCGCCCGCGCCTATAGGAAGTCGCACCGTGACCTCAGGTCTCTGACCTCTTTGGTCAGAGACTCAACCCTCTGTTCTACTCTCTGCAGCCGTTTCCAGAGGCTCTCATTGACGCCTTTACTCTCCCATAAGGAGCGTGTCGATCATAACGCACATTTACGCATGTCCTCATAAATGTGGCGTGGCATGGCTCCCTAATCAGATGGAGGCTCCACTGTGTCCAAATCAATGGGCTCCGTGGGATCCCATCGGAGACGAGCTCCTAACAAAAACAATCATCAATATTGGTGACACATTACCACTATGTAATATCACAACCTTACTACAATCATAACGTACCAGCTCCAGGTTCAACGCTCTCTAGGCACTCAATCATGTCACTGACAATGCCTTCCATGAAGGAAAATTTGTCAGGGAAGTCTCTCCACGCTCTGCTCATAGCGATAGACGTGGATACATCCTCTTCTCCTGTAGCGTAATCTAGTTAGAAACTGCATCTATTATCAAAATCCTGCAAACTTGCTAACACACTCATTACCTCTACCGGTGACAGTGGTGACTTCGCCAACATTTTCTGCCTCCTTTTTCTCTTCATGCACTTGAGTCTGTGTGTCGCTGGTTCCAGTGGCTAGGGCCTCCTCATGCACCAGGTTCTGTGCACGGCTGCCGCTAACAGCTGGGGCCTCTTCCTCCAAAACTGAGGCCCCTACCCCACGACTTAGTACTACTGCCCCTGTCTCAGGGGTCAACTCCTCTGCAGTTTTCAATAGTCATATTACAATACCTTGGTATATCATTCCAAACCATCTAAATGAACATTGCGTAATACAGTTCCTTCACACTTACCAGGCGGGGGCTTACTCCGCTGAACTTTGATCGCCACAGTTTGGCCTACGCCGCTCCCAGGTTCGGCAGAAGCCTCAGTTATACGAAGCCTCTTACTCCGAGCTGCAGGTTCCACGATTTCCTCCGCCAGACGTTTCCCCCCATGAGGCATCGCCAGTGTAAGTAGGCATTATCCCATCTACACTATCGGGGCCTCGCAGCCGAGACGTCGCCAACCCCTTGGTCGTTATAGACAATGACTCCCCGATCCCTTCCGGCGGATCCTGCCCAGGGGTAGTGCTGAGGATATGGGTAATGCAGGGTTTGGATAGCTGATCTCGGTCTTGCTGCACCCATACCCCATTCCTTTGGACGACCAGAAACTCAGCAAACCGCCGAAGGCAAGCTATGAAGAAGGTGTAATGCACATTAAAATGAGACTCAAGCTTCTTGTGAAGCTTGATCATCTCATTGTGCAGCCCCTTAGCAAAATAGGTTGCCCAATTGAACTAGGTCCCCTCCTCCAGAACCTCACACATAATACGGGTCTGTTCTATAGAAAAGAACTTCCCTTGTGAGAGAGTTTTGGGGAAGGTTCGGGCCCGGAAAAGAGGATAAATTGTCTTGGCAACGCCCATTTGGAATCTTTCGCAAGGAAACCCTTTAGGCTCCTTCGGGACCCTTACCCACTCCTCCAGCCACTACTGGAATTCGAGGCTCCTCTTTACCTTCTCACTTACGGGAAGGTCGTTCGAGGGGACGCCAAATAGGTCTGCAAAGAGCTGAGCGTCAATGTTAAAGCTTACGCGTACCTGATGTACGCGCATACAAAAATGCTCTGCCTTTTCGTTGAAGGAGTTGACTAGGGTTAGCATTTCACTGGCAGGGACATCAGGAGTTGTAGCTAAAAACAGATGCATTAGCCCTGCTGGTCAGATCTTGGTGGTCACCACAACTGGGGCCGCTAAGTGGCCAAGCCAGCGCTGTGCATCCTTGATGTCCCCGTAGCGGAAGAGGATGGTGCTCACCTCGCGGCCGAAAATCGTAAGGGTAATCTCCTGGGATTTCCTGACTGAATAGCGTAAAACACAAGTCAAATTAAAACATTATTACACAACGCTCATAATTTACAACTATACTACGCAATAATCGACTATACAACAGCCTTACCAGGTCCAAATGGCAAGGGAAATGACGGAAGGTTCTTCTGCACGTCCTCAACAGTAAGGGGCAGATCTAAGGTCTAGTCATCGTGTAGCCACCCGAGTGCATAGCAATTCTCAAAAGCCTTAGCATAGCGGGTGGGGTACTCACGCATTTCAAAGCCAATCTGCCCTATAACACCAGTGCGCACATTACTAGTTGAAGTAAATGCCATTATTGCCGTTTCGGCCCATGATAATGTATCTCCATTTCCAACTAGCCTGTTGTCATGAATAAAAAACCTGTACCATACCACATAGGCTCATCTTAAATTTTTCATATAGGCTTATCTTATACTTCATCTCGATGATAGACATATGACAAAAAATACAGTTAACAAAATTTGCTTACCCGCTTGCGTAGTACACTGTGCCTTGTGGGTTCTGAAAATAGGTCGAAGCATGGCGAGCCATAAACAGCGTGTTATATGCATGATAACAACTAAACTAGGCCATTTTCCAGATCCAGTTTAAGCACCTCAAGCCTCGGGCGCTAAGTTCGCGGTCCTCAGGACAACCCGTGTCGATGGCCCCGTCTGTCAAGAAGGCCAGAATCCCTTGTGCAGAACCCGCCAGCAGGTGCTCTAAAATGGCACCAGTGATATCGCTGGACAAATTAGACCACACAATGATGATGTAGTTGTGCAGTAAGAACTGCAGAAACTCCAGCGCATCCCGTCGAAACCATATGGCCTTCCCTTGCAACCGCATTTTGGGGGAGGGACATTAGGGATGATAGGGTTTATACAACACAAAACCCCGACAATATCCAAGACAATTAGAACAGGATTTAGCGTAATGCTGTACAGAAAACCCGAAACATAAATCAACGCCTAGATTTACATTTGTATCGTTAATACAGGAAACCTACAAACTACACCTAATTATCCAGGCCAAAATCGCCCAAACCCTTCCAACAACGCAAGGTTCGTCCCTGACGACAGCAGTAGACGCAATCCCATAAAACCCTCACATTAACCCAAGGTCCATAATTTGCAATCCACATTCATGCAAAAGATACTACGAAAAATAGACATCAAAACAAACATAAGCATGTAAGGAATGACCTACCGGTTTAAAGGCGTAGGATCACGAACATCGACCACTGCCTGCGAAACACGCTCCAGATTTTCTTACACCTCATCAATTTTGGCCAATTTTGCATTCTTCCATTTGATTTTTGGTGCCATTGTAACAGCTTCAAAATGTTTCACCGTTTAGCACTTGCAAATCTTCGCAAAACCACACGCTCTAATCCTCTGCTCTTTCTTCCCTCGCTCAGCAACAATTACGAATTCGAATTCACAACAGCCAACAGCCCGTCCTCATCAAAAACCACTTACTTATATGCGAGGATCACAGACTTGATATCTGATTTTAGCAGGACTTTCCTAAAACGGAGCCCAAAAATCAAGATATTAATGCGGCTGACATCGCATGCTCCACTGTCCGAAATGACGTTAAACTATCACATCTTATTGCCTCGTAATCGGGTAGCATTGATTACAGCCTGTTTACAATTTCAAACTTCAATTAACTTTCCACATTTGACAACACTACGTCATCTTTCTCCTAATCATTTACGCACTTTGTGGTTTTGCAGGACAAACGGCAAATGGACGCAACATTTTCAGCACCTTTAACTTTGACGGGCCCATACGGGAAGGTAGTTAGGCAATTCGACTCCATGCTGTTAGACATTAACCTCCCTTTAGAAGATGTAACCATAGCCACGTCAGAGACATCCCCAGAATGGCTAGAACAGTCGATGCACACGCTAGACCTGGAGGCTAGGGACATAACTGAAGACTCCCTCAATGAGGTCTTTATTGTTACACATAGGGGTGAAGCCAAAACGCTTAAAGTCAGTTCTTTATTAGATCAGAAAACACACGATTCCATAAAGCAGGTCCTGCAAGACAACATTACTGTCTTTGCATGGTCATATGAAGATATGCCTGGACTGGATCCCAAGCTAATCCAGCATAACATTATCTTAGACCCGCAGATTAAAGCAGTTAGGCAAAAGGTACGGAAAATCAAGCCAGAGATTGCGCTAGCCATGCGTGATGAAATCACCAAATTGTATCAGGATGGTTTCATCCATGTGGTCGATTACTCAGATTGGATGTCTAACATTGTAGTCGTCCCAAAGAAGACCGGAAGCATATGCATCTGCATAGACTTCCAGGATTTAAACAAGGCTACAATCAAAGACAACTTCCCGCTTCTGAGTATTGACCAACTAGTCGATACAACAGCTGAGCATGTGCTTTTGTCCTTCATGGATGGATTTTCGGGCTATAATCAGATCCGCATCAACTCAGAACATCAATTGACAACAATGTTCATGACACCCTGGGGTACTTTCTATTATACCATGATGCCTTTTGGTCTAAAGAACGCTGGAGCAACATATCAACGGGCTATGACATACATCTTTAGCGATTACCTCTTAGGGAAACTGAATGATTATGTAGATGATATAGCTATGAAGTCTTTAAAGTCTGAGGATCATTCAGAAGACCTAGAATTAGTCCTTAAAAGATGCTCCAAATACAAGCTCTGGCTTAACCCAAAGAAGTACGTATTCGGAGTCAAAACCGGACGCATGCTAGGGTTTGTGGTGTCAGAAACCGGCATACGAGTTGACCCTGATAAGGTCAAAGCCATTGTCGAGTTGACGCCTCCTATAGACCTCAAGCAATTACGCGGGTTACAGGGATGCTTACAATTCATACGTCGATTCATCTCGAGATTAACCGACAAGCTACACCCTATGCAACACTTGCTAAAAAAGGGGGTTAATTTCGAATGGACCGACAATTGCCAACGTGCGTTTGACAGCTTAAAACAAGAACTGCAACATTTGCTGACGGTTTTCCCACCACAAAGGGACTTACCATTTTACATTTACCTCGTGACTTCGGACGTAGCGTTAGCAGCATTACTTTGTCAAAGGAGGGATGATGGGTCGAAAGTGCCCATCTACTACTTGAGTCATGCTCTATGTGCTTATGAAACGAGGTATAATGACGTAGAGCGTAACTGCCTAGCATTAGTTTTTACGCTTAAAAAGTGTAGGCATTATCTTTTCCGTAGCAAGGTCAACATCATCTGTAAAAACAACATTCTTAGGGCCATTACGCACAGCCTATACGAGAGTAGTAAAATCGCTCGCTGGAAGGCTATCATGGCAGAATTTGATCTACATTATATTGGCCAATCTTCTACTAAAGGCCAAGCGATAGCTGACCAGTTAGTAACGTCACCAATTAACAAGCAGGCGACCATAGAACCAGAATTCCCTGATGAACATGTACATAGTTTAAGCCCTGTCTTGACAGGCCCCGAAGCAACGTTGTATTTCGACGGAGCTTCAACCGCGAAAGGTGGCAGCGCCGCCACTGTTATTATGCTATGACCTAAGGATGTGCATCTTCACGCTTATCGCTTGACCTTCCCTTGTACGAATAATGTGGCAGAGTACGAGGGACTCCTCAGGGGATTACTAATTGCCAGCGAACTCGATGTTCGACACCTGGTGATTAGGGGTGATTCGATGCTTGTCATAAATCAAATCATAGGAGTCTATGCTTGCAAGGCTGTACATTTGCAGCCCTACTGTGATAAGGCTAAAGATCTCCTGAGATGATTTGTGACCATTGATGCCCAACACGTGCCATGCACTAACAACACACTAGCCGACGCACTGGCCACCCTGGCTCTGAACGTGCCTTTACATCTTTTTGACACCTGCCCTACATTAATAATAGACTGTGCAGATCCTAGCATTCAAGCGGCGCAAATCTCTTCTCTTCTCGAGGAAAGCACGCCTGAATGGTACGACGACATTAAAACTTACTTTCTACAGGGCGAGCTACCGTCTGAATTGACATGTGCGCAGAAGGATGCAATTCGCAAGAGGGCTAGGCAGTATGTCATCATGGGAGGCAGTACTCTTTGTAGACGCTCTTTTGATGGCATGCTGCTTACTTGCGTCGGCAAAAACCAAGTGCAGCATATAGTCGGCGAAGTTCACGAGGGACTGCGTGGCGGCCACGTAGCACCATGAGCGATGTCCCTAAAAATCTGTCGCTTAGGATACTACTGGCCACGCATGGAAAAAGATTGCCTGACAAAGGTTAAAACTTGTGACATGTGTCAACGTCATGCAAACCTCATCCACGTGTCATCTACAGAATTACATACAACGCAGATAACATGGCCATTTCAACGATGGGGACTGGACATTATAGGCCCCATCACGCCGAAATCTTCCACAGGTCATAGCTTCATAATTACCGCTACTGAGTATTTTACGAAGTGGGTAGAGGCTGTTCTCCTATGGAAGATCACATCCCAACAGATTTGCCATTTTATCTTGGACAATATAGTAACCAGATTTGGTCTCCCGATAACTATCATGACCGACAATGGGCCACAGTTTAGTAGCACGAAAACCAAATCCTTCTGTGATAACCTAGGCATCAGACAATATTTTTCCTCCCCCTATTACCCGCAAGCGAATGGTCAAGCTGAAGCAACGAACAAAGTGATCATTAATCTGCTCAAGAAAATGCTCGACGACAACAAAAGATGGTGGCGCGAACAGATCCTCTATGTGCTATGGACGTATCGTACTACATGTAGGACAGCTACAGGTAATAAGCCCTATATCCTTGTATATGGGTCTGAAGCAGTGCTGCCCCTCGAGTTGCAAATTCCTTCTCTGAGAATGGTCCTCTCCATGATTATAAATGAGGCTCAACACACCGAGTCTCGAATTGCAGATTTGGATTCAGTAGTAGAGAAGCGAATACAGACGCTTGGTACGATTGAAAAGTATCAAGATAACTAGAGACAGAAACATCGTCGCAACCTTCAGCAGCACCCGATCAAGAAAGGAGATATTGTCCTCAAGGCCGTGCACGAACTAGTACGCAAATTCTTGGCAAACTGGGAAGGCCCTTTCTTGGTAGTTGACGTGTACAGCAACGAAGCATTCAAGTTAGCAGACATTAACAGTAATGAATTACCAAATCCTGTAAATCATGTGTATCTAAAGCGGTATTACATTTAGCAGCATCTACGGTGTCAACAGCAGGTATGGAAATACTCGTCCGCTACGACGTTAAACTAGCAACACACGTCCGCCACGATGCTAAACTGGCACTGATCGTCCGCTACGATGTTAAACTGGCGATACTCGTCCGCCATGATGCTAAACTAGCACTGACCATCTGCTATGATGTAAAACTAGCATTCCTTGCACGCATCTGCCATGACACTAAACTGGCACTGACCATCCGCTACGACGCTAAACTGGCAAGTTGTAACCGTCCGCTACGATGTAAAATTGGCAATGTTGTATAGGTCCGCCAAGACGAAAAACTGACATCTTTTGCACGTGTCCGCCACGACGCTAAACTGACACCAGCTGTCTGCTACGACATAAAACTGGTAAAGGTAAGCAGCCTTCTGCTGAGACATAAAACCAGCACAGCTCTGTCGTTAGGTCATGACATGAAACTGACATCCACAACACGGTCTGCTGAGACCATAAATCAGACACACCACCATCCGCTACGATGTAAAACTAGCATTTCTCGGTCTGCCCAGACTTTAAACTGGGACCATGGTCTGCTGAGACTTAAAACCAGCAACGACAGTCTACCAAGACTTAAAACTAGGACTTACAGACTGCTAACATGCAAATCAAGTGAGCGTGATCATCCTTGTATAGCTGCGCGACGGACGAGGTGGGATACTGGGACAATCTCAGTGTCACCGCCCCACCGGCATCCTACTGATTCCTCGGACGAGCTGAGAGGCATGCTACTAACCCCTCGGAGATGCCGTCGCTGCGCCCACTGCAGCGGTGGTATGTTTGAGGGTTTAGTTTCACCAGCCGGAGCCTCGACGAAATCCTCATCGACAGCGACCTCGGAGACCTCCGTCGATCATCGCTATTAGACCCTGGCTTCGCAAATTCATCTAGCTGGTTCCCTGCATAACCAGTTAGCTGCACTGTGTCTGATGCTTTTTGGTGGCGATATGCTGGGCCAAGCGTCGAGATGGAAGGTTCCGACCTCATGCTACAGCTCCTTCTTCATGGCCTGAGCGCTCTATCTCGCATCAAATGGCGCTCGTTTTGACAACCTCGCCTCTTGTTCACACGAGCAATGGCATTTTTTGTTTTCTTCTGTGGTTGCAGGTTACTTGTTTCGAGGATGTTGGTCAAAGGTGCGTTCATCTGAGCGGTGAAGAACAACAGTGTTTTGAGATGGCTTTCTTAGGTTTTCCCAACCACTTAGAACTGCATGCCTATACCTCTCATAATCCCACCCTTAGCTCTCATCCCTACCACTTGCTTCCTGTGTGCAAAAGCTACATACGCAAACATCCATCTTTCACACTCGCACTACAACCAAGCCCATAGCACGGTTAAGTGCTGTAGCAGAGATATCACAGAAGTGATGCGCCGTGCTCCTTCTGCAAGCATTCCTGCTATAATCGGTAACAGAGAAATCTCACGCTGATGCGCTATGCTCGTCTGAAAGAATTCCTATTAACATAAATGTGCGTACATTTCTGTGCGTTCAGTAAGTGTATTCCATACTCCTACCATTCTGACTCATTTTACGTCTTCCCCGAACCTCTTTCCTACTGTGTCATTCTATTTCCCATTCCCTCCAGCTTTACTCATCCATGTTGATAGGGCAACAATTGAGTAGCTATGGATGGACGTTGTTCTTGCTTCTACCAATCCGGTGTTTCGTATTCTTTGTCAATGTCTTTCGGGCCGGCCCTCTAACCATCAACAAAGAGGGGCCATTGAAACACCGTGAAAATTGTGAGTCGGCCTCAGGCAAAGATTCGCAATTCAGGCGAGGGTACATGTTAGAATCTTAGAAGAGCAAATAAGACAGAGCAAGACCAAGAGGCGCGTAGCATCAAGTCTTCGACTTCCTGTGCAGATTCCTAATCTTTCTATGCTTTCTCTATTCACGCTATATCACGCGACACAACGTAATAGCGCTTAGCGTGATTCTGTCCAAACATAATCTGGCATCAAAAGGCTATTTACTTCGGCACGAGTAGAGGCTTGAGTAGTGTAACATGCGACTTCTCGCATATTTTGGCTAAGGTTTTTGTTTAAGGCTAGGTTTACGCTCTGTTACACACGGTAGCGTAATGATCTCCAAAACAGTCAAAGGCAAAGTCTAAGAAAGTGCAACAGATCAACCCTTTTCTCTTGGCATGTAGATTCCTCATCATACGCAACGAAGCGTATTGCAGTGTATTACATCACCATGTTAAGCATTGTTTACGCTTCATTACGCGTGGCTGCGTAAACGAGCGTAAAACGGCTTGAATCAGTTATCTTCCACGTTATGTTATGCTCTTGCATGCAACGCAATGCGAATGAGCGTAATATAACCTAAGGCAAGTTGAAACATGCCCGACGCGCATCTGTTCTTCACACGCACAATACGCAAATGAGCATATTGTGCGTAGTCACAAAGTTTGACACAAAAAGGTCAGGTCAACAGTACCCGAAGCATTCGGGGTACATGTCATCAGGGTTGCGCCTTTTCTACGGGACGTCGCGGCCTATAAATACCCCAGTTGACAAAGATACGTGGGTTGGAAAATCAAAGAGGCAAGGACATTTTTCTGAGCACATGAATACTTATCATCTTGAGCAGAGACAGAGAGAGTAACACTTTGGCAATTATTGACAGCATCACCTTCCGACAGAGACAAGAGACACTTAGCTTGAGCATCGGCAGTTCCGAGCAGAGACTACCTAAGGCAAAAGGAGCAAATCAGAGATCCAGACATCATCTGGTGTGGTTTGTGAGTCTTTATTGATCAGAAGCAGTTGATCAATAGACGTCAGAACTTGACCTTCCTTGCATCCCTTCTCCGGCCTACAAGGTAGTCGGATTCTATTCTGCACTTCTGCTCAGGTAGTTTGCTTGTTTCTTGTTGCTTTGTGTTTGCTTGTACAAAACAATCGGGGCCTCCCCAGTGCAACTTGAATATACAAAATACTTATTTTCCCGAGTCAAACTATAGATCTTGCAATTACACGTTTCTCTCGTGTCTGATTCTAGTTGTCGTGTTGACGCTATCATCATCGTTACCATTCATCTACATCGCTTTTCTCTCATTTCGCACATCGCCAAATCATATTGTTCCATGAAATATTCGTAATCTTCATCAGTTTACTAATTAGTAAGTCCCTATCTGATCGACAAGACCGTTCAGGGCACCGTGGATTCGTTTTTCCAGCATCGCCCTCGCGCAGATCCATGGTTAAAACTGTGTACACGGGATTGTGTTTGGTATTTTCCAACTGCCTGCATTTTCCGTCGTTACAATACCAAGTAGTTATACTTAAATGCTCGTGATTAAGTTGTACTCATTCCATGTTTAATAACGGAGATAGGAGTTGAGGGTAAAGAAGTATTAATTAAGAAATAAATGAATAAAAATTAAATAATTAAACTAAGTAAATGTTACAATGATGAAGTAATCTTGATCTTTATTTCCATTCATGTGCATGTCCAAGTACGTCACACTCAAATAAAGGTGTCATACAATTACAATCATCACACTATGGGCATGCACTAGGAGAAAGGGTTGAGAAGAACTAAAAATAAAAACTAACTTCTAACTGAACTACCCCTACACTCCATGTACCTACATGTGTATTTATAGGCCCACATAGGAGTCACGATATCATGTATTCAATATTGCTAGCCAGGCCCTAATATTGTGTTGGACCTGATATCACGTACCTAATATTGTGGCCTATTTAAAATAGGGTACTTAGAAAAATTGATGAATTTCTCAAATTTCAAGGCCAAAAACAAAGCATTCAAGGTTAATGTGAAAAGTCTAGTGTATTTTTAAATAGACTAGAAGGCATAAAAAGTATAATGGGGTAGGATCTGATGATGAAATTCATAAGTCGAATGAGGAAATAGGACATGTTTTGGTACATAGGAACAATTAAGCTGGAAGGATGATGAGGGAAAGAATAACGTTGGTAGTGTAGTACCCGAAGGGTATAAAATGATGTGATGATGTGCAAAAAATTCAAATTACAAAAGTCACGCAAGTAGGTCCTCCCCAGAGCAGGTTCTAACCTATACTGCCATCGTGTAACTACACCTTAAAATGTCCATAGGCACTAGAAGGGTTAAATGTAATCCACAATAGCTCCAAAAAACACACACATGTAGATACCACAGTGATGAGGTGTGAATTCAATGCTACACAAGACATGAGTCACAAATACACGAACAACGAGATGAGGTGAATTGTAGAAGGGATTGGAGAGATCGAGAAATGAGGTAATTGACCCAAGACACAATGAATCTTGAGTTTAGGGCATGATTAGTGTGTCATTAACCCATCACTCCAAAATCAAGACCAAGTCCATTCCTTCGATCAGTGACATCGCATTGTTTCATTTGATGATGGAAAACCATAAGAGCATCATGAAAGTAAGGTGTATGATCACTTGGTGTTTTCTGCAAGGGAGGAGTGATTCAGAATTGCTTTGTGGAACTTTGATCTTGATTTTTTTTCTTTTATCTCTAGCCACTTTGGCACACTATCTTCCTTTTTTTTTCTTTTTTTCTTTTTTAATGCGTAATCTAGAGAAGCCACCTACCTTCAGGCATGGATGCATGTCTTTCTAGTGGAACCCCCTAGAACAACATTGAGTTTCTTGATTGAGTGCCTATATTACTCTTACTTCCATTTTTTGTTAGATATACAAGGATCTTAGTACAACTAGGTTGCATGATAACTCCTACAGATGTCACCAAAGAGAATCCACAAGTCCCCTTGATGTCACACCATAGTCATTCCCTCTTGGTCCATCCTTCTTCACTCTGGGTATAATGAGCACAAAATTACTTTAAGTTTTAATGATGTCAAGAATATCATCGTACCCTGAGTAGAACCTCTTATTCATAGAATGGTTGGTTGGATGTGATGGGCTCACTATCCAAATAATTAGTTACTCAAGACTTGATAGCAAAGAACAACACCTCAACCAACGAGTCACATGAGTGTTTTATTCATAGATGAGATTACCCATAAAAATAAAAAAAAAGATAAAATAATAAATAAATAAATAAATTGGAAAAAAAATTGTAAAATTAAAGAAAAGAAAAAACACTTATTAATTCTATTTTTGTTAGAATGGGGAATGTCCCCCATAATTGAACATTTGATCATGGTGAGAATTAATAAATGGAAAGTATGGATCCATGCATATTGGAAATGTTGGGGATCGATCATATCTGAACCATTGGGTGTCTTTTGATGTCGTGGTTGGAATGTACCCAAATTGGGGTGCACACACTATATTATAGTTGACATAGTGGGGCAAGTTAGAAGATGAGTTCAATTGATACAAAGTTGATCCACTATGGCACCCTTGACCATAAGATGGTATGCAAAGATCGATATGTCTCCTTATGTGGCTATATTCATTAGGCCATATAGTTATTGGAGTTTTGATCGGTGGCCCTGATAAGGTAACACGAGGTGTTGAGTTCAAGGAGAAGGATGCACCACAGTGTTGAACTTATGCTGGACTGGAAGATGCAGTGGCTTCAGCATTGTGCTACTTATTTCTATAGCCATGCCTAAAGAAAGGGTGATTTTGAGTACTTCCACTGCTATTGACAGTAGTAGCACAAGTAGCATTCATAGGTTGGTGCTATGGTGCAAAACCTTTTGGTACAACTGGTGGCGATGTAGAAGGAGGTGAACAATGAGAATATTGTTGTTGAGGAAAAGTGCAAGGTACATGAGGTGGTGACCTTGTCAGAGAGGGTATGAGTGGATAGTATTATGGAGAATGATAACAATGAGGTGAAGTAGAGATGATGATCCGATTGGAGAAATAGGGTGTTGAAAATAGTAAGCATTTGGCGGTGGGAAATACAAAGGATATGGTTGGGTTGGCGATGGCCTCCCCCACAACTAGGGCTTTTTCCACTATGGTTGAAATCAATATTTTTCTATGAAATTTGGATGTAACACTCCTCCCTAATGATCATATAAATGTGACAAAACCGAGCATTGGCCTTTGGGATGATCGTACAGATAAACGTTACATTGATATGTGCAGTTGGAAGCTGAGTTCTTATTCTTATTATCTTTTACCCTTTGTTCTAATTGTTGTGTGGTGTCCTACCCTATTTCTTGATTTGGAATAGTTTTACCTCTACTATTGTTAGCATATTCTCCATATTTTTTGTACACCCATTCCGTTATCTTATTAATCTTTACCTTGATTTCATCTAGTGATTGTTGCATTGGCAAAGGTAGAAATGGTTGCACTTCCTCAAGGTGAGCTGATTTCTCCTCTTTATGATTATGGACCTTTGCTAATTCGAGATTTTGGTCCTATTAAGAGCTTTCAACATTCTCCCATTTAGCCATTTCTCCTTCTTCTTTTGCTACCTAATTAATAAGCTCTTGGAATTGGTGGGTTTGTAGCTCGTATCGTTGACCTCGAGTATACATCCCTAGGGTTTTCCTTGTTTCATTATGGAGCCCATCCATGATGTAATACATTAGCCTTTCCTCAGAGAATCCATGGCTTGGGCATTTGTTTAACAAAGAATAGTATCTTTCTAAGGCCATGTCCAAGGTTTCATGTTGCCCTTGTTTCCATTCTTGGATGTGTCCCCTCAAGGCTGACACTTTAGCATAGGCTTGATATCGTTTATTAAAGAGTTCTACCATTGTTGGCCAACTACAACTTGATTTTGGTCTTAAGGACCTATACCATACTTTTTCTTTGCCAATGAGTGTCAAAGGAAAGAGCGTACATTTTTGCCACCCATTATCAATATTGTTCCATACACAGGCATCATAGAAGGCTTGTATATGCTATTGCGGATCTAAATCATAGACTCCTGAGAATTTGGGAAAGTTGTTAATCAAGCCTGGGTAGGCTACTTTCTTTGCGATGCCTACAGGATATTCAAATAGCCTCTTGTATAGGAATTAGGCTCTTTGTGGCCAGCAAGGATTCATCGTCACTAAGTAGGTTATCGGTTTGTGAGTTGAGATGATGTTGTCCTTGTTCCTGCTGGCATTCGCGATTTTCCTTGTGAGTTCAATTTTTAGTTCTACACTAATCCCTTGAAAGATAGTCATCTGTGTCATGATCTAACATTCAAGGAGTAGAGGAAGAGAAAGAATTGAAAAACTTGTCCTGACTTTTGTAAGTTTTCCAATCATCCCCTAACAGATTCTTGTTAGTTATTGAGAAGGTCCTAGGCCTTTCAGGCCTCCTCGTTCTATGGGCTATCCCATCCTTACTAGAGGTGTCAAATTTGGTTGATAAGAATCCTTGAGTATTGTTGGGATACTCATGAACATATGGAATTCCTACATAAATTTGATTACTCCAAACTTTTTCTTCATCATTTAATTTGTTGGTTCTCCAATGAATTGCCTCACTAGTTGTGGCATTAGCATAGTCTTGTGAGAGAGACATTGTTCTAAGTGGTGTGTGAATTAATTGAATTGAATTTAATTTCTTTTCTAAAGTATATTGTTAATACTTGTTACAGCGATCTTGCATGATATAACTAATCTAGATAACTAGCATCATCCCCAGTAACGCCACTAATGATGAGTGACAAGGTACCCCTACACTCAATCATATGAATATGAGCGTTCATGCATGATCCGGTCAAACTCCATAGACGAGCTAGTTGTGGTATCTAGATAGTTACTTGTTGATCATAGTTCGCTGTCTTCCCACTTGGACTAGTATTTGCTTTTTCATGTATGGTTTAGTCCATAGTGAGGTGTATGATGTGGTTCTAAACTAGTGCTACTCCTAGAGGCAATGGAAAGTAACTTTGTTTTAACTAAGAGTGAAAGGGTGAAGAGAGTCTAAGCTAGCCTAAGTGTGATGAGCATCCGTCCCTTAATCATCTGTACACATCCTGGACCTTGTGTACTACTACTGGGATTACCAAGTGCATGTCCTAGGTACGCTACTGGGATACCAAGTAGTCATACTTAAATGCTCGTGATTAAGTTGTACTTATTCAGTGTTTAATAACAGAGATAGGAGTTGAGGGTAAAGAAGTATTAATTAAGAAAGCAATGAATAATAATTAAATAATTAAACTAAGTGAATGCTACAATGATGAAGTAATCTCGATCTTTATTTCTGGTCATGTGCATGTCCAAGTATGTCACACTCGAATAAAGGTGTCGTACAATTACAATCATCACACTACGGGCTACGGGCATGCACTGGGAGAAAGGGTTGAGAAGAACTAAAAATGAAAACTAACTTCTAACTAAACTACCCATACACTCCATGCACCTACATGTGTATTTATAGGTCCACATAGGAGTCACAATATCGTGTATCTAATATCACTAGCCAGGCCACGATATCGCGTACGCGATACTGTGGATCCGATATTGCAAGTCTGATATCAGAGCCTAATGAATCATGATTCATCACCTATTATGCTACCAATGGATCTAATTTGAGCCAAAGATGCTCAAATGCTAGCTAGAACCTCAATGACTCCTACTAATCATGACGATGTACTAGATTGATTACTGCAGATTGGACAAGTGATGACTACACTTTTTGACATCCCAAGTGATGTCATTGCAGTGCAATCAAAACCTATAGCAACAAAGGATAAGTTGATCATAGTAGAAACCAAGGTGAAGCATTCAAAAGCTAAAATCCTTAGATTATAGGAAGAATTGAGGATCCTAAAGGCTGAACACAAAGACTTGATTCAATTCATTGCACCTAACCAAATTGAACAATTCAAAATAGAGCACATTAACCACATGATAGAGCAGAATAAGAAAATGGAAAACAAGAAGGAGAAAGTAGTGTGGAATGCCTCAATAGTAAAAAAACAAGCATACGCACATGCTAAGGCACTCACCACAGCACAAGAAGAAAGCACACAACTCGCTACAGACAACACTAGGTTAACCAACATTGAGAAGTAGAAAAATATCCTAGAACAAATCATCCATTAGTTGAGAGAACAACTAATGAGGGTTAACCAAGACATGAGCTGCTTAACAAGAGAAAACTAAACCCTCTCAATGGAGGAGGTATGCATAATTAGACAGAAGTTAGCTATTGAGATTAATGTGTGGAAAAATAAAGCTAAGCAGCATGAGAGGCTCAAGGAACACTTTCGTGACCAGGTAGGGATGTATAAGAAAATTAATGAGAAGGATATTTAGATGGCTAAGGCTTGAATCAATGCCATATCAGCATAGAATCCATATTGGTAGTGCATCTTTGACAATTATGCTCATGTCCACCATCCAAAATTCAAAAAAAAAGGCTTGTAAATAAAGGATCTAAAAGAGTACACAAGGTTAGCCAATCTTCATTATGCTAACTTGGCCATGTTAACAGCCAGCAAGCCCAAAAATGAACTTGAACAACAAGTAGCAGCCACATATGCCTTGTATGAAAAAAAGTTTGTAGATTGGAAAGATGCCTTACAGAAACTTCAGGTGAAAAACTCTGAATTAGAAGTAGTAAAGGCTAGTTACCAATGGAAAAAAATGTTGCAGTGAACATAGCTAGAAGATTATTAAATTACCATGAAGAAAGCCTTTTGTGAGATTGGAAGCTAAGGTTAATCTAATATTACGGGGTTCCCAAAATTTTTTAACCCAATCTTGGAACACCGAGGCAGGAGGAATCCTACCAGTGAAGAAGCCAATTGTGTATAGGTGAGTAAATGTTTGGACGGTTTGGTCAAAGATGTCTTCCGGAAAATCAAAACGTAAAACAGAATCATTTGCATCCATATTGGTTGAGTTGTCAATAGGCTGTGAGTCAATGTTAATATTGGAGGATTCCATTATTTTACGTTTTTTTCCTCCAACATCAACATCAGAGCAAGAAGACAAAGCGGATTGGGTCATGCAGACCCATTGAGCCTAAACCTAGCCAATTTAGACAAGCAAAAAGAAAATATGAAAAAACCAAACAGAACACAATAGAACAAATGCACCGAGATAATTTTAGGCAACGCACGCGTGATGATCGCAACCAATTTAGGAATCCTTCAATGTGCCCCGCCGGAGCAATGCATATCGTTTTTAGAAACTCTAATATGGAACAATCGAATTCTCCCCTGATATGATCTGCAATGCCACACGTCGAAGTAGATACTCGTTACCAGGAATGCGATCTGCAGAGATAAACATCCGCAGAGATAAACATCGGCGATCACGAACAGGAATCCTTCGAGTCCGCCACAATTCTGCACGTCTATGTCTCAGTTAGGGTTTTGGAATAACAGAAAACGGCAAATCACAACGTGGCCGCGTGATCGTGTCTCGACGGCCGCACTTAAAACTTCGCGCTACACTGGGAAGTGATTATCAGCCGCGCGTGACACAGACACAGAAACACGAACCGGAGAGAACCCAACGACCTGCACATGACGCTAAGACAAAGTATTAAGCATGTTATGGAATGTGCCTTTTTCTTTTTACAAGGGCGTTGACTTTTTATTTTGAGATTTGATTCTGAATTTTTAATTTTTTATTATTTCATTAAGTTTATTTATAATTTTTGTAATTTTTCTCTTTTACTTATGTAGGAAACTAACAATAATAGTAACTGCAGTAATGTAATCCTATGTCTTAATCAAGAATATTAGAGCAAGCCAAAGAATCAAACATAAAAAAAATCTGTACATCAAACATCTCCAAAGATTCATGCAAGCAAAATAATCAAATTCATAAAACTACCAATGTGCCACTTTATTTCTATCTTTAAATATATTTTTATGATATTTATGAGCACTAACACAATGTCTAATGAACAATATTTATGTTAGTTTTCGCATTTTCAAGTTCTTTGGGGTACAAATCACTATGTTCCCTTGCCCTCTTGCTGGTACATAACTAGTTTTCAAATCTGCATTATATGAATGGTAAAAATATCTAAAAGTAGAAATAAGAATTAATTTTTTATTAATTTTTTAAAAAACGATTGAATTCTGAATTCTGGACATAACATTGACTTTTCCAAAACTAAAGGTAGTTTCCAAAAATAGTTCTAATTAATTTTTGGCTTTTGATTATAGTATACTAGTCCTTTGTATGTTTCAATGCATCCTTGTCCAAGGTGAGAAGTGAACATGTTGCATTTTGAAGATAATAAAAATTTAAAAAGCAATTTGAAAGTCAAGGGAGAGTGCGGTACATATAAAAAACCACAATCGCTGGTACACTTATGTTATTGTTTTCTAAAATTAACAAAAAAAAAAAAAAAAACCTTCCAAACTTTAGTTTGCCATTATATTTTTACAAAATTAAAACTCTACGGGTTTGAAAACGATGGCAGCCACTGCATCAATACCGTCGCACCCCACAATATATATACCGAGGCAAAGATTATTCACACCACAAATTTCTGTCAAGTTTTAGCCCTTTAGCCCCTTATCTTTTCATTCTGGCTGGTGATGCTCTTGGAGCTATTCTTAGATCTCATAACAATTCTATGCAACTAAGAGGTATCTCTCTCCCACAACAAGCAAAGGATCTTGTTTACAGCCAGTTTGCAGATGATACTTTTATTACTTTGATTGAGGACCATAATAATTTTAACACTGCCTTGCATTGCATAGATATTTACTGTAGAGCCTCAGGAGCTAAGATCAATTGGAACAAAACACAAGCCATCCGATCTAGCTTCTCTCCTAGGCCTCCTTGGACTTATCATTTTGATATCAAGTGGCTATCTCCTACTGATAATTTCACCCTCCTAGGCATCCCTATTGCTTTATTTGCTACTCCCACTACCATATGGAACAATGTGGTGGAAAAGGTGAAACATAAAGCTTTGAAATGGGCTTCTAAACCCTTATCTCTTGCAGGTAGATTTATTGTCGTTAACCATATTTTGAGCTCCACGCATGTCTACTACTCTTCCTTTATGGCTCCTTCCAAATCCTCTTTTCAATGCATCAACAACATACTTAGAAATTTCCTTTGGGGGGATAAGGATGATCACAAAGCTTTTCATCGAGTAGCTTGGGATACTTGCACTTTAAGTAAAGAACACGGGGGCTTAGGCCTTGCCTCTATTGAGCACCAGAGTATTCTCTTGGCCTCCAAATGGGTGACTCGGTGTATTGAATGAGATGAAGCTTGGAAGATCCTTTTTAGGCATCACATATCCTGTCTTGGTATTCATCACAGATGGCAAAATACTCATTGGAGTAACTGGATTTTTAGTGAAGGCCCTCAGAAGATCAAAGGGTCTTTCTAGTTTAAGCAAATTTGGCGATGTTGGAGCCAACTTAGAGGCTTGTTGCAATGGAAACCTTCCCATATAAGCTTGCACTTCTCCTGTGCTAATTTTTAAACACGGTTGCTCTGCGATTCCACGATTCCATGGGCGCCCTGTGCTAATGTTTAAACACGGTTGCTCTGCGATTCCACGATTCCATGGCTACTATGAGGCGCCCTGAACAAGCCAGAGATTTTTAAAAAGAGGCACACAAATTCCCCGCCCGTATCCTATGATTCCAATCTTCTCCTGCTGGCAGAGGTTGCTCTTGAAGATTACAGAAAAAATGGTATGCAGATTGAGAATTATGGATCTTTTAATTCTCAATATAAATCCCCTGAATCAAGGTCTGAGTGCAGCCAAAAAGGCGTAACGGACCTGAGGCCACACAGATTGGGCAGTAATGAAAATCAGAGAGAGGGATTTTGAAGATCACAGGAGAGCTTCTTCTTATGAGTGCAAATCCTGTGGCCGGATGTTTGATCGTCCCACGGCTCTGGGTGGGCACAGGGCAAACTGCAAATCCATGTTCCGGAATTCTACTGATAATCATAAAACCACTGACAATGGTTATGGCAACATCAACGCTGGCTGTTATAACAGTTCCTATACAATTTCGTCATCTGCAACAGATCAGCATCATCAGCCAAATACGGCCAAGAAACTGCAGTTGGAAAACAAATTTGATTCTGTGGATTATAAACAAGAATTCAGTTCAGTTGATGCTCCTGGTGAACCCAGTACATCCCATTTAGGTTGTGTTACTATATTTGATTTCTGGAAATGTGAAGTCGATGCGAATACTCCTGCACCAGCAGCAGCATCAGATGCCCACTCTGATTAACCTGTGCATTAATGGCAATTTTGGTTCGTGGGCAACTTTTGTCTGCCTGCGTGCCTGCCTGCCGGTCATTAAAATGGAGATGAGAAGGTTTTAGTTTTCTGTAACGGCGGGTCTTTATCTTGATTGAGATTGGCTTTTAGTTAAGGATACCGCCAACGGAGATTCTGTTTGCATATTCATTAACATTTATTTTTAACCACAAGTACTAGAACTATTGTTAAATTTATTTTATTTTTGCAATTCAGCGACTCTAGTTCTATAATTTGAATTTAACGAAACACAGTTTTCAGTGGACGACTTCGCCCTGCAGGTGGGGTAGTTCACCTAGTGCCTTGCCATATTATCCTAACACAAGCTGATCTAAATGATTGCCATATTATCCTAACACAAGCTGATCTAAATGATTAATTTATAGGAGCGAGTACATGATTTTGCATTAATTTTCCCTATCAAGTTTCATCAAGTCCTACCAAACACTAGCCATCTACCAAAACTCGGTAATAAACATGTTAGGAATCCTGACGTGCATATTAACATACCTACTCCTCTTGGAATTCATAAAAGTTTGTTCATGTTTTAAGGGTGGAAAAGTTTTTATGACAGCTATCGAACTTTTAATCTGCATAAATGTCAACGAGAAAATCGTCTACTTGCAACCTCTCTGTGAACTTAACTTTTTGATTTCGCCTACCTGCAAAGAACCACTTGGACATTTTTTGGTTATTCTATTCTTCTCTTCTTCGAAGTAAAGTTTGCACCTATAATTATATTAGTCTTGTCACATGGCCATAGCCTTTGCTTAAGTTTTAATTTATCAAGCAATGGTATTTTGTAATTCTAATACTTTTAATTCTTACAGCAAGCAAACAGTATTCAACTCTTCTCGTGCGACTTTTCCACATCGGCCTTTGTTGAACCTTTCGTTTTCAATTCATTTGCTGCAGGGCCAAAGCATATGAATCGCTGTGATAGCAACGACGACAATTTCGCCAAAGGAAAGTTGCAGATCTGCAAAGGCTAATTACGTTAGCTGTGATAGTGACGACGACAATTTCGCCAAAGGAAAGTTGCAGATCTGCAAAGGTTGATTACGTTAGCTATTACCGTGTTAGGGGGGCGAAGCTATATTTGTTTGCACAACTTTTTATTTCTGTATGAATATAGGGAGAGTTAAAAATTTGTACAATATTACAGTCTTAGACTCCAGAGGGTTTTGCGGACAGTTGCAGGCACTTTTTGCTCGGGCACTGTGTCATCGATTCCAATGAAGCATCGTCGATCGCAATCCTTACCTGGCGTGTCTTGTGCAGTGCTTTCTTTCCATTTTCACGTTTCAACACAGCGCAACAGAGTGGACTGAGTTTTCCGAGCTGAAACGGTGTGCACCCTCCATCATTGTTATGATCGCATCATTCACAAGAGTGGATGTAATGGTGAGCATCCCTAAAGATTGTTGGCCAATAGTACCTGCCATCAAGATTTTAATGGTCATGCATCTCCTAACGTAGTGTCCTCCACAAGGACCTTCATAAGCATTTTGGTGGAGAACGTGTAGTTGATCGCCATCAAGGACACACTAATGAACCAGGCCATCAATGCACACCTTGTAGAGCTGTTTTACCTTGTCAAAAAACTAATGTTTCTTCTAGTGGTCCAACCCTTATGGCATCTCTTAAGTAAGAAGATAGGTGAGAATGCCATCATACCATTTAGGCTCATTAGGCAATTCTTTAGTTATAGCCCCAACAAAGAGGAGTTCATTAGAAAACATATCAGATAGTGGGTTTTCTTCTTCTTTGTTGTCCCATCACAACTAAGACAAGTGATCACTAACCACATTCTCAATGCCCTTTTGATCTACCATCGTAAGATCAAATTCTTGCAAGATCACCAGCCACTGTATCACATGGGGGCTCATTATTGGCTTGTTCATCAAGAAGTAGATGACACTGTGGTCCATGTGCACAAACACCTTGTATCCAAGCACATAATGCTTGAACTTCTATGGGCAAACACCATTGCCATCAATTCTTTTTTTGTAGTGGTGTAATTCAGTTGTGCACCCACAATGCTTCGACTAGCACAGTGGATGTAGTATGGATGTTTCTTGTCGTCCATCTACATAAGCATGGCTCCCAAGGCATAATTTGATGCATATATCATGACATGAAATGATCTAGACCAGTCAGGTGCTTGTAGGATTGGAGTTTCTACAAGTTTCTCTTTTAGCTGTTGGAATGCTTTTTCACATTCCATGGTCTAGACAAATGGAGCATTATTCTTTGTCAGCTCCACCAATGACCTTGCAATCTTAAAGAAATTCTCTATGAATTACTAGTAGTAGCTAGTATGTCCAAGGAATGATCAAACATCTTTGACATTTTCTAGTTGGTGGGTTATTCCTTGGATGACCCTTATTTTCTCAGGGTCTACCTCAATTCCTACTTGTGATATTCTATGCCCCAATACAATGCCATCTTGGACCATTAGGTGAATTTTTTTTCAATTGAGTCATAAGTTAGTTTCAACACATCGTTTTAGCACTTACTCAAGGTGGTCTAGGGCTTGCTCAAATGTAACTTCATAAGTGGAGAAGTCATTCATAAAGACTTCCACACCACTTCCGCTTTGCTAATGAAAAATGCTTAGAACTAGGTTTTGGAATGTAGCAGGAGCATTGCATAGACCAAATGGCATCTTGCGATATGTAAAAGTCCCCTAATGAGTGGCGAGGTAACCCTACACTCAACCATATGGAACGAGCATAGCATGTGCGATTTGGTCGAACTCCGTAGACTAAATGCCTATGCACTTCATGGAACACTTAAGGTTAACCATTTGTTATTTTTCGAGACTTACTTGTAGTTGTCACGGTGTATGGTTAAGTAAGTCCGAGATATATGATTTTTATAGTCTTTTATGTTTTTCTCCCATGCTATTGAGGTGAAGGGTTGAAAAACTAATTACTACTCTAACTAATGACTAAGTCTAAATTACCTAGCGTCAGCATCCATTCCCACTTACCGTACACACCCTGAACCGATGCAACCATAGCTACCAAATGCTAATCATCGTTGGGATCACCACATGTAACGCATGTGCTCGAAGTGGTTGTACTGAGGCCTTTAAATAGGAGGAAAGGGTTGAGGAAGCTAATCTAGCCTAAGTGCGATGAGCAACCGATTCCTTGACTAACCGTACACATCTTGGTGCACAACTACCACTGGGATTACCAAGCGTAGATCCTGGATACACCACTAGGTTACCAAGTAGTCACACTAGATGCTCGTAATCAAGTCGTACTCATACCGCATTGCAATGAGCAACTGATTCTTTGACTAACTGTACACATCCTTCGATGCTCGTAATCAAGTTGTAGTCATACCGCATTCTAGGAGTTTAAGGGTGAGAGAGAAAACAATAAATAAATCCTATTCCATGCACTGCAAGGTTTATCCAGGAAGTTCATCTTTATTGCCGTAAACAACTTGTGTTCAGGTACAATGTTGCTCAAATAAAGATCCGTTCACTTTATGACTCCTACTGCGGGCACATGGAAAATATTCTATCTCTGGAGTTATCAAACTGCCAGAGTTTCCCTACTTCTAGCCCAGGATGGGGAAACAAGGGAGAGCCACCTCTTATTTATAGATATGGCGACGGACCGCGATATCACAGGGGACGATGCGATATCGCAGTGGCCGCAATATTGCATATACGAATCGTGTCTCATCATACCCCCATGACTAAATGAAAACTCATCCTCAAGTTCCTTACAATAATATCAGGAAGGTATGGGATTATTAAGGGAAATGGAACTAATGGGATGACATGTGAACGGATCATCATTACAAGACTTGACAAAACTGGTGTTCATGAAAACAAGGGTGAACACCTTATTACAATGACATCAAGCCTTAGTTGGCAGCTGAGAAAGAGAGAGAGAGAAAGAAGTGTCGCTGCTGCCAATGCCAAGATTGCGCCTTTCGTTGTCCATCAATAAGCATGTCATCGATCTTTCTCCTTGCATAGCTACTGTAGCGCTACTCCATTCCAAGTGTTTGCTTCCAGATCCAATTCTGTTGTTGTATGATTGCCATCTACACACACAACACAATTTTATGTTAGGGAAAAGAAGTTAACTGGTACACCAAATAAGAATGTCAGTGGGTCCTCCCCAAAGCAGGCTCATGCCCTTAATGCCTTGACAAACCCACATTTAAAGAGTCCGTAGGCTCTGGGAATGTCATTTGGAAAAAGAGTTAAAGTCTTAACCACAAGCATTTACCAAAAAGAAAATAATGCATAAACCAAAATATATACACTAATGATACAACCGACAATGAGGTGAATAATGGGGAGAAGGATGGAGAGAAGAAAATGGAATGGAATTCCAAGAACAAGGTGGTGTATAGCCCCTTGTGTGTTTCATGATTAATGTAACTTAGCAGATCTCATTCCAACTCCAGCCTCAAACAAACCACTTCTAGTGACTTTGCATCAACGCACTTGGCCAAACCATCCTATTGGATAACAAGAATGCTTCCTCCAAGAGCCACCACCATTCTGACGAAACAAAGGAGAGAATGGGAAGTGAGAAGGGCTTTAGTTAGAGGGAACACTTTTGGTTCCATAACTAGTACTTCTAGCCCAAGTTTATTTTATCTAGGGGTGTGCTTTGAATTTTTACTTTTTTTTGTGTTTTTATGCATGAGAACCACATCATGCAAAGACTTGATTATTTTCATTCTCTCAGTTTTCGACAATTAGGTATCATTGGAACGACAAGAAAACTCAAGAAGAAAACATCCAAGCACCCAAGAGAACGGCCAACACAAATGCATCAAGTTCCCTTGAAGTCACACCCTTTTCAATTCTGGAGTCCTTCCTTAGTTTGAGAAATGCCCAGTTACTGATTCATTAAAGTTCTTATTAGAAAGAGACTGTACATTTCCAAGTCAAAAGAGACCATAGGAATTGGTGGATGAATGGATGAAGTGAACTCATTGCCTGTCATATCAAAAGAAACATACCTTAGTATCAACATTGTGACTTAAAGGTAAAACCAAACATTAGCAATTAATATGAAAACAGTTCATACCATCATTCTGAACACTTATTGGATGACAAACTTACATGGTGGAACACACGCACACACGCACACAAAAAAATGGAAAAGTATAATGATGTTGTAAAACAAAAACAAGAAAAGTTAAAGAAAGTTGCAAAACAAAAACAAGAAAAGTTAAAGAAATTTGTAAAACAAAAATGTATAAGACAAAAACGTGTAAAACAAAAATGTGTAAAACAAAAATTTAAAAGAACTGAGGGCCCCATATGGTTAGCATAGGTGACCATCTCCCCCATGACTAAGTGGAAAGGGAGAGATCCGAAATAATGAGCACCTATTTGAATTTCTAAGAAGTGTCCAACTTCTCCCAATTGATGATCTTAGATTAAGGGGTGGAAGTTGGCGACACTCATATTCCAATGTATCTATGCCTTCATTGTTGGCATGGTTTTTATCCTCAGTTCATTCCATGCATATTTTTTGGTTGCTCTTTCTAGTAGCTGTCAACCACGGGGTGTCTACTACTTTTTATGTGGTTGCTACATACAGACATCTTTGTTGAAAAGTTTCAAAGACACACATGTTGCATGGAGGCATTTCCTCTATGTCATCAACTGATGAATCACTGTATGTGATGCATGGAACTTTCCTCTTCTCGATCTTTCCATAAATGTTTATCTTAGAGATTTCCAAGGAAAAATCATGGATCCTAAAGCATGTGTCTATTGTACTCAACCATGCCCTTCCCATTATAATTGGGAAGTCCCCTTCGTTCTTGTTCACTTCAATCACCAGAAAATCAGCTGGATAGGACCAACCACACACAGTGGTAATGATGTCCTCCACCAATCCCAAGGGAATGATAATGGACTGGTCTACCAACTCTAGTTGAATGTTTCTCTTCTTAAGTTGTGGCAGGTTCTAGGCATGATACGTCTCTTGTGAAATTAAGTTGACTCTGGAACTTGAGTCAAGAAGAGCCCTATGTGGTTCATTTTTGACGACTTGAAGGTAGATTAAGGGACTCCCAAGGTTAGTTAGTTTCCTTGGAAGGTGTCCTACCTTGATCTAGTCAGTTACGGTATGCATTAACATAACCATATGTGTTAAGCTCTGTTGGACTGAAGAGTGCTCCGAAGTATTAGATGATGGAGGAGTGTACATGAGCTCAACCGCTTGTTGTTGCGAGAGTTTATTCAGGCTTTTGATTTTGAAGAAGGATCTTCTCTTTTTATAGTTGTCAGAACCAACAGTAGGTTGAATATTTACAACTCTCATAGCGTGACGTTGCTACGGTTGAGGGGGAAGTTCCCCTTATATTGTTGGAGCAGGAGGTGTTATGAAAACTACTGGTGGAAGAGGTGTAGATGGATTAAAAGGATGGTGTGGGTATGGAGTATCTCCTGGAGAAGGAGGAGTCCTTCTGAAGTACTCCCAAACTTGGTAGTGACGGTGGGGAGTTGTGTGACTCATAGAGTCACTTGGAGAAATCGACTGCTGCACATAATAACCATAAGGATCAGGCTTCTAGTAAGGGTACTGATGTTTTGGCAATGGCATCCCCCATGACTCTGGGTATTTCCACTGTTGATGTTATCCAATGGGTTGTGGTGGAGTTCCACTTGGATAATATGTTAATGGTTGGTGAAACTGCCTTAGGTTCCCTTGGGAATAAGGTAACCTTCAGGGTGTTTTCCGTTGATTAAGTCTTGGGTTGAGCGCATACACCTTAGACTCTTGTAGATGTGAGATGATTGGACAACATCCCTTAGGATGGTCATAGTGGCAGATCTCAAATCCACCGTCATCATCTATGTCTGATTCCACAACCACATCAGAGTTAGTAATTTTCCCCTTACCCTTGTTATGTGCAGGGCCTAAATCTCTCCACATTGTCTTACCTTTGTCACTACTTTGTTCTACCTTAGACTCTTCTACAATTTTCAAGACAGTTTCAATTTTAGAGTCTAAGGAACTCCATACGTCATCTACCTTAGCCGTTATTTCTGTTGTTAGCTTTTGAATCGTCAAGGTTTTCCTGTTCACCAACTCTTCGAGTGATGACTCATCCTCTTCATTGTAGAATTTCACTTCCTTCTTTCAAAGAGAGGGATCATGGTTGTACTCTTCCGCACTTTCCCTTTTGTGTAGCTCACCTTCTTCTTTTGATACTTGCTCTAACAAGCGATGTACTTCGTAGGCTCTAAGTTGTGATAGTCTCCCTTGGGCATAATTCACAAGGGTTCTTCTAGTCTCATGCCTTAGCCCATTTACGATGTGGAAAAGTTGATCCCGCTGTGTGTATCCATGGCCCAGGAAATGATGTAACAATGTGTAGTAGCAAGCCATGGCAGCATCCAAGGGTTCATGATTTCCTTGCTTCCATCCTTGGATCTTCTTGAAACACCACAAAATTCTGAGCTTAGTACTTCTCCAATGAGAATCGAGCTAAGTCATGATGCTCCCCAGCATGACTGAAGCTTGAGGGCCTCACAGACAACTTCAAATAGAGTCAAACTCAATAAGAAACAGTTCCTTGGAACCCACAGAAGACTACAATGACACTTGGCATCAAACTTGGCAAATCTTGAGCTCAAAATACTTGGTTTTCACTAAGTATGCATCCTGTATGTTGGCCTATACATGCCCAGCGTAAAGCCTAGCGTAGAGCAACTTTCGAGCCCCAAAAATGAGTCAAAACATGCTAGAACTAAGTGTCTGGACCCCCTAGGACCTTCCCCAAGGTCCTCAACAGCTCTCAGGCACTTGAAAATCAAATTTTGGGCTCCAAATCATGGTCTTTCATTCTTGTACGCCCAGCGTATACGCCCAAGGTGAAGCCAGCGTAGAGGAACTTTCGAGCCCCAAAAATGAGTCAAAACATGCCAGAACTGAGCGTCTAGACCCCCTAGGACCTTCCCCATGGTCCCCAACAGCTCTCAGGCACTTGAAAATCAAGTTTTGACCTTAAAATGAAGCATTTTCATATGTATACTCTGGGTACATTTTTGGTGTACGTTGGCATCTTGTACGCTGGCATCCTATACGCTAGCATCCTATATGTTGGCATCCTATACTCTAGCATGCATGTACACTAGTATGTTATACGCTGGCATCCTATACGCTGGCATCCTTATGCTGGCATGCTCTATGTTGGCATCCTCTACGCTGGCATGCTCTACGCTGACATTCTCTACGCTGGCATGCTCTACGCTGGCATCCTCTATGCTGTAGAGTTGTAACATATCCTGCACTCGGTCAACGTACCACCTGTCTCTCGATCTTAATTTTTCTCACTTTACAGCCACTCATCCCCTTTTAGACCTGAGTCTAACGTCGAAACCCATATAAAAACTTTGATTTTTGACTAGATCAGGGTTGGAAAAATCGGAAGCATCTTGGCAAAAATCGGGGCAGACCACACTAAGCAAATTGAGAACCTTGCATCCTATACGCTAGACCCCAACCCTACATGCTGAACATACAGCCTCTATGCTGTGTCTGTAGTCTGAACCAGCACACTATCAAACCCTTGCATTCACCAGGGCTCTTCATCCGCCTTGTGTCACATCCACAACTGCATTAAGACCGGTGCATTGTAACTTCCATTATGCAATGACATTGCCACATTTTTGCTAAGATTTGTTATAGTTTTATTGTTTATTCTTGTATGCATATCATTTACATTCTCGTACATTTACGCTCGGTTTTGCATAAGTTACGTTGTTTACGTATAACCCGACGTACAATATATCAATATACACTCGGGGAAATCCTTGTCTGATCCGCGTGCAGACCACCTAAGGTACTCTACCTTCGTCCATTCCAGCTCGCCCTCAAGCGAAGGTAGGGTCTTCTGTGCGTGTCCGGTGATCCCCCAGTTTTTGTTCCTTCCAGCCGGAGACCGACGATTTCGGACGGTACACTTCTTACTCAAATTAGACACTTTGGAGTATGTCTGATACTTATTGTTGAACAATTCTAACATCGTACTCCACCTTCTGATGATTTCTAGTTCTAACGACCGGTACTAGCTCTCTACTTCCTTGGTGAGTGTCCTGAGAAACAACTTAAGTTTTTGCCACTCATTTTCTATATTTTGCAAGGCGCAGGCATCGTGGAATGCCTGTAAATGATGTTGCAGATCTACGTCGTATCCCCCTTCGAAGCATGGGATGTTGTTCATATCTAAGCATTTGATCCAACTATCTTTTAAATGCCTTATTGGAATCCTAACTACCTCTGCTATGTTAAGCATACTTCGGGTTGCAAATAGGGGCTCATCATGATCATCTCTTTCATGACGCCTATGATGTCTTCGTTGTTCCCTACTTTCCTTTCGTTCATGCCCTTGTCCTCTCTCAACTCTCTCGTCGAGGTCTCTCATTTTTCTTACTTTTATCCTCTCTGTTATGCTCTTCATGATTGCGCCCAGAGGTGAAAGGAGGGGGTGAGTGATGTGAAGAAGGGGAAGAAGAAGAAGGAGAATCATCACCGTGGCGATGTTTCCTACCTTCCCTTTGGCTACTTCGGCCCCGATCATGGTGACGATCTAAGTACCCGTCCTCATCTTGTGTTGTTGTTCCCATTGTGAATAGTTGGTGTTCACGGGAATCAGAACTAGGGTTGTGTATTGTTGAGCATAAGTTCTAATACCCAACCTCCTCACCATCGTTAGAAGGGGGAACATCTCTAGATAGCGAACTAGTTGTAAGTGGTTCACCATCTCTAGTTTTGCAAAGGACGTGCGGGCCTTTGCCCTTCAATAGGGTATGTTGGCTTTCCTACCTTGCGTCCCTCATACGTTGTAAATCTGTGGGATGATAATCCCTTGTGTTAAAGTCTGCCACAACATATTCAGCATACAATTCCGCCATGCCAGTCTGTGCCAAAGCACGGAGAAGCATGCTAGGGACTGATCGATCTAGAGGTAACACTAACCCTTCACCTCAATAGCATAGGATAAAAACATAAAAGACTATAAAAATCATACACCTCGGACTTACTTAACCATACACCGTGACAACTACAAGTAAGTATGGGAAGACAATGAATGGTTAACCTTAAGTGTTCCATGAAGTGCATAGGCATTTAGTCTGCGAAGTTCGACCGAATCGTGCATGCTACCCTCGTTTCATATGGTTGAGTGTATGGGTACCTCACTACTCATCATTGGCGTCGTTGCCGATGATCACCACATGTAACACATGTGCTCGAAGTGGTTGTACTAAGGCACTTAGCTCGGAGGAAAGGGTTGAGGAAGCTAATCTAGCCTAAGTGCGATGAGCAGCTGATTCCTTGACTAACCGTATACATCTTGGTGCATGACTACCACTGGGATTACCAAGCATAGATCCTAGATATGCCACTAGGTTACCAAGTAATCACACTAGATGCTCGTAATCAAGTCGTACTCATATCGCGTTGCAATGAGCAGCTGATTTCTTGACTAACTGTACACATCCTTGGATTCTTGTAATCAAGTCATACTCATACTGCATTCTAGGAGTTTAAGGATGAGATAGAAAAAAATAAATAAATCCTATTCCATGCACTGCAAGGTTTATCCAGGAAGTTCATCTTTCTTGCCATACACAACTTGTGTTCAGGTACAATGTTGTTCAAATAAAGATCTGTTCACTTTATGACTCCTACTGCAGGCACATGGAAAATATTCTATCTTTGGAGTGATCAAACTACCAGAGTTTCCCTACTTCTAGCCTAAGATGGGGAAACAAGGGAGAGCCGCCTCTTATTTATAGATATGGCAACGGACGGTGATATTGCATATGCGATATCACAGGGGACGATGCGATATCGCGTACGCGATATCACATGGGATGCGAAATCATGGCTCATGTGAATCATGTCTCATCATCCCCCAAGGACTTGTGAATGTTGTCTTTGCCTGGTCCTTTGATGCAATTTGAATTTGGTTATAATCACTATAACCATCTAGAAAACTGTAGTAGTAATGCCCAAATATTATGTTTAATACCTGATCAACAAATGGCAACAAAAAATGATCCTACAATGTTGCCATATTTAGCAACCAAAGATGGATGCAGACTTGCCACTTGCCTTCTTTCTTTGGCACAATCATGAATGGACTAACACACTCACTATCATGGGATAAATGAACCCTACCTTGAAGAGTTGTTTAATTTCCTCTTTCACGACCTATTTCAGTTTTGGATTCAATCACCTATGTGGCTATCTCTTTGGCTTCATGGTTCAATCAATGTAGATGTGATGCTAGCATATCCTAGGATCAATTCTTGTGAGTTCATGATATGACGAAGCAAAAGTTGCAAACCACTTTTCAACCACATTCAACAACATCTTTTTCTGCTCTAGAGAAAGATTTGCATTGATTATGACCAGCTTCCCATTTTTAAAAAACACATATTCCATTCTGGCCAACACCATTTTTAATTCAAGGGGCTCTTACTTAAAATTTTCAAGAATCTCCAACTCTTCCCAATAATTATTATCATTTGCATCATTAAAGAGTTTATGATGACCTTACTCTAGTTCATCCATGCTTGTGACATATGCGCATGTTAGACTCTCAGTTGGTTCCATGAAACATGTGCTACTCTTAGAATCAACAATCAGCCATTGGGTCCTCTCCTATTTTGTGGTTGCTACATATAGACACCTTTGAATTTTTTCTTTTGGTGCACACTGCTTGCATGCAAAGATAGATGCTTGTTTCATAGCCTAGAGTTTTCACACACAATTACACCCTATATTATTATACGTGATGCAAAGATAAATCCATTTTCTTTGGATATTTCTAAGAAAAAATCTCTGATGCCCATTCTTGTATCAACAATGATAAGCCATGCCCTTCCCATGATGATTGGGAAATCCACTTTGTAGTTCTTCACCTTGATCACTAGGAAATCAACAACATAAGACCATCCATATACAGTGGTCTAATGTCTTCCACCAGTCCCAATGAAATAGTGATGGACTAGTCTACCAATTCTAATGTGATATTACTCTTCTTGAGAAGAGGAAGGTTCCATGAAGTGTATATCTTATGAGAAATTAAATTGACACCAAAACTTGAGTCATGAAGAGCTTTGCACCATTCATTCCTAGCAATCTACAAATAAATGAGACAACTTCCAAGATTAGTTAATTTCCTAAGAAGGTTTGCAACACAGATCCAATTAGATATAGTGTGTGTAAGAATCACAATATGGATCCTAGGTGGTATTTGGTTTGAAGGGGACTCAAAGAAATTTGATATAGATGAAGATGGAGGGATAGGGTTGTCAACCGTAGGTGTATTTAAGGGCTTAGGTGGACTATGGGATTGAAAGAAAGGTCTTTCTTTGATTGAGTATTCAACCCACTTGATTGATGAACTAGTTGTAGATTAACAGCCCTAGTAGTGTTGCATTGTTGCAGTTGAGTTGGTAGTTCACCTTGCATAGGTGGAGCAGGTGGTAGCTGTAAGGCTAAAGGAGGAACATGTGTAGGGATAGGAGGGGGATAAGGATAAAAGGTGGCATCCCTTTTTTTCATGTAAAGAATGAGTTTGATAATAATTAGAAGGGTGGTAGTGAGATTGGAAAGTAGAAATGTAACTGGAGAAGTCACGTGGAGACAAGGGTTGCTAAATGCATAGTACCCATATGGATCAGGTTGTCTATAAGGGTATTGTAGCCTTGGTGGTTCCAACGCCATGATTGTGGTTGTTGCCAATGTTGATACTGCTCCTATGGTTGCAGTGGAGTTCCACTTAGATAATATTGTTGTTGCTAGTGGAATTGTTTAAAATTACCTTGAGGATAAGGTAATATTCTAGATGCTTGCCTTTGTGTTAGTCATGGATTCAAAGCATACATCCTAGACTCTTATAAATGTGATACTATGAGGCAACATCCCTTAGGATGTTCATACTGGTAGATGTGACATCCACCATCATCATCTGATCTACTTCCCACAACTTCTTCTATTGTAGCAATCTTACCCTTACCTTTTTGATAGGCAAGTTCAACTTTCTTGCGTCTCTTGCACTCATGTTCACTACCTTGTTCTTTGGACTCTTCAACAATTTTTAGGATAGCTTGAAAATTGCTATCCATGGAGTCCCATAATTGATCAACCTTGGCCATAATTTCATATTGAGATTTTTGAAGCTGCAAGGCTTTCCTATTCACCACCTCATCAAGTCTGAATTCTTTCTCACTATCACAAAATCAAACCTTCCTTTTGCGAATAAAAGGAGGATCATAGTTATATTCTTCTGCATCTTCTCTTTTTCTTAATTCACCCTCCTCTTTAGCTACCTACTTGATTAGTCTTTGTATCTAATGAACACTTAATTTTGATAGTAATCCTTGGGCATAGACACCAAGGGTTCTCTTCATTTCTAATCAAAGCCCATCTACAATGTGGCGAAGTTGATCCAATTGAGAATAACCATGGCTAGGACATTTGTGCATTAAGGAATAGTATCAATTGATGGCAGCATCCAAGGATTCATGTGTTCCTTTTTTTCATCTTTGGATTTACCTTATCAAGTTGAACACTCTGGAGTATGTTTGATATTTATCATTAAACAATTTAAACATGGTACTCCATCATCTGATAGATTCAAGCTTCTCTACTTCTTTGATGAGTGTCCTTGGGAAAAACTTAAGTTTTGTTACTCATTCTCTATGTTTTACAAGGCACATGCATGTTGAAAAGCTTAGAGATGATTCTACATATCAAAGTTATATCCCCCTTTGAACTAAGAACTATTGTTCACATCTAGCCTTTTGATTCGACTATCATTCACGTGCCTTGTTAGAATTTAGACTGCCTTTGTGAGATTGAACATACTTTAAGTAGCAAGCAAAGGCTCATCGAGGCCATGATCATGATGCCTATGATGCCCTCTACTACCCCTTCAGTGATAGTGATGTGCCTCTCTTTTATGTGTATGTCCTTGATTTTGCCTTGCCTAACAGTCCCTTCAATCATTTCGATCCTGTCGGTTATTTTAGTCATCTTCATCATGGTCTTGCCTTCTATGGTTGCGATTAAAGCTAGAAGAAGATGATGATGATGATGATGAAGATGAAGAGGAAGGAGGACTATCACCATCATAGTGCCTACTACTACCTCTTTGGCAATTAGACCATGATCATGATCTTGTTTCTTGTCTACATCCCTACCTTGGCTTTCCTCTTTGGATCCTTCTTTTTTATTGGATCCATTCTTACTAGAACTTGGATTGTGAATAGTTGACTATAGGTTTTGGTTTTGACCTCCCTCACTAAAGCCAAAGAGAGGTATTTCATTGAATGCAAAAACCCTAGGGAAGGGTTCCCCACTATCTTTCTGGTATAGTAGAAATGGGAAATCATTAAATCCTTTTTCCTTCGCAAATTCATAACGTTGTTCTAACTAGTGATCCCTGAGATGTTGTGCCTCAATGGAATGATAATCCTTGGCATCACTGTCTTGCACAACATACTTAGCATGAAGTTCCTGGACACCCCATCATATAAGCATTTGTTGAAGCATTGTAGGAATGGATCAATCATGTAGCAACATGATGTTACCCTCTGATGGGACATGATATCGCATACGCGATATCGCATCCTTCCCTGTAATATCACATCCTTCCCTGCAATATCGCATACACAATATCATAGCCCGCTACCAGTTCTATAAATAAGAGGTGAATCTCCCTTGTTTCTCCATCTAGATCTAGACCTTAGCCAAACTCTTTCCATTTTTCCATTCCAAAGTTAGAATAATTTCCATGTGCCTGCAGTAGGAGTCCCAAAGTGAACGGATCTTTATTCAAGCAATTCTGTACATGAGCACACAATTGTGTACGACAATAAAGATAAAATTTTGGATAAACCTTGTAGTGCATGGACTAAGCTAAATAGGACTTTAATTATTGTTAATTGTTTAAATGCTTTCTTAAGGACTTAATCTCTCTCAACCCTCAACTCTCATAGTTAAGTGCGTTCAATATGACCGCTTCGAGCATGTGCGTTACGCATGGTAATCCCAGTAACGAATAGCGTTTGGTAATCCTAGTAGTGTTGCATTGGTTTAGGGTATGAAATGGAAAGTGGGAATGGATACTGATGCTAGGATGATTAAGGCTTAGTTAGTTAAAGTTAGTTACTTAGTCTCTTCACCCCTTTCCTCTCTTAGCATAGGCGATAAAAACATAAAAGATATAAATATCACATGCCTCAAGCTTACTTAACCATAAAACTATGAAAAATACAAGTAAGCTTGGGAGGACAATGATTGATTAACCTTAGGTGTTCCGTAAGTCTTGTAGGCACTTAGTCTATGGAGTTCGACCGGATTGTGCATGTAATGCTCATATTCGTATGGTTGAGTGTAGGGGTACCTTGCCACTCATCATTAGCACTGATGCTAGGGACTAAGTTTTTTGTGAACTAAGTAGAATATAGGAAATCATCCACATCATTGGGAAGCTTAAACAAACCCTTAGGGTTAATCAAAAAAAAAATTAAACAACGGTCAATAGCACATAGACAAGATAACAATGTCTTCTTCTTCTCATAAAAGCACTTCACCACCTAGGGATCACACAAGAGACAGTCGACAACACATCATACATACCCAAGAACTACCAGTTCCTCAACAATTCAATGTGGCATATATTTATCATGATGAATATATACCTGACTTTACCTTTGTATTCCATCAAGATGAACAACTGCGATGGAGAGACTTGGAGGGTAACATAGTGTTGCGTCGAAACAGAGCTGCCCCCAACATGCTTCTTTGTGCCCTTGCACAAATTGACATGTCACAATTATACGTTGAGTACATTGCATGCGATTACAACATGAGGGACTACCATCCCACAGAAGCGCAACATCAACGGGACTTGCGGAAAGAGAGTCACCACACATCGTTGAAGGGAAAGGACCCCCATAAGGCTTCGCCCATCATAAGAGAAATTAAGGGTGGTGAACCTATCTCAATAGGCTCTCCACAAAATGATGTTTCCCCTCCTAACGATAGTGAGGAGGTGATGTATCAAAACCTGTGCTCCATGATACACAACCCTAGTTTTGATTCCCATGAACACCAAGTGTTCAATGAGGGAACACAAACACAAGATAAGGGCAAGAATTCTAATCGTCATCATGATTGGAGTTGAGATCACCAAAGGGAAGGTAGGAAACATTATCATGGTGATGGTTCTCCTTCCTCTCCACCTTCATCGCACCATTCACCCTCTCCTCCCACATCCAGACACAATCGCGAAGAGCCTCATCGTAAGGACAAGGGTAAGCAAGATGAGAAACCTTGACGAGAGAGTCGAGAGCGAGGACGAGGGCATTCTAGGGAATCAAGGCATGGAAGAAGGGAAAGTAGGGAACTGCATAGGCATCATAGATGCCATGAAATAAATGACAGCGAAGAACCCCTACTAGTAACCTGGAGTATGTTTGACATTATGGAGGCAGTTAGAATACCTACAACGCACCAGAAAGATAGCCAGATCAACAGACTAGACATGAATAATATCCCATGATTTGAAGGAGGATACAATGTTGATCTATAGAATCACTTACAGAAACAATGATTGTTCCTTGCAGAATATTGAAAACTAGTGGAAAAAGTTAAAGTTGTTCCCAAGGACACTCATAAAAGAAGCGAAAAGTTGGTACCGATCCTTAGAACCGAAATCCATTCGAAGGTGGAGTATGATACTAGAATTGTTTAATGATAAATATCAAACGTACTCCCAACTGTCCAACTTGCGTAAGCAGATCCAAGGATGGAATCAGGGTAATCACAAACCCTTGGATGCTACCATGGGCCGATATTATGCATTGCTACATCGTTGCCCAGGCCATGGCTATGCACAATGGGATAAACTACATCATCTCGTAGATGGGCTAAGACATGAAACTAGGAGAACCCTTGGAAAATATGCCCAAGGGAGATTATTAGAACTTAGGTTTCATGAAGTTCATAGATTGTTGGAGCAAGTAGCTAAGGAAGAAGGAGATCTAGAAAAAAGAGAAAGCGTGGAAGAGTATAACCTCGATCCTTCCCTTTGAAAGAGGGGAGTAAGATTTTGTGAGGAAGAGGATGAGTCATCACTCGAAGAGTTGGTGAATAGAAAAACCTTGCCGCTTCAAAAGTTAACAACCGAAGTGTCGACTAAGGTAGATCAAATGTGGGACTCCTTAGACAGTAGATTCGAAACCATTTTAAAAAGTGTAGAGGAGTCTAAGGAGCGAAGTAGTGACCATGATAAGAAAAAGAGGAGAGATTCGGATCATGCACATAACAAGGGTAAGGGAAAAATGACTATCACCAATGAGGTTGTGGATTCCAATATAGATGATGATGGTGGATGTGAAATATGCCAGTATGACCATCCTAAAGGATTTTTCCTAATAATCTCACATCTACAAGAGTTAGGGGTGTATGCACTTAACCCAAGACTTAACAAACGGCAAGCACCCCGAAGGTTACCTTATCCCCAAGATAACCCAAGGTAGTTCCACCAACCCTTAATGTATTATCCAAGTGGAACTCCACCACAACCTATCAAGTAACACCAGTAGTGAAAATACTGATAGTCATGGGGGATGCCACCGCCTAGGCAACAATTCCCTTACTGACAACCAAATACATATGGCTATTACGTGCAGCAGCTAGTTTCTCCAAGTGACTCTATCAATCACATGACTCCACAATGGCACTACCAAGTTCTGGAGTATTTTAAGACTCCCTCTCTTGGAAGATATACTCCACATGCATACCATCCTCCGAATCCATCTGCATCTCTTACACCAATAGTTCCACTACCCCCCGCTCCAATGATGCAAGGGGAACTCTCCACTCAACCGCAGCAACGTAATGCTATGAGAGCTATAAACCTTCAACCCATTGCTAGTTCTAATAATCATACAAAGAGAAGACCTTTATTTAGAACCAATAGTCCAAACAATCTCTCACAACCACAAGCCGTTGAGTTTATGATCACTCATCCATCAAGTAAGGCTTCGGAGCTTCCTTCAAACCAGCAACAGAGCTCAACGCATACGGTTATGTTAACACATACCATCATTGACTGGATAAAGGTGGGCCACCTTCCCAGGAAACTCTCTAACCCCAGAAGTCTCTTAATCTACCTCCAAGTTGTTGGGAATGAACCTCGTAAAGCTCTTCTAGACTCAGGTTCCAGATTCAACTTAATATCACGAGAGATGTATAAAGCCTGGAACCTGCCTCTACTCAAGAAGAGCAATATTCAATTAGAGTTGGCTGACCAGTCCATCACTATCCCTTTGGGACTTGTGGAGGACATTGTTACCACTGTGTGTGGTTGGTCATACCCAGCTAATTTCCTAGTGATAGAATTTAACAATAATAAAGGGGACTTCCCAATTATAATGGGGAGGGCATGGCTAAGTACCATTAATGCATATCTAGGAATCCGTGATCTTTCCCAGGAAATATCTAAGGAAAACTCTTATGGAAAGATCGAGAAGAAGAAAGTTCCATGCATCACATACAGTGATACAGAGGATGATGACATACAAGAATGCTCAACATCTCCTGCATGCAACCAGTGTGCTCAGGAAGTTAACATACAAAGGTACTTGTATGTAGCAACCACACAACAAGATAACACCCAATGGTTGATAGCCAATCAAGAGAGCAACCAACCAATATGCATGGAACTAACTGGGAGAACAACTTGCAACCATAACAAAAGCATAGATACATTGGAATATGAGCATCGCTAACTTCCAACCCTTAATCTAAAAACATCAATTGGGAGAGGTTGGAAACTTCTAAAAAATTCAAATAAGTGCTCATTATTTTGGATCTCTCCCTTTCAATTTAGTCATGGGGGAGATGGCCACCTATGTTGATCATTTGAGGCCCTCAGTTCATTTAAGTTTTTGTTTTACACATTTTTGTTTTGCATATTTTTGTTTTACGAATTTTTTTAACTTTTTTTTTTTTTTTTACAACATCATTTATACTTTTTCTTTTATTTGTGTGTGTATGTGTGTGACTTATCCATTTTGTTAAGTTTGTCACCCAATAAGTGTTATTAATAATGGTATGAACTATTTTCTATTGGTTGCTAATGTTTAGTTTTTACCTTTAAGTTATGATGTTGATACTAAGGTATGGTTATTTTGATATAGCAGGCAATGAGTCTACATCATCCATGCATCCATAAATCTCTATGGTCTCTCTTGGCTTGGAACTATATAATCCCTTTCTTCAAAATAATAAGAACTATCAACGAATTGGTGATTAGGCATTTCTCCAGCTAAGGAAGGACTCAAGGATTGACAAGGGTGTGGCTTCAAGGGAACTTGATGCATTTGTGTTGGCCATTCTCTTGGATGCTTGGATTTTTTCTTCTTGAGTTTTCTTACCATTCTGACGTTGCCACCTTATCGAAAAGTTGAGCAAAATAAAAATAATAAGTCTTTGCATGGTGTGGTTCTCACTCAAAAAATAAATAGTGAGAATTCAAAGCACATCCCTTGGAAGAAATAATCATTGGGATACAAGCACTAGTTATGGAACTAAAAACATGTTCCCTCTAACTAAGGCCCTTCTCACTTCCTACTTTCTTCTCTTTCATTTCGTCAGAATGGTGGTGGCTCTTTGGTGGAGGCATTCATGTTACTTCAAGTGGATGGATGGGCCAAATGTATTAATGCAAAGTCACTAAATGTGGTTTGTTTGAGGCCGGATTTGGAATGGGATCTACTAAGCCACATTAATCATTAGTACACAAGGGGCTGTACATCACCTTATTCTTGAGATTCCATTTGTTTCTCTTCTTTCCATCCTTCTTTCTCCATTTATCACCTCATTGCCAGTCGTATCAGTAGTCTATATTTTGGTAGATGCATTGTTTTCTTTTTGGTAAACTCTTGTGGTTAAGAATTTAACTCTTGTTTCCAAATGACATTTCTAGAGACTACGAACTCTTTGAATGTGGGATTGTTAGGGCATTAAGGACATGAGCCTATTTTGGGGAGGACCCACTGATATTCCTATTTGGTGCATCCATTAATTTCTTTTCTTTAAACATTTTTGCAATCACCATTTATTTTTTTCATTTCCATCTTTGACGTCCCTTTCATTGGAGTTATAGTTGTTTCTTTTTCTCCATCTTTCTTGTTCCTTTTCTTTTTCTCCATTCTCTCACTACCAGAGGTTCACTCTCAGTCATGGAGGTCTTGGTCCAATTTCTTTAATTTTTTCCAAATCCTTACACCTTGGGTAGGCACCAATATTGTATCTCTAGATCTGTATTAGCCATACCACAACTTAGCCAATGGACCTTTCACTGAAGCAAGGTATCAACTGCATTTTGATTCATTTACCCTTGCTAATATAAGACTATGTTTTATGTGCAGATGGAAATCATACAACAATGGATTGGACCTAGAGGGAACACATGGAATGGATCAGCGCTGAAGCAGTTATGCAAGGAACAAGATTGATGGCACGATTATGGATGGACAAACAAAATGTGCAATCTTGGCATTGGCAGCAACAGACCTATTCTCTCTCTCTCTCTCTCTCAGCTACTAAATAAGGCTGGATGTTAATTGTATATAGTGTTTACTCTTGTTGTCATGAACACTAAGTTTTATCATGTATTGTAATGATGATCCGTTCACATGTCATCCCATTCACCATTAGTTTCATTCTAGTCAATAATCCCATACCTTCCCAATATTTTGTAAGGAACTCGAGGATGATTTTTTATTCAATCATAGGGATATGATGGGACGTGATATCGCATGGGCCGTGATATCGCGTACGTGATATCACATACACGATATCACGTCATTCCCTATGATATCAGGTATGTGATATCGCTACCCGCTGCTAGTTCTATAAATAAGAGGTAGCTCTCCCTTGTTTCTCCATCTAGATCTAGACCTTAGCCAAACTCTTTCCATTTTTCCATTCCAGAGTTAGAATAATTTCCATGTGACTGCAGTAGGAGTCCCAAAGTGAACAGATCTTTATTCAAGCAATTCTATACCTGAGCACACAATTGTATACAACAATAAAGATGAAATTTTGGATAAACCTTGCAGTGCATGGACTAAGCTAAATAGGACTTTAATTATTGTTAATTGTTTAAATTCTTTCTTAAGGACTTAATCTCTCTCAACCCTCAACTCTCATAGTTAAGTGCATTCAGTACGACCACTTTGAGCATGTGTGTTATGCTTGGTGATCCCATTAATGAATAGAGTTTGGTAATCCCAATAGCATTGCATTGGTTTAGGGTGTGAAATGGTAAGTGGGAATGGATACTGATGCTAGGATGATTAAGGCTTAGTTAGTTAAAGTTAGTTACTTAGTCTCTTCACCCCTTTCCTCTCTTAGCATAGGCGATAAAAACATAAAAGATATAAAAATCACATGCCTCAAGCTTACTTAACCATACAACTGTGACAAATACAAGTAATCTTGGGAGGACAATGATTGATTAACCTTAGGTGTTCCATAAGGCGTGTAGGCACTTAGTCTACGGAGTTCGACCGGACCACGCGTGTAACGCTTGTATTCGTATGGTTGAGTGTAGGGTTACCTCACCACTCATCACCCTCCATGTTACAACATCACAACTATTCATCCTAATGTAGGAAAAAGGTGAAATTGGGTACATACTCATCAAGATGAGAATATACCACTCAATATTATTGAGGCACTGGCTAATGATCTCCATCAAACTTGGGCAAAGAAGCACTTTTGTGAGAAGAAGACATTTTCAATGAGATGATAAAAACACAATGTGTTTTAAAATTTTTGTTGTAGTAATTGTAAACTATGATATGAATCTAGGATTTGTTCCAATAATTTTGAATGATTTCCACTAAATCCTAGATAGCACATGAAACAACCAACAGGTCCTTGGAAATGATGCCAATGATGAGTGATGAGGTACCCCATACCCAACTATATGAATCACTAAGGTGTTCACATATGATCTAGGCGAATTCCATGGACCTATAGTTTTCCAGTGCACTAGTTCTTCTAGAAAGTGAAATGGGCATTGGGAATGTTTGTTGTGTTCCCAACTACACTTGTGAAGCTCAAGCATATGGTTTAAGTGTAATTGATATACATGATTTTTATCATTTTTATATTTTATAAGATTAATCACCCACAACAAGAATGAAAGGTAGAGTAATTTAAGATCTAGTTCATTCACTACCTAGCTAGCCTAACACAAGTACCCATTCCACTTTCCTAGCCACATCCTAAACATGTATAGCGTTGTTGGGCTACCAAACATTAAATGTTGCTAGGTTACCAAACACTATATGTATGATCGAAGTGGTCGTGCTTGTGTTCATTCACAACTAGAAATTAATTTCTTAATTTAAATGCATTAAAGTAAAGTGCATGAAAATAAAGTTCATTAAAGGAAACATTAATCTATTCTCAGTGTTGCAAGGATTACCAAAAGGGTTCATTTTTATTCCCGTCACACTGCTGCGCTTAGGTACACTAGTGTTTGAACAAAGATCCATACACTTAAACTCTTGCTATGGGTACTTAGAAAATATTCTAACTTTGGAGAAAAAAAACTACAAGCATTATATTTATAGGCTAGTGTATACCTTGTGATATTGGATATCCAACATCGCATCCTAGGCTCTGATATCGAGTCCTCAATGGTAAGGCTCCGATATTAGGTACTTAATATCAGAGCATGCAAAAAAATGATTCATCATAAGGTGTTGTGAGTTTATGTTCAACCCCCAAGTGTTGCATAATATTTTGAAATTTAATGCTTGTAAAGTGAGTTCCATTATCAAAAATTAATGCATGTGGTATACCAAACCTAATTACAACATTTTTTTGTACAAACTGAGCAACAGTAGAAGATGTCGATGATGACTGCTACTTTTTCCCATTTCGTACAATAGTCAATAGTGTCTATGATGTATGCCTTTCCATTTGACATGGGCATGATGAGACCCATGAAATCAATGCCCCATATGTCAAAGAGTTCTAGTGGTTGGATCCAATATTGAGGTTCCTTCATTCAAGCAATCATTCCACCATCTTATTGGTAGCATTCATAAGAATAGACATATTGATGAGCATCCCTGAAGATTGTTGGCCAATAATACCCTGCCATTACAATTTTGATGGTCGTGCATCTCCCAGCATAGTGGTCCCCATAAGTACCTTCATGATCATCTTATAGAATGTGTAGTTGATTAGCATCAGAGACACACCAACAAACTAGGCCATCGATGGACACCTTATAAAGATGTCCATTGACCTCCATGAAGCATTTTACCTGGTGAAGAAACTATTGTTTCTTCTAGTGGTCCAACCCTCATGGTATCTCTTGGGTGATAAGGTAGGTGAGAATGCCATCATACCATTTAGGCTCATTGGGCAATTATTTAGTTATAGCCTTAGCAAAGAGGAATTTCTTAAGAAATACATTTGATAGTGAGCTTTCTTTCTCTTTACTATCCCATCGCAACTGAGCCAAGTGGTCAGCCATCACATTCTCAGTGCCTTTTCAATCTACCATTGTAAGATCAAATTCCTATAAGATCACCGACCACAGTATGACATAGGTTCTTATTGTTGGCTTGTTTATTAGGAAGTGAATGACACTGTGGTCTATCTTCACAAATACTTTATATCCAAGCACATAGTGCCTGAACTTCTCTAGAGTAAACACCACTTTCATTAATTCTTTTTCTATAGTGGTGTAGTTTAGTTGTGCACCCACAATGCTTCAGCTTGCATAGTGGATAAAATATGGATGTTTCTTGTCATCCAACAACATAAGTATAGCTCCCAAGGCATAATTTAATGCATCAATCATAACATGGAATGGTCTAGACTAGTCAAGTGCTTGTAGAATTCAAGTTTCTACAAGTTTTTTATTTAGTTTCTAGAATTCTTTTTCACATTCAATGGTCTAGTCAAATCATGAATCTTTCTTTGTCAGCTTAACCAATGGTTTTATGATCTTAGAGAAATTCTCTATGAATCACTAGTAGTAGCTAGTGTGTCCAAAGAATGACTAAACATCTTTAGTAGTTTCTGGTTGGCAGGTAATTCCTTGGATGATCCTTATTTTTTAGGGTCTACCTCAATTCCTACTCATGTTATTCTATACCCCAATATAATGCCTTCTTGAACCATCAGATGACTCTTTTGCCAATTGAGTCGAAGGTTTGTTTTAACACATCTCTTCAAAACTTGCTCAAGGTAGTCCAAGGCTTACTCAAATGTAGCTCCATAGGTGGAGAAGTCATCCATGAAGACTTCTACACCACTACCAATCTATTGTTGAAAAATATTTAAGACCAAGCATTGGAATGTAGTAGAAGCATTGCATAAACCAAATGGCATCTTGCAATATGCAAAAGTCCCCCAAGGACTCATGAATGTTGTCTTGGCCTAGTTCTGTGGCTGGATCTAGATTTGGTTATAGCCACTATAACCATTCAAAAAACTATAATAACAATGCCTAGATATTGTGTCTAATACCTAATCAATGAAAGGTAATGAGAAATGGTCCTTGAACGTTGCCATATTTAGCACTTGAAAATTAATGCAAACCTACCACTTGCCACCTTTCTTTGGCATAATCATGAGTGGACTAACCCACTTACTATCCACAATGGGATAAATGAAGCCTACCTTGAGTAGTTTTTTGATTTCCTCTTTAATGATCTACTTCAGTTTGGGATTCAATTGCCTCTATGGCTACCTCTTTAGCTTCATGGTTGGGTTGGTATAGATATGATGTTGACATATCTGAGGATGAATCCCTATGAATTTAAGATATGACCAAGCAAAGGTTGCTGACAATTTTTCAACCACATTTCATAGCATCCATTTTTGTTTTGGAGCAAGATTTGCATTTATTATCACTAGCTTCCCATTTTTTAAGAACATATATTCCATGCAAGCCAGTAGCATTTTTAATTCAAGGAACTCCTACTTGAAATTTTCATAAATTTCCAACTCTCTCCAATAGGTATCATCATCTGCATCATTAGAGAGTTGGTAATGAACTTACTCTAGTTAATCCATGCCTATGAAATATGCACATGTTAGGATCTTAGTAGGTTTCATGCAAACTATGTTGCTTTCAGGATTAGTGGTCAACCACTGGGTACCCTCTTGTTTTGTGGTTGTGGCATACAAACACCTTTGAATATTAACTTCTAGTGCATACTACTTGCATGTAGAGATGGATGCTTATTTCACTGACCAGAGTTTCTGCACACAATTGCACCCTGTATCGCTGTACATGATGCATAGAACTTTCTTCTTCTCAATTTTCCCAAATGCATTTTCTTTAGATATTTCAAGGGAAAGATCTATAATGTTCATGTTTGCATCCACAGTGATTAGCCATGCCATTCCCATGATGATTGGGAAGTCCCCTTTATAGTTCTTCACCTTCATCACTAGAAAATCAATAAGATAAGACCACCCATAGAGAATAGTCACAATGTCTTTTACCAATTCCAATGTAAGAGTGATGGACTAGCCTACCAATTCTAATATGATATTACTCTTCTTGAGAGGTGACAAGTTGCATGCAATATACATTTCATGAGAAATAAAATTAACACCAAAACTTGAATTGACAAGAGCCTTGCATGGTTCATTTCTAATAATTTGTAAAGAAATAAGAGGACTTTCAAGATCAACTAATTTCCTGGGAAGGTTTCTAGCATAGATCCAATCAGATACAACATGAGTAAGCATAACAGTATGGATCCTAGGTGTTATTTGGCTTGAAGGAGACTTGAAGGTATTTGATACAAAGGGAGATGGAGAAACAAGGTTGCCAACTATAGGTGTATTTGAGGGCTTAGGTGGATTTTGGGGTTGGAAGAAAGATCTTTTCTTTAATCAAGTGTCTGAACCACTTGGTTGATGAATCGATTGTAGATTAATGACCTTGATAGCATTGTGTTGTTGCAGTTGAGATGGGAGGTTAACTTGCATAGGTGGAGCAAGTGGTAGCTATGTAAAGAGTGGAGGAACATGTGCAGGAATAGGAGGAGGATAAGGGTAAAAGGTGGTATCCCTTCTGGCATGTGAAGAATGAGTTCAATAATAATCAGGAGGGTAGTAGTGAGGTTGAAAAGTAGGAACATGATTATAAGAGTCACATGGAGACAAGGGTTGCTAAACACAGTACCCATATAGATCAAGTTTTCTATAAAGATATTTCTACCTTGGTGGCACCCATTCTTTCTTGATATTTGGATCTTCCTGCATTAGGGTCTCAGTAAGGTTCACCCCTATTTCAAGCAACCCAGACACCACAACAATGAAATATGTTGAGTAGGACACTGAGATGTCCTTGATCTTCACTATTTCTCTAGGCTACTTGTTATTTTAGAACAAAAATATCTTTTTCATGTACTATTTCCTAGTGGAATTCATGATTGGCCACATGGGAGAAACCTTCAACTAATCCTACACTTCTCTTAGTGCATGCTCCAGGAAAGGACCAAAGTTTAACTCTTGGAGCACCAATTTTTGGACCTTGATTTAATTTGATTTAGGTAGGCCTCTATTAAGATCACCTTGAGGTTTACTGGTTGTGCAAGCACATCATCCTGATGGGAGTGTTCTATTGCTATTGCTGTTGGTTATGGAATCTATCTGATAAATTCCACTTTTTCCTCCTCCCTAAGAGGACTTGTGGCATGGGTTGCAAGTGGTTTTTCTTGGGGCTATTCTTGGCCTCTTCACATTCTAGTCATTTCTTTCTTGGTTGGGATGCTCTTGCTTCCTATGTGTTCTTTCCTTTTGGTGCCATCTACAATTACAACACATCCATGGATTAGTAGATGTAATGTGTAACTTTAAAGTTTTGAGCACCTTTTCCCATTAATTAGTTAGCTACACTTAGCTAAATTTGGACCATGGAAAATTTATTATGTTATCAATTATTTATTATAATTGTCATCAGAGATCATTGGAAAGGTTTAATTCTTATAATTTAGTGTTTAATAGTTGATTTTTTAGTTAAACCTTTGCAGTAGTTAGAAAAAATCGTGAAACATTGTCTATAAAAAATGATACATTTGTGACCCCCATGACAAAGAGCTTACCTCTGGTACTTGTAGGGTCAAAGAACAAAGTGATTTGGATAGATGATTTGGAAGCTTCTAGGCTTAGAAAAATTGAAAAAATTCTTTGGCATTTGTGAGAAAATGTAAAATTTTCCAAGTGGGGTCATGGCTATTTATACTATTTTTGACTTACGTTGACAGGGTCTGATATATAGGTCTACTCCATCGATGGGCCCCATATATGGGGTCCATTGGCCAAAATTTTCAAACATCAATATCTGAAAAAATATAATGAATTTTTCAATGAAATTGGGATCCATAGAATCCCAGAAAAGCTAAGAACGTGAGAAAATCATTAAATAGGGTCTTTGAAACTCAAAAGCTGAAAAAGTTGATGGATAATGTATTTAATGAACAAACCATATGAAGGAGCACATGCTCTAATGTGGAAGATGGATGTACGAAAGATTCTAGTTGCGATAATGCCTAGGGATTAGGTACTTAATGAACCTAAACAAGGGATATGCAAATGGATCCTCTCCATAGCAGGTACATGCCCTTTTTGCCCTTGCATAACCTCAACCTAAGGAGTTTGTGGGACCCATAGGTGACTAATGGTTGATGAAAGTTAAGGACCAAAACTTGGAAGATTCTATTGAAGACTTCAAATACATTTGCCCAAGACATGGAATCAGGAACATGGACACCAATAGTGAGGTGGGCTATGGATAGCATAAATGGATGATAGAGAAGCTTTAGTGGAATTTCACATTGAGGTCATAAGAAGTCCCTTGTGGATTTTATGTTTAAAATGACCTGAGAAGATCCATCCTTAGTCTAGACCAAAACCAACCTCTTTCAGTGAGTTTGCATCATCACTCCAAGATCGATCCACCCCCTCAAGACACAAGAGTGCTCCCACAAAATAGCCACCATTCCATAAAGAGAAGTAGAAAGTAAGAGAGAGGGCATTAGTTAGAGGGGACCTTTAGGCATGCGTACATGTCTTTCTAGTCCCATAACTATAGGTTGTAGCCTATTTATTTTTCTAAGGTGTGTGCTTTGAATTTCCATCATGTTTTTTTTTTTTGGATTTTTGGATGGAAACCACACCATGCAAAGATTTTATTTGACTTCCTATTAATGGAACATGGAACAATAAGAAGTCCATAAAAAGCACTCAAGCACTCAAGTAAGTAGAAAAGTACAAAGAGTATTGAGTCCCCTTGAAGTGACACCTTGCTTAGACCTTTGAATCCTTCCCATTTTCAAAATCTACCAAAATCACAAATTTATTAAAAATTGATTTAATGAAAGGAACCTCAAACTTCCAAAACAAGGAAAACCATAAAGTTTGTGGATGGGTGGATGTTTTGGACTCATTGCCTATTCCATGAAAAAGAAACCATGATTGAGCCATCAATACAAAAATTCAAAAGTAAAAACCAAACATTAGCAAACCAATCATAAAGCACAAACCATCCTTAGTAATAACTATAGCACCATAATGTCCTATTGGCAATAAAGCACTTTTATTAGGAAAAATTTGAAAACCACACTAAAAAAAACAAGGTAAAATATATAAGAAAGTATAAAATATCCAATAAATATTCAAATGTACTAACGATGGTATAAAAGAAAACATGACGTAAAAAAAGGAAAAATTTTGAAAATCAAAAAGTTGTAAAATAAATAAATTACAAAATCAAAAACGTGAAAAAAAAATTAGAAAAACTAAGGAGCCATATGGATGATTAGCACGGATGGCCATATCCCCCATAACTAAGTTGGAAGGAGGAGATTTGAAAAATTAAATGTGGTTGCCCATCCTTTGAGGTATTCATTGCACTAGCTTGTCTTGGTTCTAGGAATAGCTTCACTTATTGGATGTTCACCAACTACTTTTTATATGGGCTTTCAAGTTTGTATATGGTAATGATCCTAGAAGGAAAGGTTTCAAAAATTATCTAAGGTCCTTCCCACAATGTTTGGAATTTTTTTTTTGAGGTACATGTGTGGGATTCCAGTAAAGAACCTTATCTCTTGGTTGGAATTTCACTTTCCATATTCTTTGGTCATGTCATTACTTGTTGAATGTATTGTGAACTTCATTCAAAGATAAGGCCACAAATCTATTTTTGTCTAGCACATGGAGGTTGATTAGTATTTCTTTTTGGGTTAGACTTAAATCAAGATTCAATTCATAAGCTGTCGAGAGTGTACGAAGCTCGGATTGAATTGGAGGTGTTGGAAGATTGTTGTACACTAACTCCTAGGAAGAGTAGCCAATAGAGAGTTTTCATGTTGAGTAGTAGGCCCATAGGGCATCGTTGAGTTTTGTGCTCCAACCTCTGTTATATTTGCTTATGGTCCTTGTTAGGATCTTTGTAATCTCCTAGTTAGTTACCTCTACTTGACCATTGGCTTGTGAGTGATAGGGTGTTGTTAATTTATGTTCAACCCCCAAGCATTGAATTAATTTTCTAGAAGTGGCACCTATAAAATGAGTTCCTTTGTCAGAAACCAATGCACATGGCATCCCAAACCTCTTTACAACATGTTGTTATACAAATCTAGTAGCAGTGGATGATGTACAATCAGTGACGATTGTTTCTTTTGCCCATTTTCTGTAGTAGTCAATTACTACAATGATGTATGCCTATCCATTAGACATGGCCATGATGGAACCCATGAATTCTATGCCCCATATGTCAAAGGGCTCTAGTGGTTGAATCCACTATTAAGGACCCTCCATTTGTGCAATCATCCCACCATCTTGTTAATAGCATTCACAAGATTAGACAAATTGGTGGACATCCCTGAAGATTGTAGGTGAATAGTATCCTACCATTAGGATTTTTATGGCTATGCATCTTCCTACATAGTGGCCTTCGCAAGGGCTTTCGTGAGCATCCTGAAGAACATGTAGTTGATTTGCATTAGGGACACACCAACAAACTAGGCCATCAGTGGACACTTTGTAAAGGTGTCCATTGATTTCCATGAAGTACTTTTCCCAATGAAGAAACTGTTGCTTCTTCCTAAAGTCCAAATCTTGTGGCATCTCCTATGTGAGAAAGGTAAGTGAGGATGCCATCATACCATTCTATTTCTATGGACACTTGATCATTTATTGCTCTTATAAAGAGAAGTTTGTCTGGAAATTGATCAAAGAGTAGATTCTTCTCCTCTTTATTATTCCATCTTAATTGAGAGAGATGATCAGCAGTCACATTCTTAGTTCCTTGCCAATCTACCATTGTAAGATTGAATTCCTATAAGGTCATGAGCCACCTTATGATATGGGGACTCACCATTGGCTTGTTCATTACAAAGTGGATGGCACTGTAGTCTATGTGCACAAACACCTTGTAACCAAGCACATAGTACCTAAAATTGTCAAGATCATACACCACTACCATTAGTTCTTTTTCAATTGTAGTGTAATTCAATTGTACACCCACAATGTTGTAGCTCACACAGTGGATGTAATATGGACATTTCTTATCATTCAAAAATGTAAGCATAGCTTCCAAGCCATAATTAGATGAATTTGTCATGATATGGAATGGTTTAGACTAGTGTGGTGCTTGTAGAATTAGAGTTTCTATGATTTTATCCTTTAGTAATTAAAATGCATGTTTTCACTCCTTGGTCCAAACAGATGGAGCATCTTTCTTTATAAGCTTGACCAACAGCTTTACAATCTGAAAGAAATTCTCTATGAAATGCCGGTAGTAGCCAATGTGTCCAAGGAATTATTTGATATCTTTGACTATCTCTAGTTGGCATGTAATTCTTTAGATAATCCTTATCTTTTTTGAGTCTACCTCAATCCCTGCCTATGTAATTCTATGCCTCGATACTACGCCTTCCTAGACCATTAGATGGCTTTTCTGCTAATTAAGCCTAAGATTTGTTTCAACATATCTTTTCAGTACCTACTCAAGGCTATCTAGGTCTTTCTCAAATGTAGCCCCATAGGTAGAAAAACCATCCATAAAGACTTCTACCTTGCTATCAATTTGTTTCTAGAAAATACTTAGGACTAGGCATTGGAATGTTGCAGGGGCATTGTATAGACCAAATGGCATCTTACAATATGCAAAAGTCCCCCAAGGACTTGTGAATGTTTTCTTGGCTTGATCTTCTGGCATAATTTGGATTTGGTTATAGCCACTATAACGATCCAAAAAGCTATAATAGCAATTCCCAAATATGGTGTCCAACACTTAATCCACAAATGGCAATGGGAAATGATCTTTAAATGTTGTTGTATTTAACAACCTAAAGTCAATGCAGACCCACCACTTGCCACATTTCTTTGGCACAATTATGAGCAGGCTAACCTACTCACTATTCACGATGGGATAGATGAACCCTACCTTGAGGAGTTGTTCTATTTCCTCCTTGATGATCTACTTCAATTTGGGATTTAATTTCCTCTACGGTTGCCTTCTTGGCTTCATGGTTGGATTACTATAGATGAAATGTTGGCATATCCTTGGATTGATTCTTGTTAGTTCAGGATATGACCAAGCAAAGGTTGTTGGTCACTTGTTGACAACCTAAAATAGCTTGTCTTTTTGTTCTGGAGTAATATTTGCATTGATTATGACTAGCTTACCATTGTTTAAAAATGTGTATTCCATGCCAGCCAATAGATTTTTTAACTCTAAGGGATCCTACTTGAAATTATCAAGGATTTCCAACTCTCCCCAACATGTATCATTATTTTCTTCATTGTTAGAGATTTGGCAATGAACTTGCTCAAGTTCATCCATGCTTTTGACATAGGTGCATGTTAGGTTCTTAGTTGGTTCCATCTGTAGTATGCTACTATTAGAGTCAGTTATCAACCATTGGGTGCCCTCCTATTTTGTGGTTGCTACATATATGCACCTTTGAATAGCTTTTGCATGTGCACACTGATTGCATGCTTTAATGAATGTACTCTTGATGGATCAAATCTTTTGCATGTAATTGCACCTGCTATCACTGTACGCGATACATGGAACATGCTTCTTCTTTAATCGTCCAAATTCATTTTCCTTGGAGATTTCCAAGGAGAGGTTCTTTATACCCATACGTGCATCTACTATGCTTAACCATGCCCTTTCCATAATGATGGGCAAGTCACCTTTGTAGTTTTAAACCTTGATTACAAGAATATTGATAGGATAGGACCACCTACAAATTGTGGTCAGAATGTCTTCCACTAATCCTAAATGAACAGTGATTGATTGGTCTACCAATTCTAAATAGATATTGCTCTTCTTGAGAGGTGGTCGGTTCCAAGCTTTGTAAATGTCATGCGAGATGAGATTAACACCGAAACTAGAATCAAGAAGAGCCTTGCATGGCTCATGTCCAGCAATATGCAAGTAAATGAGAGGACTTCCTAGGTCAGATCTTTTTGTATGAAGATTTCTAGCCTTAATCTAATCAAAAACAGCATGAGTAAGCATTATAGTTCAAATTTGAGGTAACACTTGGTCTAAAGGGTACCTGAATGTATTTGATGCAGAGGATGAGGGTGTTGGAGATATAAGGAAACCAACCGCATTAGGTTGTGAGGGTTTGGAAGGACTATTAGGTTGGAAGGATCATTTCCTGGAATGATTATCTGAACCACTCAGTGGAAGGATGGTTGTGAATGTACAACCCTTGTAGCATTTCGTTGCTATGGCTATGGGGGAATTTCATCCAACATCAATGAAGTAGAAGGTAATTGGGTTGAGGATGGAGGGATGTCTGCAAATGGATGCAGAGCATGGTATGGATATGGGTTCTCCCCTAGAGTAGATGGTGAATGTGTACAATGGTACCCTGGATGGTAATAGTGATGCTAAAATGAGGCATGGCTTGCAGAACTTCTTGAAGAGACAAGTTGTTGAACATAGTACCCATATGAATTTAGTTGCTTATAAGGGGACTAATATCTTAGCAATGGCATTCTCCATGATTGTGGTTGGTGCCATTGTTCATATTATTCATATGGTTGTGGTGGAGCTTCACGTGGATAATAAGCTTGTTGGTGTTAGTGGAACTGCCTCAGATTGCCTTGAGGATAAGGAAATCATCTAGCTGCTTACCTCCTTGCTAGTTGTGGATTCAATGAGTACACCTCAGACTCTTGTAAGTGTGACAGTACAAGGTAACATACCTTTGAATTTTCATATTAACAAATGTTACAACCAAAGCACCTTTAGATTTTGTCTCCATGACTTCTTCTACTATAGAAGCTTTGCCCTTACATTTCTGGTACACACGTTTAGCTTCTTTTCACCTCCTATGATTATGATCACTATTTTTCTCTTTGGATTCTTCAGCAATCTTCATAGAAGTTTGGAATTTTTCATCCAAAGAGTCCCATAATTTATCAACCTTTACCAAAACATCATAAACAAATTTTTGAATGGGCAAAGTTTTCCTCCTCACCAGTTCATCGAGTGGTGACTTCTCCTTGTCACAAAATTGGACCTCCCATTTCTTTATGGAAGGATCTCTATTATACTCTTCTACACTTTCCCTTTTTCACAACTCACTGTCTTCTTTTACTACTTGCTCTATTAGCATTTGAATCTAATGAGCTCTCAATTTAGACAATCTTCCTTAGGCATAAACTCCAAGAGTTCTTCTAGTTTTTGCTCTAAGCCCATCTATGATATGGCAGAGTTATTCCCTTCAAGAACAATCATGGCTAGGGCATCAGTGTAAGAGTGAATAATATCTGCCCATGATGACATCCAAGGATTCATGTATTCCCTATTTCCAACCTTGAATTTTCTTTCTCAGATTAGACATTGATGAATCATGGTTTTCCAAGCCCCGATATCAAATACTCGATATTGAGTACGTGATATCACAGCCTGGATAACAATATCAAATACACGATATCATGATTCATGTGTGGACCTATAAATATAGCACTCAAGCATGCATGAAAGGAGTGAGTTGGTAAATCTTAGAGTAGAGTCATTTTGTCAATTTTCAATTCTTTTCAAGTGCATGCCCATAGTATGATGATTGTAATTATATGGAAACTTTGTTCAAGTGTGACGTACTTGGACATGCACACATTTAGCAATAAAGATCAAGATTACTCCATCATTGTAGCATTCACTTAGTTTTTAATTTTTTAATTGTTAATTATTATTTATTATTTTCTTAGTTAATATTTCTTTCTCATTATTTACTATTCCTATTGTTAATGCAAAATGGTCATGTCTTAATCACGAACATTTAAGTGTAACTACTTGGTAACCCAGTAGCGTATCTGGTAGTGCTCAAGTAATGTGCGCTTGGTATTCCCAGATGTAGTACACGAAGTCCAAGATACATACAGATGATTAAGGACAGATGTTCATTGCACTTAGGCTAGCTTAGATTTTGCTTCATATTGCTTATTAGCTTAATCAAGGTTATTTCTCATTGTCTTTAGGAGTAGCATAGTGTTAGAAATCACATCATACACCTCACGTTGGACTAAACCATACGTGACAAAGCAAATACTAGTCCAGGTAGAAGGACAATGAACTACCATCAACATTCAACTATCTAGGTGCCACAACTAGTCCATTTGCAGAGTTCGACCAGATCGTGCGTACACACTAGTATTCATATGGTTGGGCATAGGGGTACCTTGCCACTCATCAGACACTTTGGAGTATGTTTGGTATTTTCCATTAAATAGCTCTAACATGGTACTCCATCAGCGAATGAATTCTAGTTCCAAGGACTAACACCATATTTTAGCTTCGTTGATGAGTATCATTGGGAATAGCTTGAGTTTCTACCAGTCATTCTCAATGTTCTGTAAGGCATAGGCATCATGGAAAGCTTGTAGATGAGTCTATGGATCAAAGTTGTATCCCCCTCAAATCATGGGATATTATTCATGTCTAAGCACTTGATCCGACTGTCTTTCACATGCCTAGTTGGAATTTTAACTACCTTTACAATGTTAAGCATGCTTCAAGTTGCTAACAAAGGTTCATCATCATTTTTGTGTTGATGACACCAATGATGGTTTCTATCATCCCTTTGTTCTTGGCAAGCTCTACAATCATTGTTGTCCCACTAATCACCTTCATCATGATTATTTTTCCTACAACTTCTATTAGAACCTAAATATGAAGAGGAATGTTCAAAATTAGATGAAGAGGATGAAGAGGTAGGTAGACCACCGCCACCACTGTGGTGTCCACCACCACCTCTTCACTCATTACGATCACCATCCTTAGATCCCTTGCCATCACGATGTTTACTTGAGCTCTTCCCTTGATTATCACTTTTTCCTGAACCTAGTTTATGAATAGTAGATTGCAGGTTCAGGGCCACACCCTCATCACCAATAACAAAGGATGAAAAATCTTCATGTTTAGAATCCTTGGGGGGAGGAATCACATTATCATCTTGGTTTAGTAGGAAAAAAGAATTACTGATGTGCTTCCCCTTCATAGCCTCGTGATACCTCTGCTAGTGTCAATCTCCTATGTTGTGTTTCAGTGGGATGATACTCTTGAGTGTCATAACCATTCATAACATATTTTTTGTGAAGATCTAAAATGCCTAACTTCTTAAGAATTTGGAAGAGCATCCCTGGCACAGATTAATCAAGGGACAATATGATGTTTCCCTTCATATCACACTATCACAGTTGTTCATCCTAATGTGGGATGAAGGTGAAGTCTGGTACATACTCATCTAGATGAGTATATATCACTTTGCACTCTTGTGGAACCGGAAATTTGACATCTTCATGCCTATGGGAAGAAGACATTTTGTAACAAGTAAAATAATTAGTGTGCTTTTGTAATTATAGGTTGTGTGAAAGTGATGTTAAGTTTAGGTTCATTCAACGATATTAATAATGTTCACTAATCCTAGATAGATCACGTTTAAACAAACAAAGTCCTCGACAATGGCACTAATGATGAGTCGTTGAAGGGTAGCCCTATGCCCAACCATACGAGTCACAAAGCTCTCACGGGCATTTTGGTTGAATTTCATGGACTTTATAGCTTTTGGTGCACTAGTCTTCTAAGAAGTGAACCTTAACCTAAGGACATTCATTGTCTTCCTGATTACACTTATGAAGCATAATGGTATGGTTATGAGTAATCAAGGCATATGATTTTTGTCCTTTTGTGTTTTATGATTTTGGTGCTTCAAGAGAGAGAGTAATTTAATAACTAATTTAATTTAACTAACTAACTAATCTTTAACTAATCCTAACATAAGCATCCAGTCCCACTTTCCATGCATGTCCTAAACCCACGTATCCATTACTGGGTTACCAAGCGCTATGCTTCTGGGTGCGCCAAGTAATAACTCTGCTAGGATTACCAAGTGAATACATGTTACGCTTGAAGCGGTTGTACTTTTGTATAAATAATTAAATAATTACTGGAAAACATTAAATAATTAATTGAAAGCATTAAATGCATAAATAAATATCTAAACTATCCAGAATGCTACAAGGTTTATTAAGAAGCTCATCTTTATTACTATACACAGTGTCATGCTCAAGTACAATAATGCTCAAATAAAGATCCATACACTCAAGGACACTCAAGAGAAATATTCTAACTTTCAAATGTGAAAATTACAAGAGTTCAACTACTCATATGAATAGGATGCACATAAACACAGTTGGGAGCTCATATTTATAGTTTTCGCTATAGTGCTACATTGATGAGGCTATGTCAACATAGCAAATGCTAAGTCAACAAGGCTGTGTCGACGTAGCAAATGCTATGTCGACGCAGCCTCGTCAACAAGGCAACAACACGTAAATGGGGCCCTATCGATGAGGTCACGTCAATGGGGGCCTATTGACGTGGCACATTAATGCTTCATCATTAAAAAAAATAATTCATAAGACTAATTCAAGACTCTTATAAATTTGTAAAAAAATGTTATTACATTGTCATTATGTTGAGTCTCAAGTCCTTAATAAGTTAAAGGTCTCAAGTCCTCAAGTCCTTAATATGTTGAGCCTTTATTAAGTCAAGTTGGTGAAGAAAGAAAATAAGAAAAGAAGAATAATAACTGCTTATAATTAATTACTGTTATAAGTAAAAGTTCTAAATTAGGCTACTGAAAAGATTTGTTTCATAAAAAGTTGTCAAATTACAAAATTCATCCATATTACAAAATTGGTATAAATTATTAAGTTCTTGAGGCCCTTAACTTCTCAAGTTAATTCTTCTAGTAATATTCCATTAAGAGGTGACTTCTCATTAATGATGAATCATGTGCCATTAAGTGTTGACATCTTTGCAGTACATAGTGTAGGCTTCGCATTACCTCTCTTTCATCTCTTTTTATGTTTAATTAATGGATTAAGTAACAACTCATTTTATATATTCTAGATGAATAAAAAATTATTTGTAGAAATATTGGAATAAGGCTATGATGATGATGATAATGATAGATGAATAATATGCTACTTATCTTATACTACAACAACCATATAAGAGAAATGCAAGTAAAATAACAAAATGGGGTTGGCTACATAAATTCTTTTTGTCATTCTCCTATATGAAAATTAAGATATGACACTTGAAAATCAAACAATGTCATAGTCAAATTAAAAACTTAGAAGAAATCATGATAGCATTGTAAAATGAAATGCAAAATTTGATGATGATCTAAATTCAAGATTCATTAAAGATAATGATGAAAAGATAATAAGATTTACTCCTCTTCAAGAGGGAATAAGAAAGGAAATACAACTTTAAGATGAAGAAGACTCTATATGAATAACTCTAAACAACATTGACTCCAATAAACAATTACATATGGATAACATCCTCCACCCACTACTGGTCTTTCACTACATACTTTGAATGCAAGACATAAGGTCAATCATCAAAGAGAAGGAAATAATCACATGAGATTTTATAAGAGCATGGAAGAATTGTTATCAAGCTAAGTGTGGTGCCTAGTGAGAGATAGAGGGCTTAAATCCACAATTAGAATCTCACTACATAGATAATCAAATAATCATGTAACATAATTTAATAATCATAAGCATCACCAAACATCATAATCATAGTTGGAAGGGTGTCAAGCTCCCAAAAAATGAATAATAATTAAAAAATTGAGAGTATATCAGATCATCAACATTGAAGAGATATTTTAAAGAAAAAGCACAATAGTTTAAGGGATGTCTTTTTAGGTTTTCATCCTTATAAGAAACTTTGAAAAATCTTAACTCTAAGATAGGAAGAGGATTAATTTCCTCTTTTAAAACATCATAATCATAGTTAGCTACAACCAACAACTGGAATTAAAATAAAGAAACAAAAACCTAGAGGGGATGTATTCATAAGAAGCTCAATGCTCAACTAGTGAATTTGTAGAATAAGAAGGTAATGGAAATGATCTATTGTCTTGATAGCTGAATTGGTAGTCATATAAATGCCCCCTAACTAGAAAACTTGATTTAGCTAACTTATAAAATTTTCTAGGGCTTTCAACTTTATATAATTTTCTTCATTAGTATCCTAACAGTATTTTTTTAAATGGATCTCTATAATAATGAGGTATTAGCCTAGTGGTAAGAATTTTTATTCAGAAACTTAAAGTTATGGGTTCAATTTTGGTGGATAATGCTAAGTTATAAAGGGAAAAATATGTTAAAACCAAAAAATGAATAATAATTAAGAAAATCTAGAGTAAATCAAATTATCAATATAGAAGAGTGATTTTAAAGAAAAAGCCCAATGATTTTAGGTACTTTTCAAGTCTTGAAAAACCTCCCCTTTAGGGTAGGAGAAGGATTAGACTTTGCTCCTATTGAAAAGCATCCTCACACAATTTTACTTCTTATTAAAGGATTTCTAGTAAAGAAGAAGAATACTCCCTCCAAAGTAATATAAATGTAATAGTAAAAATTAAGAAAGAAAGAAAGAAAGGAACTATGATAGAATTCATTGATAGCTTTTCCAACTTGAGTTAAAAAATATAAAAGGAATTAATATTATAAGAAACAAATTAATTGTTAAGCCTTTAGTAAATCTAGAACTTTTTCTACTTGAAACTCTCATAGAAAAGAAACATTTTTAAGAATATAAGAAACTTTCATATAAAGAGAAAGCTAGTAGGCAAAGTAGGTTGATCATCCACTAAGGATGTAGTGGATCACACTAATTTTAGAATTTATTTTATGAATTTTTTAATGCATAACTTAACATTATTTACTGGATTAAACCTCTCATCTAGGTTAATTTTTCTTATTAAGACTCTTACCCCTAAGCTAACACCTCATTGTTGAAAGTTGTTGTAAATTCTAGATTTTCATTTTCAAGCATGTTGTGTAAGTAGAAGTAGGAGTTTTCACTTATAAACTTCTACTTAAGTTTTATGAAAGTTTTACATTAGAGGAGTGGGAGTCGTACCCCAAAAAAATATTAATAATGAGAAAAGGAAATTTAGAGTACACCAAGTAGACATCATAAAAAAATATAGAACGGAAAAAGATGGAAGTTTTCAGCTTTTGTTATTATTTGTGATTGATGTATTCTTTTGTTTTTAGAGAAAGTTTTCTCCTTATCATTATAAGAAACACTTTAGTAAAAAGTAAAAACCTATGAGGGTGCTTCTAAATAAGGGTAAGGCTTGATTCTTTCCCTATCCTATAGAGGCGAAGTTTTTTAGGATTAGTTGTAAGGATGAAAAGCTAAGAAGGCATCTCAAAAACCATAGGCTCTTTCTATAGAATTTCTCTTAATATAGTCTTAACTTTTTTAATATTATTCTTCATTTTTAGGGTTCAATACCCCCTTCCCCTCCTTCCCTAACCCTTTTACTATTTTAAATTTTTTCTTTAAAGGGGGGGTGGGGGGCACAAACCCAAAAATAATATTAATAATGAGCAAAGAAAATTCAAGGTACATCACAAGCTTTTAGGACTGTATACTAAAGTATACATTAGAAAAAAAATACAAACAAAAAAAAAAACTTTCTGATTTTAGGATTGTATACTAAAGTGTACAATTTTACAATTGACACTTTGAAAAAACACGTGAAGAAAACTAATTATTAGTAGGGAGGAAGGTCCCAATCTTAACAAAATTTACATCACTTTCAACATCTATGTTTGAACTTAAAATAACAAAGGATTTGAGATAGAGAGTTGTGACTTAATGCCAATATTTATTTCAAAGCAAAAAAGCAGTACCACTTATGGAAGATATTCACCCAGCCACTTATTATTAATCTTATGTCAAGAATCTTTAGCATTAACTATAATCTTCTTATTAACACTAGTTTTAATCTTTAAGTTAATTTTGGCTAAGAGGCCAACTACCAACCCTATCCAAGAGCATCCTCTTTGGTCATGGTAAAATAATTTTATTATCATAATAGTGAGGAGAGCTCTCCTAGTCATGGTTTTTCTGTCTCCTTATAATAGCTATGGAAGAGCTTTATGGTTGGAATGTGTCATAGTAAATAAATAATTATCATCATAATGTTGACTAAGAAATGAACTTTTTCATGATAATTATTATTTTAGTTGAGAGTTTTGCAAAGAGGCCAACTTATTGTTGGACTTTCTTCCAAAAATAGATGGTTATTGTTGGACTTTCTTCCAAAAATAGAATTATCATTGAAGAACATACACAGGTTTTGATTTCTATTTTCAATGGGAAATTCAATTCTCAATGAATCAATTTAAGATTTTATTAATTTGAAAAATATAAAAAAATATTTTAACCAAATAATAGATATATAACATAAATATATAGCTGAACTAGTAGTATTCTTATCATACAAGAAAAAATTTGTCTTACAAGCTATTTGTCAAGGCTACTTAATACTTTCTCTAGTATTGGTAAAACTATACATAGGAGCATTTTGCCTTATTTGGATTCTTTATTGTCATTTGATCATTCTTTGTGTTAACATTAACTTGGTTTTCATATCTTCAACTTTATGTTGGTTTTCTTTATCTTCACAATGGTAAAATTTACAAGAATTAGGAAGATTATAATGCTTAATTGGCTAATGTTGATAAGTATTTTAGTTGTAGCATCAACATCGATAGAAGAAAGCATCATAACTTTTTACTTCTTTTTTTTTTTTTGATAGCTTGTAAATCTACATCTTCAGATTCAACAAAAAATTTTGCATTAATACAAGAAACAGAAATTTCAACATTGCTTGAAAAAGTTGGAAGTAATATAGAATCCCCATAGGGGAATTTTAGAGAAATTGGATCCACTAGAGAAAAATCAAATTTGCTGAAAAAAAATCAGATTCACCAAAGAAACATCAGATCTACTAAAAAAATCATATTCCTTGGAGAAACATGAGATCCATTGAAATATTGTTATTTTAAGTTTGAGCATGAGCATGAAAATTGATGTTACCTAAAAAACAGTGTTTGAACCCAAAATAATTGAAACATAGGTATACCCTAAAAAAATTTTAAGCCTAAAAGAATTTTAAACAAAAAATTTTAAGCCTAAAAACATTTTACGCCAAAAAAATTTTACGCCTAAACAATAGGAAAGATAAAAACAAAACTAAAACATAGGAAAGATAAAAAACAAAACAAAAAAATAAGGAAGATAAAAACAAAACTAAAAAATAGGATAGATAAAAACAAAACTAAAAAATATGAAAGATAAAAGCCAAACTAAAAAATAGGGAAGATAAAAACAAAACTAAAAAATAGGATGGGCCCCACTCATGCCGGCCGAATGGGGGTGGGAGGTAGTATTGGCATTTGAAACAAACAGTTTTTCAGAAACGAACAATTGTCAAATGAGTCAGATAATCTAATTAAAATTTTATAACTTAACATTGTCCACTAGAATTGAACTCATGACTTGAAACATATAAATCAAGAGTCTGGGCTTCTTAACCATAGACATCTTTCCCCCATCTAAACTTTACATTGGGGAGATTATCGTGAGTAATATTGAATTACAAAGTTCCAATGACTATATGTCCTGGAAGGAAAAACATTTGGAAGACCTCTCCCTTGGAAAGGGAAAATAAAAACCTTAACTATTCTTTATATGGTATCCAAACTAGAACTAGATAACCAAATATACCCAAAGACATATAGTCAACATGATGCTTTTTTAGAATATAATGATATGTGAGATAAACATACCTAAATTATGTAGTGAATAATTATTTAAAAAAAAACTAAAAGGGTTAACTTTAAATAGGAAATTTTATAAAACTGAAATTGCTAGGCATAAGTCTATTCTTGTTAACGATAAACATCATCGATATTTAGGAACAAGTTCATTCTCCGAAGGTTTGATTACCGAGGCCTAGTCAGCGCATCTCCATTCATGTTGGTGGAGATCATGCATGAATTTCTCCGTTTAGAAGAAGAAAATTCAACCACCAACAGCCGCACATCAATCATTCAATTTGTTGACCGGAGCAAAGAGTTGGCAGCGCAGCGAAGCTCAGCACATGAACTTTGAAATCGAAAACCGTCTGTGCCCCATAACCACCACTGTTCACGGTTGTGGTGGTCGTTGCTTTAAAGTTTAAACAAACAGATGAAGTTCACGCACGGGATTTGAGATTTGAGACTCAGATTCCAGATGCAAACCCAGCTACGCAATATGAGGAGATTTGTTGTTGTGGGATTAGTAATGTTTCACATGGCAAGGATGTTATGCGTATGCCATGACTTGCAGAGTTTTCAGTTACATATTGAGGATGAGATTGAGGCCCAGGCAGAGAAGAAGATGATGAATTATAGCTGTAACAGTAACAGTAGTGCCGTGCCACCGTCACTGGACAGAATCAGAGAATGGCTCAGCAGTTACGAAGATACTATCATTCGCTGTGTTCTTGATAGAGCCAAATATTCCTTTAATGGCCCTGCTTACGGTTCATCTATCCCTCCTTCTCCTCCTTTCCGAGGCTCCCTTCTCCATTTTATGCTTTCACAGACTGAGAAACTTCATTCCAAGGTAACCCACATTTCTCTCGAGGATTGGATCAATAACCAATCATCACACACACAGCAACTGGATTATTTCTGCAAGTTAAAATTTGATCATCCGTTATCATATGACTTGAATGTAGGGATCCGATAATCCTCTTTTCTTTTTTTTTTTTAAGTTTCAAATGCTTTTAGAAATGATGATTTTGATTAATGATATTAGATTTCTGAAGCTGTTTGCTGCCGTTATTCGCAAAGGCTAATAATACTGATATTGGCTATACAGCTTGGAAGATATACAAGTCCAGATGAAATTGCCTTCTTCCCTGATGATCTGGAAGTTCCTATTGCATTTGCCTTCACCTGCCCAAAGGTAAATTAATTTAATTTGAGATATTGGCTTCCTGTTATTATAATGATTTTTTGATATTGCAACAAAATTTTCACAAAACCAAAGAATTGGATGATGATTAGGGCTTTTCTTGCAGGCTCTGCATCCTGTTGCAGATAAAGTAAATGTAAGTCGAGAAATTTGGAACAGCTACTTTGGGAAGTTGCTTCCACGGTTTGCAGCCAAGGGAGATGATGGAAACTAAGGATCAACAGTTGTGAGCGATATTTCCTGTTTGCAGGTTTGACATTACTACTGCTAAAAATTTCAACTTCAAATAGATGTGAACGATTTTTTCAGCATTCTAAATTTTGACGCTCGTTCTTCTGAAATTGTCCATGTTCAGGCTCTATCGAAAAGAATACATTATGGAAAGTACGTGGCTGAAGCAAAATTCTTAGGATCTCCACAAGAATACACTCGTTTGATCCAAGCTAAGGTACGAGCTATCCATTGAATCCATCCAGTATTCGTTAAAAGTGAGGTACAAAGCTTAATTTTTTCTGCTTGTCTGTTTTCTTTTTTTTCTCTCTCTCCATGACCATTGACCATTACTCATAGGAAAGAGTCGATGTAAATTTTTTTTACAGGATAGTAAAGCAATCTTGGCCAAGATTACAGATGTAAATGCAGAGGCAAATGTTATGAAAAGGGTACAGATCAAAGCAACAATCTATGGCCAGACAATCACTTTAAACGGCACTACTTTGGGCCCACCTGGACAGCAGATTGATCCGTCTGTGGTAGTTGAACTTTATAAAAATTGGGTTATACCTCTAACAAAACAGGTTGAACTTAAATACCTTCTCCCTAGGCTTGATTGACTTTAATTTGGATACATTTGTCAATGTCCACAAATGTGGGAATACTAATAAACATCATGATGGATGTTAAGAATTTTGGAAATATTTATTTATGAAGCCTTATCTATCAAGTTTAGCAAAGGAAAATATTTTTATAATATATTAGGGCTAAAGCGATATTATGTCTCAAGACTTGCAAGATCTACTCGGGGATATTATGTTAATGTTTACTTTTCTGTGCACTTTACCATTACTATTATTAAGCACAATGAGTACGACTAATCTCGAGCACTTAAGTGTAATTGCTTGGTAACCTAGTAGTGCTATCACTTGGTTCGCCCAATAGCGAAGTACTTGGTAATCCCAGTAGTTACACAAAGCCCAAGGTGTGTACAGAAGTTCGATACTCATTGCCTTAGGATAGAATAGATTTTTTTACTGTTTTAGTTAGACTTAGATTTAAAAACTTTTTCTATTTCACCATGTTCACTAGGAGTAACAATGGCCCTAGAACATCCGTCATCATATACCTCACTATGAGCTAAACCAGACACATGAACTTCACTAGCTCCATGTGGGAAAACAACGATCACAAACTTAAACCAATTACTAACATAATCACATGACCTTGTCATAGATTATGGTATGGTCATGTGTGAAACACTTGTGACTTGTATGGTTGGGTGTTCAATTTCTCCATTGCTCATCATTGGTGCCGTTGTCAAGGACTAGTCAATGTATGCTAAGTAATTGATTTCACAGAATTCATTGTATCAGAACTCAATGTTAAAATTCATAACTCTGAAATAAGTGCACTTAAACCACAACATGGCTTCAAACAAGGATCCATCACCACTTGCCAAGGGACCATAGAGAAGTAATGAAAAAATCAATAAAGAAGAAGAATGAGGGATGCCAATGCAAACAAGAATCACTTATGCTCACAATAATCCTTATCATATAGATTTTACTTTTATCTTCCATTAAGACAAACAAATGAGAGGGAGACACATGCAAGGCAACAAAGTCCTACCTCCAAAACATGCAGTGCTTAGCATGCTCCAAATTGCCTTAAGGGAAATGCATTTGGATCAAATCTAGGAAGGGTATCATGTGACTCAACACATGACAAGACCCTATGAACCCACAAAAGAGCAGATGAGGAAAGATGCTGCTATGGAAATCAAACATGCACACAACAAAGGAAAGCATGTCATCACTTTTGTTATCTTGGAAGAACTAGATGTTGATGCATTCATCACATAATAACTCTACCAAAATCATGAAGAGCCTTCAAAACACCTATCATCAGATTTGAGGAACCTGATAAAGTTCAACTTCATTCCACTCTATCAAAGACACCTAGGAAGGAGGTTACTAGCTCAAAGTGTAAGCAAGACTTAAGGCCAAGAGTTTCTGTCAAGCCTTACAAAGGAGAACACAAGAGTCATGAAAGGAGGACAAGCCAGCATCACTCTTCGACTACCTCATCCAGCTCATCACTATCATCGGTGGACTCTGACAAAAGAAAATATAGGTACCGAGACTATGATAAAGAAGAATGGAGGACTCATGATCATTATTCAAGACACTTACATAAGGAAGATGAAGGTTATGAGCAAAGAAGATGAAGGGATCAGAGAGAGGATCATGAAAGGTATGAGCACAAAAGGGGAAACTGCTACAACAAAGGATACAAACCAGATCATGATGATGAATCCCTGAGGGCAACCCAAAAAGTGATCAACATCCAAGAAGCTGTTTACATTCCAACCAAGCACGTAAGAGATATCCATATCAAAGAGCTTGATATGAATAACATGCCAAGATTTGAAAGTGGTTATAATGCTAATTCACAACACCACCTCCAAGCTTTCCATGATGCCTACATCCTACAAAACATTGAAAGTAACTAACAAAAGTTGAAGTTGATCCCAAGAACACTTGTAAAAGAGGCAAAGAGTTGGTACAGATCAATCAAACTTGAATCAATTGAAAGGTAGAGTACCATGCTAGAGATCTTCAACAATAAGTACCAAACCTACTCAGGTATCTAACTTAAGCAAACAAATCCAAGGATGGAAGCAAGGGACTCATGAAACCCTTGATGTAGTAATGGGTAGATACTATTCACTACTACATAGATTCCTAGGCCATGGATTTTCACAATGGGAACAGCTCAGGCACACTGTAGGTGGGTTACAAAATAAGACCAAAGAGACCCTCGAGATTTATGCCCAAGGCCAATTATCTAAGATGACTGCCCATCGAATTTAGAGACTAATTAACCAAGTGGTGAAGGAAGAGGATTAGTTAAGAAAGAGAGAATCAACAAAAAAGTATAACAGAGATCCATCCATTAGGAAAAAGATATGCACGAGTTTGTGATACCCAAGAACAAGAAACCTTGGAATAGAAAATCCAAAAGAAGACTCTACCAATTCAAGAAACTATAACTAATATTGCAGCAAAGGTAGAGAAAATGTGAAACTTAGTAGATGAAAAATTTGCAACTGAATTGAAGATTGTAGAGGAAAGAACATAGCAAGCCTTTGGAAAAGGCAAAGACAAGAAAAAGAAGAAACAGTTTGGATGAAGGGGTAAGGTGGCTACACTGGCTAAGTGTTCAAACACTAGCTCCACCAATGAGAAAGGATGTGTCATGTGTTAGTACGAACATCCCAAGGAATGTTGTCCAGTAATGGCACATTTACAATAGACAAGGACATACGCACTTAATCCCAAATTTGTTAAGAAGCAAATGCCCATAAGGTTACCTTATTATCAAGGTAACTACAAATAAAACTTCCAACCAACATACTATCCCAATGGAGCCTACCCACAACCATAGGAGTAGTACCATCAACAATGACAACCCTACTTGTGGGCTATGCCACCACCATGCCAATAGTATCCATATCAGTAACCTAATTTTTATGGATACTATGTCCAACATCCAATCTCACCAGCAAATGCAACTATTCAAACTCCATAATACTATCTACCTGAGTACCACATATCGACATCACCAAGGATAGATCCAAACTCATACATGCATCCACAAATAGCTAATTCATCAAATCCAACTCATTCTTTGCCACTAGTGCCACCGCCTACTATGCAGGGAAAACTACCATCACAACCATAGTAGAGAAGAACTACAAGGGCAGTGAACATATAGATGGAGGATCTTACCAACAACACTAAGCACTAGAACAAGAAGCATCCTTTCTATAGAAAAAGTCATGAAAAGGCTGGTAGAATTAGGACTCCATCAAGAACAACTTCTCCTACCACAAATTCTCTTACCAAAAAAAAGCTTCCATCATCATCAAATATAGACATGCAGACTATCATGCTAATAGAAATAGTCACAAACTAGATAAAGGTAGGACCACTCCCTAAGAAAAGAATTGATCCAAGAGTTCCTTTGATTTGCTTATGAGTAGCTGGAAATTTTCCATGAAAAGCTCTATTAGAGTTAGGTTTTGAGATGAATTTGATCTCTTAAGAAACATATCAAGCATGGAACCTACCATCCTTGAAGGAGTGCAATATATGGTTGGAGCTTGCAAATTAGTTTGTCATCGTTTCTTTGGAATAGATAGAGGATGTGGTGACCCCTATCAATGGGTGGTGATGAGTAATGAGGTACCCCTACACCCAACCATACCAATCACAAGTGTTCACACATGATTTGGTCGAATTCCATGGATGGGACTAGTTATGCATCTAAATCATTATTCCTTGATCACAGTTCACAGTCTTTCCACTTGGACTATTGGTAGCTTTGTCACGTATGATTTAGTCCAAAATGAGGCATATGATTGATGTTGTCTAGCCCTATGCTGCTCCAAATGATAATAAACAGATAAATTAATTAAGCGAATTAATACTTAAAAGTAAAATCTAAAATAGCCTATGTGTGACGAGTATATGTTCCTAATCATCTGTCCACGCATTAGACTTTGTGTAACTACCATTGGGGCTACCAAGCATACATCACTGGGCTTACCAAACAATACATTGCTAGGTTCCCAAGCAATTACACTTAAGTGCTAGCGATTAGTTTTACTCATTCCGCCTAACGAAAACAATTGTAAAGAGCAATAAATGGAAACATTAACTAAGGAAAATAGTAAGCATATAAGTAATTAAAAGCAGTAGTAAATCTAAGTGGATGCTGCAATGATGAAAGTAATCTTGATCGTTATTTTCAATCATGTAATGTGTCCAAGTACATCACACAAACATCACATTGTGAGCATGCACTGGGAAACAACAAAACTAGAAATCAAAAATCTATGAAAAATCTATCAAAAATATATGAACTATTCCAACCATGCATCCCAATGTATAAGCTAGCATGGAAGAGATGATATTGAATGTCCGACATCATTTCTTAGGACCCAATATCGTGTATCTGATAGCAAGGCTACAATATTTGGTACCTAATATTGGAGCTGACAAAATCATGGCTCATCATACCCCCACAACTAAATGAAAACTCGTCCTCAAGTTAAACAAAATGAGGAATAAGTTCTTTACAAAATATTTGGAATGTATGGAATTATTGACTGACTCAAAAAAAAATAAACAAATTGACTCTTACATGTTGCAATGATGTTTTACAAAAAATTGGACACAACATTACAAGACACAAGATTGGGGAAAATCATATAGTTCCTGAAGGTAGTGGCTCCTCCATTAGTCACTTCCCTTTGTTGCCAAGCTATTGAAACTTGTAGTGGTTAAGTAGTGCCTACAACTTTTCTTCCTCTATTCTTGGATCATATACCGTCCAAGCTGCTAAACCAATGTGTGCTAGCACTAGTACATCCCATGGGCATGGCAGCTATAGAAACATTTTGTTAGCCTTTACATACCAAACCAAAAACTACTGTCGTTCCTCCTTAAAGGCCCTAGCCTCTTCTTTTAACGCATGATGATCTATTAATCTCCTAGCCAGGTTTAAGGTAACATCCTTCTAACTATGGTAGTGGGCCTTGATCACCTCTAGTTCTGAGTTTGTTAGATGGAGTTTTTATAAAGAATTTTTTCTATTTGCAAACTCTTTTTCATATAATGCGTAGGTGCTCACTACCTACTACTCTAATTCATTTCTAGGTCAACCTGCTATTAACATAGCAAGGTTGACATATCGAAGGTTAGCCAATGTCATGCATTCCTTTAACTCTTCAATATGTAGGTCTTTATTCTTCACTTCCACTTGGTGGACCAGTGCATAACTATCCAGGATGGGCTGCCAATCAGGATTTTATGCTAAGATAGCTCTGATATGGGCTTTTGCCACTTGGATCTCCTTTTCATTGATTTACTTATACATGCCAACCTGGTCATGGAAGTGCTCCTTTAGCTTCTCATGCTTTTTGACCTCATTTTGCCATGTGCTTATTTCAATTATAGAATTTTGACGAATGACGTGGACCTCTTTCATCAAGATGGTTCAATTCTCTCTAGCCAATCTATTGATGTCCTGGTTGATCCTCACTAGTTGTTCTCTCAACTAGTGGCCACTTTCTTCCAAGATGTTCTTTTACTTTTCTATAGTAATTAACCATAAGTTATTTATAACAAGCTATTTGTTTTCTTATTATGTGGAGGTCAATCCCTTCTTATAGGCATAGGATTGTGCTTCAGCAAAGGCATTCGAGACTACCTTCTCCTTTTCTTCTCTTCAATCAATTTGTTCAACTACTTTATTTTGAATTGATCCAAATGGTTAGGTGCAACAAACTAGGTAGGGTCTCATCTTTTAGCTCTTAGGATAACCAACTCTTGTTGTAAGCATTACACTTTTGCTTCTGCATGCTCTACCCTAGTCTCAGCCATGACCAGCTTTCCTTTGGTGGTAATGAGATCTGATTGTACTACAATGACATCACCGGGAATGTCAAACAAGATGGTCATTACTTGTCTTATTTGTAGCAATCGATCTAATACATCATCATGGGTTGCAGGAGTCATTGAAGTCTCAGCGAGCATTTGTGCTCCTCTAGTCCTAGTCAAATCCACAAGGGGCACAACATGCACATTAAAGGATTCCTTGAAGTAATTTGTTATCACCTCTACTACTCCTACTACATCTTGCTACTACATGACCACTACTATGGCACCTTCTCCTATTTCAAGTAGTTACCAGAGATTTGTCATGACCAATGAGATTCTCCTCTTGATTGTAGCAAAATCTACCCCCTTGTTGGATTAGCAAAAATAGTGGGCTACACAACATCATCGATGACTCTAAAGAGGTTTAACTCATCTCTACTCCCCTAGCTAAGTGTTTTAGCAATTATTTATAATTGGCTCATTACAAACCTATAGTCTTGTGGCAGTAGTGGTGAAACTTTTAGCTCACAACAATGTTCAAGCTCTTGTTTTGTTTATTTTTCTAGTTCCACTTCCTTCTCTAGTTCTCATTCCTCATCAAGGTGTTTCCTTGGTGCTGTAGGTTTGAGCACTTTAGCAAAGAAAGAATTCTAAGCCCTCCTAGGAACATCATTTATGTATTCCAAGATTCCAACGCACTTACACAACTTCCTAATTAAGTAGGGGAATAGAAGTGTTCGCTTCCCTACCTTCTTTTCTTCAAACCACCTCTAATTTTCTATGCAGTATAACTAGGGAAGGTTGGCCATGTATTTGTCCATTAGTATGGCACTTCACCTGGCCATGTACATTGAGATTCTATTGAGCCCTTTAGTGGGGAAGAGGTGATATGTGCCTATCTTGAAATAGGTCCTCTCTTCCAAATTCAATTCATTATATGTTTTATCATCCTTGTTGTATGCTTGCTTCAATCATAACTTTCTGTTCTCACTATCAGACCTCGTGGATAGATGCACCAGCCTAGCCGCCACATTTCGCAGATTTAGAAACTCTTCGATTACTTTAACTGAGAAAGAAATAGTGACTTTGTAAATGTTAACCATGGTGCCTTCTTCCTTGTTGTGCTAAAATTGGTATGTTTCGCCAAGGTACCATCCACCACTCTTTGACAAGATGTGCCATAATGATGATGCCTAGAGTTATGTTCGAACTACCTCAAGAGAAAATGCCATGAATGGGCCAAAGTTCATTTCCACAATGACCATGGTCAACATGGATTTCTCTTGAATAACTTTAAGGCATTCTAGGGACAATGTGAGGCATTGCCCTTGAACTAGAACTTGTGGTTCTGCAACCTCTCCTTGGACTGACTATCCAGTAACAGGAGCCTCTTGATGGATGTTGAATGATTGAGCCTCTTGCTCTTCATGCTTGGCTTGTTCACCTTGTTTACCTCTGCCACCTCTTGGATGTTTGACTACTCATGTAAAGGTCCTACTTGTCATCCTCTTTTGGGGTCATTTATAATCATTCAAGGATTTGTTGTTACTAAGGTGCTATCATTTATTATTAATAGGTTTATACCTTACTTGTAACCTTCATTCCATTAAGTGCTTTAGTTTATACAATGCAAAGTTAGAAAAATTTTTAGAAAGATGCCCAAAAAGTGTTTATCTTCTTTTATGACCCTTAGCAGTTGGTTCCTTTTTCCTTATGTATGGCTTATTATGATGATTATGGTCCCTTGGGTGAAAAAAATTAAAGTTTCTAGCATTCATACGATTGATTTTTCATTATAATGCTTAAGGTTTTTAATATTCTTACCCTTGTAATGCCTTCTAGGAGATATTTAATTTTAAAAAATCAAGTACAAGTTTCCCACGCAATCACCACCCCCTCCTCCCCCACCGCCACCCCCCTTTCCCGCACCCCCAAACAACTAAACTGAACATTCTATATTCAGACAAGTTTAAAGGTTATGAAAATTGAAGAAGTATTGAGCAAGATATTGGAACTGTAAGCTGATTACGTAGAACTCTTAGTCACAAAAGAAAATTTAAAAAATTTTCCTGGCTGCAAATGATGAGAATGGATTATGGAGCACCGCGGGGATAATATATATAAGTTTTTTGGACTTGATATCGAGTATTCGACGTCACGTCCAACCTAATATCGAGTAGTTGATATCAGGGTATTTGAAGTTGCATTTAATGAGGGTAGTTAGCAAGGAAAATGAAGCTCTAGGATTGGTTGGAAGGTTTCAGGTTTGGTCCATGGTTCTAGGGTAAGTAGGAAATCATTTTTAGGCATCGAAAGTGTTGGAAGATGGATTTGTTGAAATTAAGAGCATTGGAAAATGCAAGAAAATGTGTCTTATACGTACGTTGTGGAATAGATCAATTACATGATAAGGGAAAGCATGAAATTTAACAATTATGTGCTTGGAAGGTTAAGAATGATGTGGTTATGTCAAACAAGTACAAGTTACAACAGTTACACAAGTGGATCCTTTCCAAAATGGGCTCTAACGCATAATACCCTTCTGTAAATACACCTAAAAATGTTCGTAGGCACTAAAGGGGTTAAATGCAACACATAACTATGAAAGAAAAACACACATGTTAAAACCACCAATGTGAGAAAACAACTCTATGTTACACAAAAACCACAAGTTAGAATCATACTGATAGTGAAATGAGATGGACTATAGAAAGGATTGCAAGCACTTGGATGTGAGGTATCTTACCAAAGGCATAATGAATCCTTGTGTGTTATTAATGGTTAAGTAATCATTAGCCATTCTTTCCAAGATTCAAACCAATTCCAAACCACATTTTCGTGATATCACATTGTTTCATCACTTTGACTAACAAAAACAAGACTATCAAAGTTGCACAGAGTAGCATCACTTGGTGTTTTGTCCAAGGGAGAAGTTTATAATGGCACATTTTTTTATGAAAGCATTTTGAGAAGCCACCAACCTTTAGGCATGGGTACATGTCTTTCCAATGGGAACTTCAAGAATTTATTCAGTGCCCTTTTATTTTACTCTTACTTCCACTTTTCATTAGATCTACAAGGACATAATTAAAACTTTAGCAACATGGTAGAAGATACAGAAGTGGCCAAAGAGAATCCACAAATTCCCTTGATGTCACACCCTTCACATTCCCCCTAAGTTCTTCACTTTTCAATCCATGCACAATTATTATGGAATTATTTTTAGTTTTGGTGGTAAAAAAGAATATCATTATAACTAGGGTAAGAGCCTCTTATTAATGGAATGAGTGGATGGATGACATGGCTCACAGTCCAAATAATCAATCCCTCATGACTTGACAACATAGAGAGAACCTAACCTCAATGGGCTACATGATCATTTTATTCACAAGTGAGATTACTTAACAAAGGAAATGAAAACAAAAGGTTTGAAAAGTTGAAAAGGATAGGAAAAATTGTATCAAGAAATAAGAAAATGATAAAAAAATGTAAAAAAAAGAAGATGAAAAACACCTATTAATTCTGAAGGTTAGAATGGGGGGTTTTCCCCATGACAAAGTGTTTGGCTGTGGCAAGAGTAAATAAGCAAATAGGTAGGCTCCATGCATGTATAAAGCATTATTAACCTGTCAGCACTGGGTGTCTCTAGGTTTAGTGCTGGCTACGTGGGCAAGTTGTTGTTCACACACTTGGTTGTTAAACATATTGTGGGTTAAAGTATGAATTGTGTTAACGTTATGGAAGTTTAGCCCAAAATTGCATCCTTGATCATGATACGATATGCATGGATTCATTTTTCTCTCCACACTACTAGATTCATTACTTCGGTTAGGTGTTAGGGTAATGATGGATGGTGGCCCTTGCATAGGCACAAAGGATGTTGGTTGTGAAGGGAAAAGAATTGCACCAAATTGGCATTATGTTAGGTTCGTGATGTGGTACGTTCGTGAGTGTTGTGCTTGTACTTAGGAGTTGTACTAAAGAAAGGACATTTTTGAGTTTGCTATGGCGACCTACTAGTATCAGCATGTCTATGCACATTTGCAGCACAAGTGGCATTTTTTTGTTGATGTTGTGGTGTTGAACCTTCCTATGTTGCTAGTAGTGGCATGTGATGAGGTCAAGGATGAGAATATTGAGGATAGGATGGATGGTAAGAGGTGCAAGGTGGTGATCCTTTAGGGGATGTCATTGGTTGATGGTACTTGGGAGAGTGATAGTGGAAATTTAAAGTAGAGGACGTAGAACTAGTTGGAGAAACATGGTGTTAAACATAATATCCATACGATTTTAGTTTGTAGTAAGGGTAAGGATTATTTGATGATGGCCTTCCCCATGATTGTGGGTTTTACCACTATGGTTGACAATGGTGTTGAGGCTAGTAATAAGACCCCCTCAGATAGTATGATTGGTTGTGGGACAATCTATAATTTTCATGTGGGAAAGGAAATCTCCTAGGCATGTGCTTCTATACAAATTTGGGATTTAATGTACAAGAAAAATACTCATGTAGATGTGACACAACTAGTTAATGGCCCTTTAGGTGGTCATATATGTAGATGTCACATCAGTCATCTTCGTCTATGGTTGAGTCTATAACCTCACTTTCTTCAGCCATTTCCCATATTTGTCGATAAGTGTTCCTAGCTATTTCCTGGTTCTGCTTCCTCTATTTATTGTGATTGCCTGGTTAATTTCACATTACCTTCTCCTTGATAGTCTCTACAAAAGTTGTAAATTTTTCATATATCCACTCTGACATCCTATCAACCTTTGCTTCAAGTTCATTGATATACTACTGTATCAACAAGGGTCATTGTGGAATCACCTTATCAACAACAATCTCTTTCTCCTTGCCATAGATATGTACCTACTTCTTTTGAAGAGTTGGGTCCTAGTGATATTTCTCAACATTATCCCGTTTGCATATCTCTCCTTCTTCTTTTGCCACACACTTGATTAACTCTTGGATCTGATAGATTTGTAGCTCATATAATTGACCTAGGGAATACATCCCATGGGTCTCCCTTGTTTCACTACAAAGTCCATCTATGATGTGAAAAATTTTCTCTTCCCTAAAGAAGCCATAGCATGTGCATCTCTTCAATATAGAATAATATCTATCTAAGGTCATGTCCACGGATTCATGTTGTTCTTGTATCCATCCTTGGATCTATCTCCTCAGGTTGGACACTCTACCATAGGTTTGTTATTTCTCATTGAAGAGTTCCAACATTATGGACCACTGTCAAATTCAATTTGGTTTCAACAATCTATACCACACTTTGGCTAGATCAACTAGTATCCTGGGAAAGAGCTTAAGCTTTTTCCATCCACTTTCAATGTTGTAGAAGGCACAAGCATCTTGGAAGGCTTGTACATGATGTTGTGGATCCAAATCATAGCCTCTCGCAAATTTAGGGATATTGTTTATATCCAACCTGGGTAAGCAACTTGCCCTACGATGCCTATGGGGTATCTTAACCACCTTTATGATTTGTATCAAGCTCTTAATGGCCAACAAGGATTCATCATCATCGAACATGTTGTGATGAAAATTTCTATTTCTATCCATTTGATTGTGATGATTTTGTCTATGTTCATTTTGACATCCTTAATTTCTCCCATGGGTTTGATTTTTATTTTCTTTTTTATTCTAATGCAAATAATGAGCTCTATACCTACATTCATCTTTGTTAGAACCAGACATTAAAGAGTAAGAGGAAGAGGAAGAATTGGAGGATTGCCATGGCTCCTATAGTGTTTCCCAAGGTCCCTTAATTTATCTTTTCCAAGTTTTGAGGAGGTCCTAGGCCTTGAGGCCCTCTCTAGTCTAGGACTTACTTCATATCCTCCAAGGTTGTCTGCCTTAGGTGAATGTAGTCTTTGAGTGTCATCAGGGTGATCATGAACACATGAAACCCCTGTATGAGGTTGGTTACTCCAATTTTCTTCAACATATATCTTGTTAGTTCTCTAGTGAATGTTCTCACCATACAATGCATTATCACTTCCTTGTGAAAGAGACATTGTTATTAGTTAATGATGTGTGTGATTTAATATTTTCTAAAAGATATATCATTAAAACTTTTACAGCAATCATGTATAATATAACTAATCTAGATAACTAGCACCATCCCCAAAAATGACATCAATTATGAGTGGTGAGGTACCCCTATTCCCAACTATACCAATCACAAGCATTCACACATGATCCAATCAAATTCTATGGATGACACTAGTTGTGCATCTAAATTATTATGCCTTGATCATAGTTCATTGTCTTCCCACTTGGACTAGTGGTAGCTCTGTCATGTAAGGCATATGATTGACATTTTCTATCCCTATGTTGCTTCTAATGACAATAAAGAGATAAATTAATTAAGCTAATTAACAATAGAAAGTAAAATCTAAACTATCCTACGTTTGATGAGTATTCACTCCTAATCATTCGTCCACACCTTGCACTTCATGTAACTACTACTAGGATTACCATGTGTACATCAGTGGGCTTACCAAATGATACACTACTAGGTTACCAAGCAATTACATTTAAGCACTCGCAATTAGTTGTACTCATTCCACCTAATGATAGGAATCATTCAGAGCAATAAATGGAAACATTAACTAAGAAAAATAGTAAACATTTAAGCAATTAAAAGTAGTAATAAATCTAAGTGGATGCTGCAATGATGAAAGTAATCTCAATCTTTATTTCCAGTCATGTAATGTGTCTAAGTATGCACTGGGAAACAATAGAATTGGAAACAAAAAATCTATGACAAACCTATCTAGAATCTATCAACCAACTATGTTCCAACCATGCACCCAAGTGTTGTATTTATAGGCTAGCATGGAAGAGATGATATCAAATATTTGACATCGTTTCTTGGGATCCGATATTGCATATTTGATATCGAGGCTCTAATATCAAGTACTTGATATCGGAGCTGACAAAATCATGACTCATCAACAATAGACTTTCTTGTAATCTACATGAAAAATAAAGACAAGGAATTTCTAGTTATCATGGGGAGAGCATGGCTTAGCACAATTGATGCTAAGTATGAGAGACTTATCTGTTGAAATATCTAAGGAAGATTACTACAAATCCATACACATGCAGCAAATTCCATGTATTACTATTGAAAGCAAAGAGTGTAGTTGTGTACTGACACTTCAGAATGTTAACACAATTATTACACTAGTCCACAACAAGTGTGAAAAACAAGTAAGCACACAAGAGAGAGCATGGGCCACCAAACCAAAAGACACCCAATGGCCAACAACTAAGAACATTGAACTTTCCAAAATATGCATGAAAAAATTTGATTCACTTATTAATTCCCATTCTAAGAGGATGAACCCAGTGAAGGACCTAAAAAAAACTATTAAATCATGATCATACATTAATAGGAAAAGAAAACAAGGAATTGGATGATCAAAATTCAATTACCATCAAGATTACCTGGGATGATAACCAAAAATTTAGATCACTAAAAATGGTAAGTGAGCCACCTAGAGTGTATGATATAGGGAATCTAGGGAGCATTTTTTGAACACTTTCCCATGAGTTCAGTCATGGGGGAGATACTTTATCTTGATTTAGGTATTAAAAAGTGTTTTTCAATTTTTTGTTTCATAATTCTTTTCAATTTCTAATTTCTTGATATACCTTTTCACATTCTTTGATACAATTTTTCTCATCCTTTTATACTTTTTCACTTCTTAAATTTTCAATATTCTTTTACATTTTTCAATTATTTCATAATTTTTCATTCTTTGATGTTTTTCATTCTTTCATTCTTTCATCCTTTCCTAATTTTTACTATCTTTTTCAAACTTTGCTTTCATGACCTTTGTAAATAATTTTGAGTGCTAATAAAACACATTCAAAATAAGGCAAGAAGTAGTCCAATAAGGTTAAGATTTCTCTATGTTATCAAGTCATAAGGGGTTTATTATTTGAATAATGAGACCACAACATTCATCCATCCATTCCATTAATAAGAGGTTCTTACCATGGCCATAATGATATTCTTTCCATCATACAACTAAGAATAAACTTGTGATTGTTATGCCTAGATTGAAAAGTGAAGAACCAAGTGAAATGTAAAGGGCATGACATCAAGGGAATTTGTGGACTATCTTGGGATTACTTTTGTTAGTTTTATGCTATTTCTTAGGTTGTATTATATCCTTGTAGATCTAACGAAAAATGGGAGTAAGAGTAAAATAAGTGATGTCTTACCATGTCACTAGAAAGACATGTTACCTATGCCTAAAAGTACTCCTCTAATAAGGTTGACATAGATAAAAATAAAACTCATGCACAAAATAAATCTTTGGGGGTCCCATTGGAAAGACATGTTACCCATGCATGAAGGTAGGTGGCTTCTCAAGAATCTAAAAAGTAAAAGTGCAGTGAATAAACTCCTCCCTTGAATAAAATGCGAAGTGACAATACTTCTTGCAATAATGGTAGTATTACAATTGTAATTCCAAGAGATGAAATAATGCAATGTCACTAAAATGTGGTCTAGACTTGGTTTGAATCTTGGATAGAAAGGCTAATGATTACTTTAACCACTAATAAAACATAGAAATTCATTATGCATATGGTAAGTGATGAGATGCGGTTTGTACAGGCCGCAATATCGCGTACGCAATCTTGCAGTCGACGCGATATCGCATCCCCCGCGATATCGCGTACGCGATATCGCGTCCTTCCCTATGATATCGCGTACGCGATATCGCAGTCTGCTACCATGTCTATAAATAAGAGGTGGCTCTCCCTTGTTTGGGGATCCCAGTTTTAGAGTAGCGAAGCTCTGGTAGTTTGATCCCTCCAGAGTTAGATTTTTTCCCGTGTCTACCCGCAGTGTGGTGAATGTGATTGTACGGTGTCTTTATTCGAGTGTGCCATACTTGGACACGCACATGACTGGTAATAAAGATCAAGATTACTTCATCATTGCAGCATTTACTTAGTTTATTTATTGTTATTTATTTAATGTTATTTATTGCTTTCATAGTGTGGTGTGAGTACGACTTAACTACGAGCATCTACGGGTGTGTACAACTAGTTAAGGAATTGGTTGCTCATCGCGATTAGTTTCTCACCCTTAAACTCCTAGAAGCGGAACGAGTATGACTTGATTACGAGCATTTAAGTGTGACTGCTTGGTAGCCTAGTGGTGTAGCTAGGGGGATCTACGCTTGGTAACCCAGTGGTGTATTTGGGGTCTGCGCTTGGTAATCCCAGTGGCGTACCTAGGATCTATGCTTGGTAGTCCCAGTGGCAGTCGTGCACGAAGTCCAAGATGTGTATGGTTGATCAAGGAATCGGTTGCTCATTGCACTTAGGCTAGATTATATTTTCTTACCCTTTCCCTCATAGCCTAGCTTAGTTAATATTATTTTCCACTACCATCAGGAGTAGCGTTAGAATTAGGACACATCATACACCTCATCTAGACTAAACCATATGTGACATATGCAAAACTAGTTTAGATGGGAAGACAACAAACTGCGACCTAAGGCTAACTATCTAGGTGCCACAACTAGTCCATCTGCGGAGTTCGACTGGATTATGCATGCAACGCTCGTTTCGTATGGTTGAGTGTAGGGGTACCTCGCCACTCATCAGTAAGATACCTCACTTCCTGATTTCTGCAATCCCTTCGAAGTCCATTTCATCTCACTGTATGAATGATCATAACTTGTGGTTTTGTGTAACATAGTGTAATTTTTCTAACCTGGTAACACTAACATGTGTGTTTTTCTTAACAAGTATGTATTACATTCAACTCCTTAAGTACCTAAGGACACTTTGAGGAGTGGTTATACAAGGGCACTAAGGGCTAGAGCCTACCTTGGGGAGGACCTACTTGTATAATTGTTGTATCTTAGACATGCCAAGTGATTCCACATCATCTCGAGCCTTCCAACATCAATAAATATCAATAAAAACTTCCCATATCATTCAACTATCCATTCTAACAACATGAACTCATTACCCTTCTCATCCATATTATCAACCCTTCATGAACTTTCATGGCCTGAGATTCCTTCTTTTTGAAATTTCTATGCCAAATTCTTAAAAAATATGCCTCATCTATAGCCTTAGATCCTCTGAACATGCTTTATACCTTCCAAACATTCAAAATGATTGACTTTTCATTCTTATAAGTTATCAAAAAATGTGAATTTTTGGCCTCTAATATTGAAGCCGCTTTGATATCAGATCTCTAATATTGGAGTCTATAAAATCTATATATAGGTAGATACTTAGTGAAATTTTTCACATATGAAGCCTAGGGAGACTTTTCTATTTTTCTTCTACAATTTGAGCTTTAAACTCCTAGCCTTCCCAAGCCATAACTTGCACACTATTGCTTCAATTTTAGTGACTTTCGAATCTATCTAATCTCAAAGTGCCCATCTTAGTCATTGGGGATGCTAGTGAGGAAAATCTAAGTAATTTTTTTGAAATCTCTAATGTCAGAAGGTATTACAAGGGTAATTTTTAAGGAAAGTAACAAGAATTTTTAAAGAAAATCCCTTATATTAAGATCAAACATCTTTAATAGGACTCCTAATCAACCATACCAATTATCTTAAGCCATAGAAAAGCACTAATGGGATTACTTTTTGAAAATTTCCTAACTCTACAATCATAATTAACTAAGAACTTAATGTAACTAAGGGTATGAGTAAGGTATAGAACCATTAAGAATTTATGAGGACACTTTAGTAACTCCAAACCCTTGATTGATTACAGATGGCCCCAAAGAGAGGAGCACAATGTCAACTTCCACAACTAGTAAGCAAAAGACCAAGAGGCCGTGGGAGAGGCCAAATGGGGGAATAAGACCCCAAGTAGAACATGCAAAGTAAGAGGCTCAATACTTCAATATCCATGAAGAAACCCTTGCTACATGACAATCGGCCTAAGCAGAGGTAGAATGACCGCAAGAATAAGGACAAAACCTCACACTATCACAAGAATTCCTCCAAGCCATCTAGGAAAAATCACTCATAACCACAGTAATTGTGGAAATGAACTTTGGTCCATTCATGGAATTTGTTCCAAAGGAAGTATGGACACAACTCCCAACATCACTGTTATGGCCCATCTTGTCAAATAGTGGTGAATGGTATCTAGGGGAGACCTACCAATTCTAGCACAATAAAAAAGAAGATGCTACGATCAACATGGATGGAGTCTTCATCTCATATTCAATGAAGGTAATAGTAGAAGCTTTGAATGTTCCCAATGAAAGGGCAAGGTTAGCACATCTATCCATGAGATTAGACACAACAAAAAATTGTAGCTAAGAAGAGCATATGGCAAAGAAGATAAGGAATACATTGAACTAAATTTTGAGGAAAGAATATATTTTAAAATTGGCACATATCACTTATTTCCCACCAAAATACTCAATAGGTTATCCACCTATGTAGCCATAGGAAGTAAGATCCTAATGGGAAAATATAATGTCAATCTCATACAACTCTATTTTATGGAAATACAAAGGCGAATTGAGGAAAAGAAGGCAGGGAAGTTTACACTTCCATTTCCTTACCTAATTATGAAGATGTGTAAACATGCTAGAATCCTAGGGTACACTAATGATGTCCTTAGAAAAGCTCAGAATGCCTCATATGCTAAAATTCTCAAGCCAACACCACCAAAGAAAGATTAGATAGAGGAAGAGATAGAAGCTAGGGAAACCACACAAACTAAACAAAAATAGTAAGTGAGTCCTAGTGGTCAACAACAACAGTAGAAACAAGAACAACATCAACAACAAGCCTCGCCACCACTATCGTAGGACTACATGCCATCAATGAGTCATTTGCAACAAATTGCAAAACCTATTAGTTAGGGAACACAGGAGGAGGCCAACCTCTATAAAGTGATCAATAGTACCATTTGGCCCATAATTTCCACAAATCCTGTAAGTGGAAAGATATCATTATATTTAAGAGGAAAGGCCTAATGATCACAATAGATTTTTGGGAATTTTACATCATTCCAAGTGATTCTTTAAATAGGAGAAGGAGCCACAATTGTGGTAATGCAGCACCAAGATGCAAAAGGAGCCCTAGAAGTGATCACATATCACATTAAGGAATCTTTTAACATACCTATTAATGAGTGGCAAGGTACCTCTATACTCAACCATATGAATACGAGTGTTCACGCATGATTTGGTCAAACTCCTCAAGTGAGCTAGTTGTGGTATCTAGATAGTTACTCATTGATCATAGTTCATTTTTGATGAGTGGCAAGGTACCCCCTACACTCAACCATATGAATACGAGCGTTACACGCATGATCTGTTCAAACTCCGCAAACTAAGTGCCTACATGCCTTATGGAACACCTAAGGTCAATCAATCGTTGTTCTCCCAAGCTTACTTGTATTTATCATGGTTGTATGGTTAAGTAAGCTTTAGGCATGTGATTTTTATATCTTTTATGTTTTTATTGCCTATGCTAGTGAGGGAAAGGGTGAAGAGACTAAGTAACTAACTTTAACTAACTAAGCCTTAATTACCCTAGCATCAGTATCTGTTCCCACTTGCCGTTTCACACCTTGAACCAATGCAATGCTGCTGGGATTACCAAATGCTATTCGTTACTATGATTACCAAGTGTAACACATGTGCTCGAAGCAGTCGTACTAAATGCACTTAACTAGGAGTTAAAGGTTGAGAGATATTTAATTAACTAATAAAGAATTTAAATATTAATAATAATTAAAGTCCTATTTAGCTTAGTCCATGCATTGCAAGGTTTATCCAAAAGTTCATCTTTATTTTCGTACACAATCGTGTGCTCAAGTATAGAATTTCTTGAATAAAGATCCATTCACTTTGAGACTTCTACTGCGGGCACATGGAAATTATTCTAACTTTGGAATGGAAAAATGGCAAGAGTTTGGCTAAGGTCTAGATTTAGATGGAGAAACAAGGGAGAGCCACCTATTATTTATAGAACTAGCGGCAGGCTATGATATCGTGGGGAAAGATGCGATATCACATCCCATCATACCCCCATGACTAAATAAAAACTAATCCTCGAGTTCCTTACAAAATATTGGGAAGGTATGGGATTATTGACTTGAATGGAACTAATGGTGAATGGGATGACATGTGAACGAATCATCATTACAGAACATGACAAAATTGGTGTTCACGACAAAAAGAGTGAACACTTTACATTTGAAATTAGGCCTTATTTAATAGCTAAGAGAGAAGAGAGAAGAGAGAAGAAGTCTGCTGCTTCCAACACCAAGATTGCACCTTTCGTTGTTCATCCGTAAACACGCCATCAATCTTGTTCCTTACATAACTGCTTCAGCAATGATCCATTCCAAGTGTTTCCTTCAGGTCCAGTCCATTGTTGTATGATTACCATCTACACATACAACACAGTCTTATATTAGCAAGGGTAAATAAATAACAATACAATTGATACCTTGCCTCAATGTAAGGTCCATAGGCTGAGTTGTGGTATGGATGATGTAGATTTTGGAGATATACTAATGATAACTACCCAATGTGTAGGGGTTAGGAGAAAATTGAAAAAATTGGACCAGGACCCCCATGACTAATTGCGAACCTATGGTAGTGAGAGAATGGAAAAAGAGAAGGAATAAGAAGGATGAAGAAAAAGAGACAACTGTATGTCGATGAAATGGATGTTAAGATGGAAATGAACAAAATAAATGGTGATTGCAACAACATTTAAAGGAAAGAAATTAATGGATGCATCAAATAGGAATGTCAATCGGTCCTCCCCAAAGTAGGCTCATGCCCTTAATGCCCTGAAAATCCCACATTCAAAGAGTCCGTAGGCTTTGGGAATGTCATTTGGAAATAAGAGTTAAAGTCTTAACCACAAGAATTTACCAAAAAGAAAACAATGCCTACACTAAGATATGGACTACTGATACAACTAGCAATGAGGTGATAAATGGGGAAAGAAGGATGGAAAAAAGAGAATGGAATGGAATCTCAAGAACAAGGTGGTGTATAGTCCCTTGTGTATTTAATGATTAATTATGACTTAGTAGATCCCATTCCAAGTCCAGTGTCAAATAAACCACATCCAGTGACTTCGCATCAATGCGTTTGGCCAATCCATCCACTTGAAGTAACAAGAATGCCTTCACCAAAGAGCCACCACCATTCCGACGAAATGCAGGAGAGAATGCAAACTGAGAAGGGCCTTAGTTAGAGGAAACATGTTTATTTTAGTTCCATAACCAATGCTTATAGCCCAAATGATTATTTCGTCTAAGGGGTGTGCTTTGAATTCTCATTGTGTATTTTTTTTATGCTTTTGCGTGAGAACCACACCATGTAAAGACTTATTATTTTTATTCACTCAGCTTCTCGATAATTGGGTAATGTTAAAATGGTAAGAAAACTCAAGAAGAAAACATCCAAGAACCCAAGAGAATGGCCAACACTAATGCATCAAGTTCCATTGAAGCCACACCCTTTTCAATACCTGAGTCCTTCCTTAGTTTGAGAAATGCTCAGTCACCGATTTGTTGATAGTTCTTATTATTTTAAAGAAAGGGACTATACAGTTCCAAGCCAAGAGAGACCGCAGAGATTTATGAATGCATGGATGATGTGGACTCATTTCCTGCTATATCAAAAGAACCATATCTTAGTATCAACATCGTGACTTAAAGGTAAAAACCAAACATTAGCAACCAATAGAAAACAGTTCATACCATCATTAAGAGCACTTATTGGGTGACAAACTTAACAAAATGGATAAGACACACACATACGCACACAAATAAAAGAAAAAGTATGAACAATGTTGTAAAACAAAAATAAGAAAAGTTAAAAAAAATTGTAAAACAAAAATGTGTAAAAAAAAACTTAAAAAGAGCTGAGGACCTCAAATGATTAGCATAGGTGGCCATCTCCCCCATGACTGAATTGAAAGGGAGAGATCTAAAATAATGAGCACTTATTTGAATTTTTTAGAAGTGTGCAACTTCTCCCAATTGATGTTTTTATATTAAGGGTTGGAAGTTGGCAATGCTCATATTCCAATGTATCTATGCTTTCATTGTGGTTGCATGTTGCTCCCCCAGTTAGTTCCATGCATATTGGTGGGTTTCTCTCTTGATTAGCTATCAACCACTAGGTGTTCTCTTGTTGTGTGGTTGCTACATACAAGCACCTTTGTATCTGAGTTTCCTAGGCACATCGGTTGCATACAAGATATGTTGAGTATTCCTGTATGTCATCACCCTCTATATCACTGTATGTGATGCATGGAACTTTCTTCTTCTCAATCTTTCCATAAATTTTTTCCTTAGATATTTCTAAGGAAAGATCATGGATTCCTAGGCATGCATTTATGGTACTTAGCCATGCCCTCCCCATTATAATTGGGAAGTCTCCTTTATAATTGTTGACTTCTATCACTAGGAAATCAGCTGGGTATGACCAACCATGCACAGTGGTAACAATGTCCTTCACAAGTCCCAAAGGGACAATGATGGACTGGTCAGCCAGCTCTAATTGAATATTTCTCTTCTTGAGTGGAGGCAGGTTACAGTCTTTATACATTTGTTGCGATATTAAGTTGACTCTAGAACATGAGTCAAGAAGAGCCTTACTGTTGGCAACCATTTGGGACGCGATCGCCAATGAGTGTCCTCGAACAGGATTTAGGTGCTTGCTGGTCTCTGGCAATACCAAGGCCTAGATACCTTCAAATAGACTCAATAGCTAATGTAAGTATGTGTGTGTGCTGTTGTGGTGTACGGTTGTGAAAAATGAAATGATTGTGTTGTGTGTAAACTATAAATGACTTATCATAAAGAGATTCATCCAACTTTGCCAAGTATTGTGAGTTGTTGAGAGTTCATATTTTGTTCAATTGCCTAGTCTACATAGTTCTTATAATACCTACTTGTAACAAATAAAATTTTGCAAAAATATTTAAGCACAACTCCATAAATCTACTTCTAATTTTCCCTAGAGAAAGAAATAGTTTCACAATAAAACTAGAAATAGAGCAAGATTCAATGGAAATAGAAAGGAAAGACCTCAAATACCATNAAATGTTTAAACAAGGTAAAAATATACGAGTAAACACTTCGCAATAAAGCTATCCCAAATTCAATATCTATGAATTATTCAAACTTCCAAGGCTCAAATAAGCAATTTCTTCAAGACAATCCTACTATGCTACCAAAAAAAATTCTGCGTAAAACTATCACGTACGAGACTCCATTTTGGCCAGATAATGGATGTCAACAATTGCATTCAACAAAACCTTCAAAAGACTTGACAATTTCTGATTTAAATACCATGGACATTCACTTTAAAGATAAAAGAAGCTATTTTGGTTCCATCAAAATACCAAAGATTTTCTAAACCCTCTTGACTATTGAATCATTCAACGGCTTGACTACATGCAGAGGCTCTCTTACAACAATCTCAATAGTGGTTCTTATACATTGCATAATAATAAAATTTACTACTAAAATACTCTTAAGGCTTTTAAACACAAGCGCTTCTATGACAAAATTTTAACAGAACTTTTCTATCGAGCAACAAGAACAATAAGAACAATCTAAAAATCCCAAAATTACTTGTCAAGCATGATACTATCTAAACCACTAGCTAAACAATTTAAACAAAATAAAAAATAAAAGCATAACTCATAGGACTATGAAAAAGAGGCTAAAATATTTTCTTTAGCAAGTCATCTTACAAGCAATCTTTCACAATGTCTTCTTTACAAATGCTCTTTCAGAGCTGCAAAGTGTGTCTCCAAGTGAAAGCTAGTAGTCCCCAATATCCTCCAATGTATTTTTTTCTTCTTACCCCTGAAGCATTTTTATAGGGTTCAAAAGGTAGTTACATATTTCAAAATATCTTAGCTAACTTCTCTCCCAAGTAAGGAAGTTATAACTTGCCCAACAATTTAGGAGATCTTACTTGCCCAACAAGTTAGGAGATTACTTGCTCAACAAGTTAGGAAGTTGTAACTTGTACAAAAGATTAGGAGAAAATCATGCTAACGTTGGCATGTGTATACATTATAAATATTTTTTTTATAAGCCTCTATATAATAATTTTTAAAATAAATCCAAGATCCCTAATTTATTTTAATTTTTTATTTAATATTTTAATTACTAAATGTTATTAAGCCCTAGTAATTCTCATGAAAGTAATCTAGCATTAGCTATAATTATCATGGATACTAACTAAATTTTTTTTTCTTTTTCAATACAATACTTTCAAAGTATCTTTAACACTATGTATGTCTTAATTGATTACTTTTAATTTAATTTCTCTATGTTATAGTTTTAGATTTTTAAACAATCGATAACAACACATGCCATTGTGAAACTCAGGGCATCGTTGACATAGAGCTTATGATGGTTCTGTCCTCTTTTTTTCCACCAATTCTTCCTTGATTTTCTCATACAAAAAAAGTGGTTGCAGCTGCATTTGACATCTGGAACAATGTCATCTCCATTTTTCTAATGGCAGGCGTCGGCAGTGGCATTGACTCTGGCTTGTTTTAACCGAAGGAGGTAACATGTTAATCTTGCCTTCATCTTTGTGGACAAACATTTAACGTAATTCTAGCGTCCACCAGAAAATTAACTGTAACGGTGTAGGTCTCTTTGGTTAACCGTATAACTAGCAAAAGTGCTATTGGATGCAAACATGGTGTTTCTTTCACATCCTCAATGGGATACTGTTTCTTTGCAGTTGTCATCTGTTCAATTCAGGAATCACAACTTTCCAATCGTTGTCGACTCTTGCAACTCCTTGTGATGAGTTGGCTGCCTCTTTCTTTTGTTGTGTTGGTCTCGGGCTTTCTGTTCTTGCTTAGATTTATCACTGGTTAAGGAGCACAATTGCATCTTCAAATGATTTTTGAAATGCCTTACTATTGAATCTTGTTCCACTTTGGCTCATTCCATCAATGCTTGGTTTCAGAGAAACTCTGCAAGCCCACATTTCATGAGAGTTACTGAGCTTTCGGTTTCGTCAGTGATGATTTTCTGCATGTACGCCTTTACCTTTGTCTAGCTGAGACCATTTTGCAAATCGTTTGCAGAAGAAAATATACTTGATCTTGAGAAGTGTATCTTTATGTTCTATGCATACACTTCCAGTGTCATCCGTTGCCTCGCCCATGCGTACGTTTAGTTTCTAGCTCTTCCTCCCATTTTTTTTGCAGCAAACATAACCCTGAATATTGAACAATTCAAGCACAGGGATAAAATATTTCCAAGAGTTAGCATGCCATTTGTACTGACCTAAATCGTCGGTGTAAGGCTAGAAGGGAAACAAACATCGAGAGATCGTCAGGCAGCCACAGCGAACCCTACCTTCGCCCAAGGGAAAGCTAGAAAAATAAATGAAGGCAGAGTGCCTTGGATGGTTTGCATGCAAATCAACCAAGGACTTCCCCGAGCGTAATCTACAGCTAGCGCTGGTGTTATCGTAAATAGGATGTAAACGGAATGTAAACAACGATACGAAATGTAAATAAAGCGTACTGAATTATGAATAAAGCATAAACAAAGTTATTTTTGTAAAACATAAACAGAACTAAACAATGAAAATGGGAGGCAATAATGAAACTGTATTGTATTATTCAAACAGGAATATGCACCGGTCAAAGCGTAGTTGCACATGTGGATGGCAAGTCAAATGGCTAGCCCCAGAATGACATGACACGATGATGCGACGATGAAATGAGATGGACAGGAGAAATACTTGGAAGCCAAAAATCAGATGTGTCGAGCGCCCAAGGATTGCAATTTCTATCCTTTTTCAGAATTGCCAATCTTTCCAATTTTTCAGAATTGCCAATCTCTCCAATTTTTAAGAATTACCAATTTTTCAGAATTGCCAATCTCTTCAATTTTTTCCTCCCTCCATCTTCTTCTTTTTTGCCTCCTCCAGTTTGTGTGAATTGATAGGGTATTTATAGGGTTGGGCTAGGCTTCGGCAGTTGCATTCTTTGACCAGGTTCAATGTATCTGTGTTGGATAGTTGTGCACGAGTTGGATGTGTGTTGGCAATTGCATTCTTTGACCAGGTTCAATGTATTTTACAATTTGTGGATCATTCAAGCCCATGAAAATACAAACAAATTAGAAAAAAAAGCCCTCAAGCAATAAAAATTTAAAGAAAATTTAGGAGGATTAGCTCTGGCTCTAGCCTGCTTGAAAAATTATATATATATTTTTTGTTGTGTTTTAGACCATGAGGGATCAACATGCCCACAAATGGGGATTTATAATAAAATGTACAACAAGAGAAATTTGACTACCCAGCGTGACCTGCAATGTGACCTGTAGTGTGACCTCCAAAACTTGCAATTTTGAGTAGAAATCTGGAATTTTTGAAGGCTGGGACCCATAGTTATCAATAGCGACCCTAAGGACAACTTACACCCTTGAAATTAAGTCATTTTGGCTTAGTTTTGGGGATTTAAAAGTTGGTGATGCTTATCCTTACGCTGTACAACGTCTGAAAAAGTAACCCTAGCGTCACTAAGTCAAAATGGCACATTTGAGGCCCAAATCTTGATTTTCTGGAGGCTGGGAGCTACTGAGGACCTTGGTGAAGGTCATGGGGGGTCCTTTTGCTCGATCTCAACCCATTTTGACTTAATTTCAGGGCTCCAAAAGTTGGTGACGCTGATCCTTACGCTGTGTAACATCTGAAAAAGTAACCAAAGTGTACTTAGCCAAACCAAACATTTTGAACCTGAAACTTTTGATTCTGGATGTTGGAAGTTGGTGCAGTCACCTGTGGGCCCCGGGGGACCCTTGTCTATTGAATCATGTGCCATTGAGGGCTGTTTCCAAGTTTGTTCATGTTGTACTCATGTCGGGCAGTAGCATGACTTAGCTTGATTATTGTCTAAAAATGCTAGGCCAAAATTAGTGGTGTTTCACCATTGAACGCAAACCGTTACTCGATCATCTTCCGGAACTCCTATGGCCCAACCCTGTGATCACAAGCGTTAGCATTTCAGCCAACAGTTTGATCGACTCACCACAGTCAATATGAACGGTAGAAAGGGCATGTCTGCTTTCTTCACGATTGATATTTTCCAATGACTCTAAACCTTTAAATATCATATATTACTTTGAAATATATTCTGCTCAATCTTGCCACGTTTCGGTCTATCGAATGCCCCTTTCATATTGTAAAGTTTTAATCTCCACTGTTGGCCTTTGGATCGATGTTTTGTGCATATTTTGTCTGCAGCTTAACCTTGAATCATGCCTTGCTTTGTAATATAGTGCTATGTACACGCCATTGTCTTTATATAACCATGATTCCTCAAAAATAATTTAGCACTTTAATTTTGTATCCTAAGAAGGTATTAACATCATTTTTCTAAAACTAGTGAGTAACTTCTCCAAACCATCCATCAACTCGTAACTTTAAAACCACATGCTTTATTTCTAAATTATAAACCATACATCATTCTACAAGTTGTCTTTTCCCGGTATCCACTCTTGCTGTCCCATGAAATGGCCAAATGTGCCAACACTTACGTGGTTCATTCCCAGTGACTTGGAGGTAGATTAAGGGACTTCCAAAGTCAGAGAGTTTCCTGGGAAGGTGGCCCACCTTTATCTAGTTAGTGATGGTATGTGTTAACTTAACCATGTGTGTTGAGCTCTGTTGTTGATTTAAAGGGAGCTCCAAAGCCTTTCTTGATTGAGGAGTGGTCATAGACTCAATAGCTTGTGGTTGTGAGAGCTTGTTTGGACTGCTGGTTTTAAAGAAGGCTCTTCTCTTTGTACGGTTGTTAGAACTAGTAGTGGGTTGAAGGTTTATAGCTCTCGTAGCATTATGTTGTCGCAGTTGAGTGGGGAGTTCCCCTTGCATCGTTGGAGCGAGTGGTAGTGGAACTATCGACATAACATGTGAATGAGCTGTATTTTGGTCCTTGTCCATAGCCAGTGTTTAGAAAACTCGAAGCCAAGACATAGGAAGTGCATTCTTTGGAGAAATGGGACTCTTATAGAGTGTTTACGAGACCCGCTGTAAACAGCCAATGCCATGCAATGATCTGCGACATGGTCTCTTTGAGACACAAGTGTAACTATTTTTCAAGACAATTGCCTTCTCGCCTGGGGCTTGTATGAGAATGGCCAATAGTATTTTGTTTATAATGTCAACGGGGTCTTGAAGAACTTTTCCATGCATTTTTCTCTTTGACCTTTTTTATTTTTATTTTTTTCTCGGTCTTTTTAAAAGAGCTTGCTTTTTGTGTCGTGCTCGTGTTTGAGCACTTGCATTTTGCATCATATACTATGTATTGTGTTTTGCGTCGTAACTGCTTAGAGAGTTATAGTGTGAAATAGTGTATCAAGAGTTTTGAAAAGAGTGGAACGTATCAAGGGGGATGTAATTAAATAGGATAAGGAAGCATGATGGGGAATAGGGAATGTATCAGGAATTAAGAATGTACTTATGAACAGATTGATTAACCCAGTCATTTGCATTAGGAAAAATGTGATACCTTGTTATCATGATGAAGTGCATCTATGCACGAATGCCTCAGAAGTGTCATCCTGCAAACACAACTCCAAGAAGACAAAAAAACCATAGATGAAATAGTCAGCTAAACACTTTAAACAAGGAGATGGAGTCACCACGTGCAATTTTCAAAGCAGACAGAATCATGAACAACATCAATTTCATTAGGGCCCATGAGATGAATCATGCAACAAGTCTTTGTGGAACAGGAATAGGCAACTGCAATAATAGATCTTTTCAAGTTTTGCCTAGTCATCGATGATGTCACCAATTTATAGTCTTAGCGGACTGTCGTGGGTTAGTTTCATGTCATAACCCCTTGGACGGTGCTAGTTTAGCATCATAGCAGATGGTGCATTGCTAGTTTATATTCATGGTTGACTGTGAAGAGGAAAACTAGTTTATAGTCTTAGTGGACTCTGGATGCTAGTTTTCATATCATGGCCAACGGACATAGTAGTTTAGTGTCATACTGGACAGAGCTCTATGGTATCAGTTTTAAGTCATGATGCCAGGACTACTCTGTGGTATCAATTTTAAGTCATGATGCCAAGACTATTCTGTGGTATCAGTTTTAAGTCATGATGCCAGGACTATTCTGTGCCAGTTTATAGTCATAGTGGACTAATGCTTACCTTGCTTGTGTAAAGTGTGATGCTGCATGCATGGTCATGCTACGTGTCTGCGAGATCTTGAAAAAAATCAACTAGGAAGAAAACAACATAAAGCGACACCTACCGTACATAGAGTTAGAATGTATGAATGAAAGAAAAGAAATGCAAAAAATGATAGTTTTAGGCCATTCTAGGCCATAAGCTAGTTTAAGGCCTTTTCGGGCCATGTATTTTTGTAGTTTTATGTTTTTTTTATTATTTTTCTTTGTTTTCTAGAGTATATGTGTGCAACTAAGTGTAACATAAATTTCTAAAGTGTAAAGCAAGATGTAAGGTAAATACTTGAAAAGAAAGCAACGACCATGCAAGAATCTAAATCGTAAGTTGTAACTTGTAAGCGAAAATTCAATGTAAGATGACGAGAGTTTCTAAATCTGTAATTTGTTGGCTCTAGTTTAAAGCCATTTCGGGCTTGGTACATCAGTTTAAAGTCTTGATGGACTGTTGCACCAATTGTTAAAGAAAGGATTACCAGTTTTATGCCATGGTGGGCCCAAAGGTAGTAACGTTTTCAAGAAGTTTTAAATGGAACCGTCCATTTCTGACCATGGCTAGTTTAATGTCATTGCAAATAGTTTGTAGTTTCACATCATTTTGGACAGTTCGTACTTTATGTCATTTCGGACAATTTGTAGTTTAACATCATTTTGGACAGTTCATAGTTTAACATCATTTCGGACAGTTCGTAGTTTAACGTCATTTTGGACAGTTCGTAGTTTAA
>MNCI01008925.1:121399-163879 GCA_015680685.1 Gnetum montanum | reverse complement strand
TCGAGAAGTGGAGGTGGGTTGTGTGCCAAGGCGTTTTGGCACCTAGACCACTAAGGGAATGGGTCGATTTTCAGATGGTATGTTTGTTGTGGTGGCAACCAAAGGAGGTATGCGGATGATGAATGGTTTTGATGGTGTGGGGTCGTGCATGTGGTAAAGGAGGTTTGAGGATATATTGGGGCAGGTGTGTTTTTAGAATGCCCACAAATCATAAAATGATTTCGAGGAACATCTTGTCTATCTTCCATATGGACAGTATTAATCACATATGGGGCATCGTTGGTATTGGTATTGAGAGGATCCTTGTAGACCCCCATGGATTGGTTTTGAGGCCTTATTGGGTTTGTCTCATCGAACACTACTTCACCCCCATCTATCATGCGTTGTATGTCTTGTTTCAGCTCAAAGCAGTAATCAGTCCCATGACCACATCGTTGGTGATATTCACAAAACCTATCCAACCTAAAGCCTTTTGGAATGGGAGGTTCGTTGGCTGTTGCTAAGGCTAGATTTTTGGCAAATTCACAAAAGCAATCATGTCTTTGTGAGGCCACAGGAGACATTTTTTTGTGTTGAATTAGCCCAGCCTTTAGAAGTGGATCAAGCAGTTGTGAAGGCTTCATGGGCAATGGTGTGTATTGAGCAGGGTCTTTCCTTTTGAAGGTGCAGGCATGACCTATGTTGTTGTTTCTATTTGAAGAATTTCCAGGTGTATGAGTGGGTGTGGTTCTTTCATAGTTGTTTGGGATAGCAAGTTGTTTTCCCTCAGCCACTACTGCTACCGTTGTTTTGGATTTATCTTTCCTCATGTGTTAGCTCCTAAAGGCTGAGTAGGCTGGGTCATTACTTGTTTGTGCCGCTTCTTCTATGTCTTTGATTTGTACAAATGCTTGGCTCAATGTGCGGGCTTTCAGGTAGTAAAGTTTTGACTTAATAAAGTCATTCATGGTCGACTTAAGGATGGTGAGTAAATATGTTTCGGGGATAGATTCGTGAAGTTCATTTAAGGCTGCACTCCACCTTTGGATAAATTTCTACGCTGGCTCTAATGGCTCTTGTTTTACTTGGATCAAGCCATATAACGTGGCATCAGGTTTCAAATTGTATTTGAAACAGGTGGNTCCTTGAGTGTTTGTGGATGAAGAAGGAAACATAGTTTCTTCCAGGAAAGGATGGAATAATGGATTTGTGTGGGCATGGGGGCTAACGGTATGGTATGATTCTCCATGTTCAGATTGGGCTGCAAAGTCATCTTCTTCATCTTGAGGCTCTATGGGAGGTAGTTGTAAGGCTTGACTTCTAGCCATAAGAAGCTGAGATATGAGTTTATGATGGTTTTCAGACAGTGGGATTAAGTCAAATGCAGAAGGGATAAACTCACATCCTCCTTTGTGGATAAATTCATATTCTTGCTTAGCTTCCTTCTCTACACGATTAATGGGTAGGTTGGCTTGGATTTTGACACAGATAAAATTATACTGTTCAAGTGTAACAGTTGCGTGAATGGGGCCATTGCCCTATAGCCTGAGGGATTGGCATGTAGGGCCTTGAGGATTTATGTGTTCAATAACAATTATGGATTCTGTAGCAATTATAGGGTTTGAAGCTTTGGCACCAAAGTTAGCAATCGGTAGTGTTACTAGGTTGATTTGGGAAGATTCCATGATAAACGTGAATGGACTAGGGTAGATGAATGGAGTTGGATTGCAAGTAGTTGTAGTGTTGGGTGACACAAGCTCAATGTGACCAACAGGGATGAGGAGACTCAAATGGGCAAGATGGATGAATTTTGATAGGTAGTGATGTTTTAACCAATAATAAGAAAGTGGCCCTCCTTCTAGTGCCAAAAACTATATTGACCTAAATCATCTGTGTAAGGCTGGAAGGGAAACAGACACTGAGAGATCATCGGGCAGCCACAACTGACCTTGCCTTCACCCGAGGGCAAGCTAGAAAAATAAACGAAGGTAGAGTGCCTTGGATGGTTTGCATGCAAATCAACCAAGGACTTCCCCAAGCGTAAGCTACGGCTAGCGCTGGGGTTATCATAAATAGGATGTAAACAGAATGTAAACAATGATACAAAATGTAAATAAAGCGTACTGAATTATGAATAAAGCATAAACAAAGTTATATTTGTAAAACATAAATAGAACTAAACAGTGAGAAGGTATTAACATCATTTTTAAAAAAACAATGAGTAACTTCTCCAAACCATCCATCAACCCGTAACTTTAAAGCCACATGCTTTATTTCTAAATTATCAACCATACATCATTCTACAAGTTTTCTTTTCCTGGTATCCACTCTTGCTGTCCCATGAAATGGCCAAATGTGCCAACACTTACATGGTTCATTCCCAGTGACTTGGAGGTAGATTAAGGGACTTCCAAAGTCAGAGAGTTTCTTGGGAAGGTGGCCCACCTTTATCTAGTCAGTGATGGTGTGTGTTAACTTAACCGTGTGCGTTGAGCTCTGTTGTTGATTTAAAGGGAGCTCCAAAGCCTTTCTTGATTGAGGAGTGGTCATAGACTCAATCGCTTGTGGTTGTGAGAGCTTGTTTGGACTGTTGGTTTTAAAGAAGGCTCTTCTCTTTGTACGATTGTTAGAACTAGTAGTGGGTTGAAGGTTTACAACTCTCATAGCATTACATTGCTACGGTTGAGTGGGGAGTTCCCCTTGCATCGTTAGAGCGAGTGTTAGTGGAACTATCGGCATAACAGATGCAGATGGATTCATAGGATGGTATGCATGTGAAGTGTCTCTTCTAAGAGATGGAGTCTTAAAATACTCCTAAACTTGGTAGTGTCGTTGTGGAGTCACATGACCCATAGAGTCACTTGGAGGAACTAGCTGCTACACATAATAGCCATACGGATCTGGTTGCCGGTAAGGGTATTGTTTCCTAGGCGGTGGCATCCCCCATGACTCTGGGTATTACCACTGCTAGTGTTGCTCGATAGGTTGTGGCAGAGTTCCACTTGGATAATACATTAAGGGTTGGTGGAACTACCTTGGGTTACCTTGGGGATAAGGTAACCTTCGGGGTGCCTACCATTTTTTAAGTCTTGGGTTGAGTGCATACACCCTGGACTCTTGCAGATGTGAGATTATTGGGAAACATCCTTTAGGATGGTCATATTGGCAGATCTCACATCCACTTTCATTGTCCATATCCGAATCCACAACCTCATTGGTGATAGTCATTTTTCCCTTACCCTTGCTATGTGCATGGTCTGAATCTCTCCTCTTTTTCTTATCATGGTCACTGCTTCGCTTCTTAGACTCCTCTATGATTTTTAAAATGGTTTCAAATCTACTATCTAAGGAGTCCCACATTTGATCTACCTTAGCCAACACTTCGGTTGTTAGCTTTTGAAGTCAAGGTTTTTCTATTCACCAACTCTTCGAGTGGTGACTCATCCTCTTCCTCACAAAATCTTACTTCCTCCTTTCAAAGGGAAGGATCGTGATTATATTCTTCTGTGCTTTCTCTTTTCCATAGCTCTCCTTCTTCCTTAGCTACTTTCTCTAATAATCTATGAACTTCATGGGACCTAAGTTCTGATAATCTCCCTTGGGCATATGTCCCAAGGGTTCTCTTGGTTTCATGTCTTAGCCCATCTATGAGGTGGCGTAGTTGATCCCGTTGTGCGTAACCATGGCCCAGGCAATGATGTAGCAATGCATAATATCAGCCCATGGCAGCATCTAAGGATTCATGATTACCTTGCTTCCTTCCTTGGACCTACTTACGCAAGTTGAACACTTTGGAGTACATTTGGTATTTATCATTAAACAATTCTAGCATTGTACTTCATCGTCAAATGAATTCTGGTTCTAAGGACTGGTACGAACTATCTGCTTCTTTTATGAGTATCCTAAGGAACAAATTTAACTTTTTCCACTCGTTTTCAATATTCTGCAAGGCACATGCATCATGGAATGCCTATAAGTGATTTTGCGGATCAGCATTGTATCCCCCCTCAAACCTTGGGATATTGTTCATGTCTAGTCTCTTGATCCAGCTATCTTTCTGGTGCCTTATAGGTATTCTCAAAGCCTCCGTAATGTCTAACATACTTCGGGTTGCTAGTAGGGGTTCGTCATGATCATCTCTCTCATGACGTCTATGATGCCTACGTGGTTCCCTACTTTCCCTTTTTTCATGCCTTGATTTCCTAGAATGCCCTTGTCCTCACTCTCAACTCTCTCATCAAGGTCTATCATTTTGCTTATCCTTACCCTTATCCTCACGGTTTTTCTCTTTATGACTACATATTGATGTGGTAGGAGAGGGTGAATGATGTGATGAAGATGAAGAAGAAGGGGAACCATAGCCATGACAATGTTTCTTACCATCTCTTCGGTGGCTACGGCCCCAATCGTGATGATGATTAAAATGCTTACCCTTATCTTGTGTTTGTGTTCTCTCATTGAACACTTGGTGTTCATGGGAATCGAAACTAGGGTTGTATATCATGGAGCACAAGTTCTGATACCCTGCCTCCACACCATCATTAGGAGGGGGAACATCATTTCATGGAGAACCTATTGAGATAGGTTCATCACCTTTAATTTCTCTTATAATGGGCGAAGCATTATGGAGGCCTCTGCCCTTCAACGATGTGTGGTGACTCTCCTGCCGCAAGTCCCGTTGATGTTGCACTTCTATGGGATGGTAGTCCCTCATGTTGTAATCACATGCAACGTACTTAGCGTATAATTGTGACATGTCAATTTGTGCAAGGGCACAAAGGAGCATGTTGGGGTCAACTTTGTCTAGAGGCAACACTATGTTACCCTCCAAGTCTCTCCATCACAGCTGTTCATCTTGATGGAAGAAAAAGGTAAAGTTAGGTATATATTCATCATGATGAATATATACCACACTAAATTGTTGAGGAACTGGCAGTTCTTGGTTATGTATGTTGTGTCGCCGACTATCTCTTGTGTGATCCCTAGGTGGTGAAGTGCTTTTACGAGAAGAAAACATCTTAGTTTAGTTCGGTGTGCTATTTTTCGTTATGTTATTTTTCATATGATTAACCATAAGGGTTCGTTTAAGCTTCCCAACGATGTGGATGATTTCCTATGTTCTACTTAGCGCATAAACAACTTAGTCCCTGGCAACGATGCCAATGATGAGTGGCAAGGTACCCCTACACTCAACCATATGAATACAAGCATTACATGCATGATCCGGTCGAACTTCGCAGAATAAGTGCCTACATGCCTTATGGAACACCTAAGGTTAATCAATCATTGTTCTCCCAAGCTTACTTATATTTATCATGGTTGTATGGTTAAGTAAGCTTGAGGCATGTGATTTTTATATCTTTTATGTTTTTATCACCTATGCTAGTGAGGGAAAGGGTGAAGAGACTAAGTAAATAACTTTAAATAACTAAGCCTTAATTACCCTAGCATCAGTATTTATTCCCACTTGCCATTTCACACCCTGAACCAATGCAATGTTGCTAGGATTACCAAACGCTATTCGTTACTAGGATTACCAAGCGTAATTCACGTGCTCAATGCAGTCATACTGAATGCACTTAACTAGGATTTAAGTGTTGAGAGAGATTTAATTAACTAATAAAGCATTTAAACATTAACAATAATTAAAGTCCTATTTAGCTTAGTCCATGCACTACAAGGTTTATCCAAAATTTCATCTTTATTGTCGTACACAATCATGTGCTCAGGTACAGAATTGCTCGAATAAGATCTATTCACTTTGGGACTCCTACTGCAGACACATGGAAATTATTCTAACTCTAGAATGGAAACATAGCAAGATTTTGTCTAAGGTCTAGATCTAGATGGAGAAACAAGGGAGAGCGGCCTCTTATTTATAGAATTGATGGTGGGCTATGATATCGCGTATGCGATATCGTGGGAAAAGACACGATATCGTGGCCCATGAGATATCGCGTCCCATTAGTTGTCTTCCCACCTGGACTAGTATTTGCTTTGTCATGTATGCTTTAGTCCAGAGTGAGGTGTATGATGTGGTCCTAGACTAGTGCTACTCCTAGAGGCAATGGAAAGTAACTTTGTTTCAACTAAGAGTGAAAGGGTGAAGAGAGTCTAAGCTAGCCTAAGTGAAATGAGCATCCATTCCTTAATCATCCATACACATCTTGGACCTTGTGTACTACTACTTGGATTACCAAGCGCATGTCCTAGGTACACTACTAGGATACCAAGTAGTCACACTTTAATGTTCATGATTAAGTTGTACTAATTCAGTGTTTAATAACAAAGATAGGAGTTGAGGGTAAAGAAGTATTAATTAAGAAAGAAATGAATAATAATTAAACTAAGTGAATGCTACAATGATGAAGTAATCTCAATCTTTATTTCTAGTCATGTGCATGTCCAAGTATCTCACACTCGAATAAAGGTGCTGTACAATTATAATCATCACACTACGGGCTATGGGCATGCACTAGGAGAAAGGGTTGAGAAGAACTAAAAATGAAAACTAACTTCTAACTGAACTACCCCTACACTCCATGCACCTACATGTGTATTTATAGGCCAGCACAGGAGTCACAATATTGTGTATCTGATATCACTAGCCAGGCCATGATATCACGTACCCAATATCGTGGATCTAATATCGTGAGTTCAATATTGGAGCCTAATGAATCATCATTCATCACCTGTTATGCTACCAATGGATCTAATTTGAGCCAAAGATGCTCTCATGCTAGCTAGAACCTCAATGACTCCTACTAATCATGAGGATGTACTAGATTGATTGCTGCAGATTGGACAAGTGATGACTACACTTTTTAACATCCCCAAGTGATGTAACTGTAGTGTAATAAGAACTTACAGCAACAAAGGATAAGTTGATCATAGTAGAGACCAAGGTGAAGCATTCAAAAGCTAAAATCCTTAGATTATAGGAAGAATTGAGGACCCTAAAGGTTGAACACAAAGACTTGATTCAATTCATTGCATCTAACCAAATTGAACAATTCAAAATAGAGCACATTAACCACCTGATAGAGTAGAATAAGAAAATGGAAAACAAGAAGGAGAAAGTAGTTTGGAATGTCCCAATAGTAAAAACACAAGCATACGCACATGATAAGGAACTCACCACAGCACAAGAAGAAAGCACACAACTCACTACAGACAACACTAGGTTAACCAACACTAGTAAGTAGAAAAATATCCTAGAACAAATCATCCATTAGTTGAGAGAACAACTAATGAGGGTTAACCAAGACATGATCTGCTTAACAAGAGAAAACTAAACCCTCTCAATGGAGGAGGTATGCATAATTAGACAAAAGTTAGCTATTGACATTAGTGCATGGCAAAATGAAGCTAAGCAGCATGAGAGGCTCAAGGAACACTTTCGTGACCAAGTGGGGATGTATCAGAAAATCAATGAGAATGATATTTAGATGTCTAAGGCTCAAATCAATGCCATATCAGCATAGAATCCATATTGGCAGTCCATCTTGGACAATTATGCTCATGTCCACCAGCCAAAAGTAAAAAAAAAAAAATACTTACAAATAAAGAATCTAAAAGAGTACATGGGGTTATGCAATTTGCATTATGCTAACTTGGCCATGTTAACAGCCAGCAAGCCCAAAAATGAACTTGAACAACAAGTAGCAGCCACATATGCCTTGTATGAAAAGAAGTTTGTAGATTGGAAAGATGCCTTATAGAAACTTCAAGTGGAAAATTCTGAATTAGAAATAGTAAAGGCTGGTTACCAAGGGCAAAAAAATGTTGCAGTGAACATAGCTAGAAGATTATCAAATTACCATGAATTATGAGCAAAGGCCAAAGCATTTGAAGAAGATAGAAGATAATTTGTGGCATGATACATTAAGGCTAAATAGATATTCCTACAATTGCCATGTCTGTGGGATGTACCTACTCCATTGCACATGAAACACCACAAAATCTTGGCCTAGCACTTTTAGACAAGAATCAAGCTAAGTCATGCTACTGCCCAACATGAGTACAACATGAACAAACTTGAGAGCATCCAAAACAGTATGAAATGACATATAATGGAGCAAGAAAGGTCCCCCCGGGGCCCACAGGTGACTGCATCAACTTTCAACATCCAGAATCAAGAGTTTTGGGCTCAAAATGCTTGGTTTTGGGTAAGTACACTTTGGTTACGTTTTCTTACACTGTCAGCATAAGGCTCAGTGTCACCAACTTTTGGAGCCCCGAAGTCAAGTCAAAAAATGCTGAAATCAAACACAGGGACCCCTCATGACTTTCACCAAGATCGCCAGTAGGTCTCAGCCTCCAAAAAATCAAGATTTGGGCTTCAAATGTGCCACTTTGGCTTGGTGACGCTGGGGTTATTTTTCAGACGCTGCTCAGCGTAAGGCTCAGCGTCACCAACCAAAATAGGGCCAAAACAACATCCAAATCAGCCCAAATTTGGAACACAGAACCCCAATGACCCATGGCATGCAGATCCACGCCAAAAATGAGTCTCACAGGTCAAAAATGGGCTCAAAATGCACTATTTTTAGGTCATACGCTATTAGTGATGTTGACACTGACGCTGACACTCGCACCAGAACAAGCTGCGCACACATCAAAGCTAGATCCACGCATGCTACAGGCCTTGGTGGAATAAAAATAGTACAGTTCTATGGATCTAGAGGCCAAACATCCAGATCCATTCTTGTATTATAACATTCTTTGTACATTTTTTCATTGTTCAGCGTATCAAGCTCTTACGCTATGGATTACACCCGTCAGCGTAAGAGTTCTTGGTCACACAGCACATTGTACATTGTAACATTTCATGCATTTGGTCAATGCACACACCTATCACCCGATCCGAAGTTTTCTCACCCTGCAGCCACTGATCTTCTTCCAAATCCCAATATCATGCCTAAAATCCTATAAATCCCCCATTTTTCAACGAGATCAAGGTTCAAAAAATCTGAATCTAACACACATAAGAAATCTAGGCATCAATCTCATATGCAAGGCTTCATATAGACTTGGATGTTGTACACCTGCAACCCAAAACCTGCATCTTCCCAACATCTGCATATTAACATACCTACCGTTCATGTTTTAATGGTGGAAAGCTTTTTATGACAGCTATCTAACTTTTAACCTGTGTAAATGTCAACAAGAAGATAATTGTCTATGTAAAGGTTGTAAACTCTCTGTGAACTTAACTTTTTGATTTCGCGTACCTGCAAGGAACCAGTTACCGGCCCTTGGACATTTTTTTGTTATTCTATTCTTCTCTTCTTCGAAATAAAGTTTGCACCTATAATTATATTATTCTTCTGTCACATGGCCACCAAACAATCAGCATTCACACTCCATGGCCTTTGCTTAAGTTTTAATTTATCAAGCAATGGTATTTTGTAATTCCAATACTTTTAATTCTTACAGCAAACAAACAGTATTCAACTCTTCTCGTGCGAATTTTCCACACCAGCCTTTGTTGAACCTAGGAATTCGTTTTCAATTCATCTGATGCAGGGTCAAAGCATATGAATCGCTGTGATTAGCAATGGTGATGATTTTGCCAAAGGAAAGTTGCAGATCTGCAAGGGCTTATTACGTTAGCTATTACCGTGTTACGTTAGCTATTACCGTGTAAGGGGGCGAAGCTATAGCTATATTTGTTTGCACAACTTTTTATTTCTGTATGAATATAGAGAAAGTTAAAATTTCTACAATATTACAGTCTTAGACTTCAGAGGGGTTTTGCAGTGGACAGTTGTAGGCACGCTTTTGCTTGGGGGCTGTGTCATCGATTCCATTCCAATGAAGCATCGCCGATCGCAATCCCTGCCTGGTGTGTCTTGTGCAGTGCTTTCTTTCCATTTTCACGTTTCAGCACAGCGCAACGGAGTGGACTCAGTGTGGACCCTCCATCATTGTTATCATCGCATCGTTCACAAGAGTGGATGTAATGGTGAGCATCCCTAAAGATTGTTGGCCAATAGTACCCTGTCATCAACAAGATTTTAATGGTCATGCATCTCCTAGCATAGTGTCCTCCACAAGGACCTTCATAAGCATCTTGGAGAACGTGCAGTTGATCGACATCAAGGACACACTAATGAACCAGGCCATCAACGCACACCTTGTAGAGATGTTTTACCTGGTGAAAAAACTAATGTTTCTTCTAGTGGTTCAACCCTTATGGCATCTCTTAGGTAAGAAGATAGGTGAGAATGCCATCATACCATTTAGGCTCGTTAGGCAATTCTTTAGTTATAGCCCCAGCAAAGAGGAGTTCATGATAGTGGGTTTTCTTCTTCTTTGTCGTCCCATCACAACTAAGACAAGTGATCAGTGACCACATTCTCAATGTCCTTTTGCTCTACCATCGTAAGATCAAATTCTTGCGAGATCACGTATGACATGGGGGCTCATCATTGGCTTGTTCATCAAGAAGTAGATGGCACTGTGGTCCATGTGCACAAACACCTTGTATCCAAGCACATAACCAAATTATAGGAAGAATTGAGGATCCTAAAGGCTGAACACAAAGACTTGATTCAATTCATTGCACCTAACCAAATTGAACAATTCAAAATAGAGCACATTAACCACGTGATAGAGCAGAATAAGAAAATGGAAAACAAGAAGGAGAAAGTAGTGTGGAATGCCTCAATAGTAAAAACACAAGCATACGCACATGCTAAGGCACTCACCACAGCACAAGAAGAAAGCACACAACTCGCTACAGACAACACTAGGTTAACAAACATTGAGAAGTAGAAAAATATCCTAGAACAAATCATCCATTAGTTGAGAGAACAACTAATGAGGGTTAACCAAGACATGAGCTGCTTAACAAGAGAAAACTAAACCCTCTCAATGGAGGAGGTATGCATAATTAGACAGAAGTTAGCTATTGAGATTAGTGCGTGGAAAAATGAAGCTAAGCAGCATGAGAGGCTCAAGGAACACTTTCGTGACCAGGTAGGGATGTATAAGAAAATTAATGAGAAGGATATTTAGATGGCTAAGTCTTGGATCAATGCCATATCAGCATAGAATCCATATTGGTAGTGCATCTTTGACAATTATGCTCATGTCCACCATCCAAAAGTCAAAAACAAAGACTTGCAAATAAAGGATCTAAAAGAGTACACGGGGTTAGCCAATCTTCATTATGCTAACTTGGCCATGTTAACAGCCAGCAAGCCCAAAAATGAACTTGAACAACAAGTAGCAGCCACATATGCCTTGTATGAAAAGAAGTTTGTAGATTGGAAAGATGCCTTACAGAAACTTCAGGTGGAAAACTCTGAATTAGAAGTAGTAAAGGCTGGTTACCAAGGGAAAAAAAATGTTGCAGTGAACATAGCTAGAAGATTATCAAATTACCATGAATTATGAGCAAAGGCCAAACCATTTGAAGAAGATAGAAGACAATTTGTGGCATGATACGTTAAGGCTAACTAGATATTCCTACAACTGCCATGTGTGTGGGATGTACCTACTCCATTGCACATTGTGCAACAAGCATGGATGGTACATGACCCAAGAGTGAAGGAAGAGAGGCTTCAGGCACTACTTAATAGGTATAAATTTTAGAAGCCTGACAACAAGGGGAAGTAATCGATGAAGGAGCCATCACCACCAGGCACTACATAGGCTACATTGAGCTTCATCCAATTTTTTTGTGTCAAATTTATCTTGCCATGTCTTGTGTCATTTTGGTAAGAACACCACTACAACATAAAGTGTCATGTATATAGTTAAGTCAATCATGTAGGTGTACCTCCAAATTTTGTAAGGAACTCTATCCTCATTTTGTTTTAACTTGAGGACAAGTTTTCAGTTAGTCATGGGAGTATGATAATGTCAAGTTTTTCGAGGACTATGATATCGTAGAACTAGCTATGTTGCCGTATATGTGATATTGCATGATGCATGCCAGCCTATAAATATAGCAGTTAAGTTTAATTTCTTGGTAATCCAGTAGTGCTATCACTTGGTTTTCTCAGTCGCGAAGTATTTAGTAATCCCAGTAGTAATTACTCGAAGCCCAGGGTATGTACAGAAGGTTAGGACATGATACTTATCGCCTTAGGATAGAATAGATTTGTTTACTATTTTAGTTAGACTTATATTTAGAAACTCTTTCTACTTCATCATGTTCACTAGGAGTAACAATGGCCCTACAACATCAATCATCATATAGCTCACTGTGACCTAAACCATACATGTAAACTCCACTAGCTCCATGTGGGAAGATAATGGTCATGGACGTAAACCAATTCATGGCATAATCACACCACCTTGTTCACGAATTACGATTTGGTCACACGTGAAACACTTATGACTTGTATGATTGGGTGTTGGATTGCTCCACCACTCATCAAATAATAATATATTTTATCTCTATATCTTGAATGAATGGGTTGCATTATTTATGTATTTGCGTATGCCCTACCCTAGGTGTGGAGATGATCACCACTATCCAACCCTACCCATATATATGCTTACTTCAGCTTAATATCATGAGCTATTCAATCCAAATGGGTTGAGTTGCACAACACCCGAAGGTTTTCAATAATGCAGGTGTCATTCATAAGTGTGTACCAACCTCACATATGATTCCCAATCACTTATCTTGGGGTATATCGAGGTGTAGCCTTGTTTATGTAGTTTAGAACCCAAAGATTATCCAACTCATGGCTGGATGGTGACTAGATTCTTCAAGTTAGATGGCCCTCAATGTAGAAATGCAATGCCACATTGCATGGGCAAAGTTGTTGAAACCTATACATTTTTTATTCCCAACCATTATTTAAAGCCTATTATAGATTAAATGGTTTTATTTGGCAAAAACATAGAGGAGGATTAGCAGTATATCCAACCAAATCTATTAGTGCCACTTGTAAAATGACACTTAAAATAAGTAAGTCATATGTTTGATGTTTTGCAACTTCCTAAGTGATGGGAAGAGTTAGATATCACCCTTGGCTATGTTGGTCCCTAAGGTATTATAGTACTACTAAAGCTAGACGACATGTAATTGATGCATCAATCTTTAAGATTATGAGAAGTGATAAGGTCTTATCTCATCAAGAACTTGTTATGTCTAATGAGGGTAGGAGGGATGTAGATCTTGTAATCAACCCATCATCATATGATTCATATCCTTATTAATTGCTAGTGTAAGTATAGCTCCATGTTTTACAAGGATTGGAGAAAAAAAATTACTAAATTTTAGAGGATAGTTATTAGGGGTCTTACAAATTGCTGTTAGAGAAAAGCCATAAATTGCCAAAGGCTCTAACCAAACAACACAAACTTATCCAAATGGGTATGCACCAACACATGGAATATTTTTGAGTAATACAAGAGTTCAAAAATGAATGGATGGATTTGAAATGAGTTTGGGATGTTACAAGACTAAGAAGAGCACTTAGAGATATATTAGAAGTCTAAGCTCAAAATATGACATTTTCCACAAAGTTTAGTAGGCAAGAAAGACATCCTTTGTTGTAGAAAGATGTCTTCTACCTATGAAACGATCCTTAGATCCCCTCTATATCCCTAGACTTTTGTAATATTCTATATCTTCCTTTTCTGACTATGATGTTAAGAGAGCATTAGACTCTTTTCCGTTAGTGGCTTCATAACATCCTTTCATGAAATGATCATTTTTATGTTCAACTTAATGTAACACCCCTATTAATTATTTATGAGATATTTTATAAATAACTAATAGAGATGTTACGAAACCCCAAGGACACAGATTTAACCTTGCTTTACTAACTCGAAAGGAAGCAGCAAAATAGACATAAATTATTAATTAAAAATAGTAATATAGTGGGGCAATATGGCACAACAAAATTTCAGATTACTTGAATACATAATTAAATAAAATTTAAAAAGAGAAAAATAAATATTTGCATAGCCCCAAAAAGGATGTTGTCTAAAAATTCTACTAATTGCATCATAAAATAGTCTGTAGAACAAGGATCCCAAGGATACTTGTTTTACCTCAATCGAACATCTAGAAATAAAGTTATTGAAATTTTAAATTTACTAAATTAAGTAATCAAGTATTAATATATAATAAATAATATCAAATTTTTCTCAAACATATAACATGTGCCAAAATGAAAAATGTTCCTTGCAACCTTATAGTTCCAACGACACAAACAGAAAACTCATATCTACCATACTTTATTATTTATTTACAAAAATATGTATGCATGTCAAACATCCAAGAAGTGTACAAGGTTTTTATTTTACAAAAATATAAAATATATAGAAATTATTTTTCAAGTTGAGAGGAACCATCTTATACAGAATTGATTCATCTTTTATCCTATGTTTCTCCTCTGATGTTTCCTTACCTACTCTAGGATCTTTGCATTGAAATGCAAGAGGAGTCAAAACTCCTGAAATAAGAAAATTTATTTTGTTTCCATCTTCATGGAGCATAAAGTTCATGGGCCAGAAGTCTCAATATATGGGCTCAGTAAAGGCTTCCAATAAAATATGCAAAAATGTTGCAAGGTCCAGAAATGCCACAAAGTTTCTTGAAATCTAAATAAAATCCAAATATCTAAAGCAAATATATATATTTTTTAATTATTTAATTCTTTAGTGTCCAAAGATATTGTAATTTTTTTAGAAAAATTCAAAAAAGTGTATTTTAAAAAAGCATCTCCGAAGGCTAAGTCTTGGTTACCCTATGATGAATTGTGGTTTGCCGAGCCTCGATATCGGATCCTCAATATCAGGTATGCGATATCGCATCCTGGATAACGATATTGGATACACGATATCCTGATTCCAGTGTAAGCCTATAAATACACATTTGGGCACACAGGAAGGGGGTTGATAAGTGTAAGTGTAGAGTCTTTTTGTCAATTTTCAATTCATTTCAATTCTTTCCGTAGTGCATGCCCACAGTGTGATAATTGTAATCGTACGGAACCTTTATTCCTCGAGTGTGACGTACTTGGACATGCACATGATTGGCGATAAAGATCGAGATTATTCCATCATTGTAGCATTCACTTAGTTTTTAACTGTTTAATTGTTATTGTTACTTATTGTTTTCTTAGTTAATATTTCTTTACCGTCATTTACTATTCTTGTTGTTAAATGCGGAATGAGTACGACTTAATCACGAACATTGAAGTGTAACTACTTGGTAACCCAGTAGCATATTTAGGAGTGCTTAAGTAATGTGCGCTCGGTAATCCCAGAAGTAGTACATGAGATCCAAGATGCGTACGAATGATTGAGGACAGATGCTCATTGCACTTAGGCTAGTTTAGATTTTGCTTCTCATCGCCTGTTAGCTTACAACAAGTTTATTTTCCATTGCCTCTAGGAGTAGCACTAGTTTAGGATCACATCATTCGCCTCACTTTGGACTAAACCATACGTGACCAAGTAAATACTAGTCCAGATGGGAAGACAACGAACTGCGATCAACATGTGACTATTTAGATAGATATCACAACCAGTCCATTTGCGGAGTTCGACCGGATCGTGCATAAACGCTCGTATTTGTATGGTTGAGTGTAGGGCTACCTCACCACTCATCATCCTCACTACCAAAGGCACTCACCAATAGCTTTTAGAATAATCTTACTACTATGGTTGGATTAGCCTCGTGACCCCAAACAAGTCACTCATGTCTGAGCCTTGGCAATAGTAACATCCTCAATGGTCATGGCACACTTATCATTCTAAGGATAGGCCCTGACTATGCCTCATCGCACACCGATAGACTCAATTACTTAGTGCCATGGTCTTGGCTAAATCCATAACCTTACATAAACTTACGAATCAAAATCCAACAACAATAATAATGGCAACTTCCACTACCAATTGAGCAAAATTAGTCACACAAATATTATTATTTTATTCTAAACATCCAAACGGTGTCCAAAATGGCCAAAAAAACTATAAAAAGCTCAAATTCCACAAAATTCTTGTAAAATCATGTTTATGTCGTGTGTAGATCCCAAATATTCATAAAATATCCAAGGGCAAGTTGGGCATAATTTTCGCAACTTCCAAAATTCACCAAAAGATGGAAAATTGTACAAATAAGACTAAAATATTATATTATAAAAAAGCCCAAAATTATAAAAATCTAGCAAAACTTCAGCATATTAATTAAAATCATAGAAGAATAACAAAAGAATAGGAAACAAAGAAAAGAGAGAAAATCCACAACAATATAGGATAGCCATGTGAAAGAAAAGTAAAATAAATGTCCTTACTTGTATTAGTAGGGCTTTCAGAATTTTCTTTATGTCTTCCTTTCGTGGCCAGTGCTCTCAATTGGTTTTTGTTTTATGGTTTTTGTTTTATTTAGGCTATCGTACTAAAAACCCTTTTTCAAACTGCAGTGGGGCCACTACCTATTTATGAGAAGAAAAACAAAATAAACTAGCCCAATTTGCAAAATGCGAAAGAACACAATTTCGCAAAACAACAAGCCACTGAAAAAGGCGACGGTGGAAAAGGCAAAGAGGCACGACGCTAAGACAAAGTATTAAGCATAATATTATATATTATGCATATATGTTATGCGTAACATAATATGCTTGTTATGGAATGTGCCTTTTTCTTTTTACAAGGGCGTTGACATTTTATTTTGAGATTTTATTTTTAATTTTTTATTATTTCATTAAGTTTATTTATAATTTTTCTCCTTTACTTATGTAGGAAACTAACAACAATAATAGTAATGTAATCCTATGTTTTAATGAAGAATATTAGGTCAAGCCAAAGAATCAAACATAAAAAAAAATATCTGTACATCAAACATCTCCAAAGATTCATGCAAGCAAAAGAATCAAATTCATAAAACTACCAATGTGTGCCACGTTGTACCTCTCTTTAAATATATTTTTATGATATTTAAGAGCACCAACACAATGTATAATGAACAATATTTATATTGGTTTTCACATTTTCAAGTTCTTTGGGGTACAAATCACTGTATTCCGTTGCCCTCTTGTAGTTACATAACTAGTTTTCAAATCTGCACTATATGAATGGTAGAAACAAGAATTAATTTTTTAAAAAACCATTGAATTCTGGACATTCATATCATAACATTGACTTTTCCAAAACTAAAGGTAGTTTCCAATTATACGAAAAATAGTTCTAATTAATTTTTGGCTTTTGATTATAGTATACTAGTCCTTTGTATGTTTCAATGCATCCTTGTCCAAGGTGAGAAGTGAACATGTTGCTTTTTGAAGATAATAAAAATTTAAAAAGCAATTTGAAAGTCAAGGGAGAGTGTCGTACATATAAAAAACCACAATCGCAGGTACACTTATCTTATTGTTTTATAAAATTAACAATGAAAAAAAAACCTTCCAAACTTTAGTTTGCCATTATATTTTTACAAAATTAAAAGTCTACGGGTTTGAAAACGATGGCAGCCCCTGCATCAATACCGTCACACCCCACACTATATATACCAAGGCAAAGATTATTCACACCACAAATTTATTGTCAAGTTTTATATCATTGTTTTTCACTTCTTGTGTGCGGCCGTCGAGACACGATCACGCGGCCACGTTGTGATTTGTCATTTTCTGTTATTCCAAAACCCTAACTGAGACATAGACGCGCAGAATTGTGGCGGACCCGGAGGATTCCTGTTCGTGATCGCCATTGTTTATCTCTACGGATGTTTATCTTTGCATATCGCATTCCTGGTAACGAGTATCTGCTTCGACATGTGGCATTGCAGATCAGATCAGGGGAGAATTCGCTCGTTCCGGATTAGAGTTTCTGAAAACGACATGCATTGTTCCAGCGGGGCACGTTGAAGGATTCCAAAATTGGGTGCGATCATCACGTGTGCATTGCCTAAAATTATCCTGGTGCGTTTGTTCCATTGTGTTCTGTTTGGTTTTTTCATATTTTCTTTTTTCTTGTCTGAATTGGCTAGGTTTAGGCTCAATGGGTCTGCATGACCCAATCCGCTTTGTCTTCTTGCTCTGATGTTGATGTTTGAGGAAAAAAACGTAAAAGAATGGAATCCTCAAATATTAACATTGACTCACAGCCTATTGACAACTCAACCAATATGGATGCAAATGATTCTGTTTTACGTTTTGATTTTCCGGAAGACATCTTTGACCAAACCATCCAAACATTTACTCACCTATACAAAATTGGCTTCTTCACTGGTAGGATTCCTCCTGCCTCAGTGTTCCAAGATTGGGTTAAAAAATTTTGGGAACCCCATAATATTAGATTAACCTTAGCTTCCAATCTCAAAAAAGGCTTTTTTCTGTTTGCTTTTGAAACTAAGGCTATGGCAGAGTTCGTAAAACAACAGTCTATTTGGGATGTTTATGGCTCTTTTTTAGTCCTTCAACCCTGGAAGGAGGATTTAGATCCTGCAAAAGCTAGCAAAAGTATTTTGCCAGTTTGGATCGAATTTCTAGGACTCCCTCCTCATTTTTCTCCCCATGTTGATATCCTTGCTGCACAAGTTGGGGAAGTCATCGGAATGGAGAGCTTTTCAAGCTTCTGTCCACAACCCACTCGATGAGTGTGCGTCAAAATCGATATGCAAAAGCCACGTCCTAATTCACTAGAATTTAATGTAAAAGGAAAGACCTTTGTTCAGAAAATCTCATATCTTACACTTCCCAACAGTTGTTATTACTGCCTTGATCCAAACCACCGTAAAGCTCAATGCCCGAAGTTACTGGCCAAGCTTGAAGCTGAGCGAATTTTAGCAGAATAAGTTAGTGAAGAACTAAAATCTCACAACATATCTTAGGACATAGGCAAGGATAATGTCGAGGATCAATCAACTAAACCTCCTTCTTCGGATTCTAAGGTGTCCGATGTGGATGATATGAGAACCGATGATACTAATGTTACTAAGACTCCTCTTAATCAGAAAGGGGCCCCAAAATATGCTACTAGTGGCTGGGAGCGTGTTACCCAGAAATCTTATGCCTCAGTCACACGTGATAACCCTATCTTCAGTGCCTTCCCTAAAGGGCACCGATCATCGACTAGTGCTAGCCAGTCCTTTAACAAAAGACCAAGTGCTCGACGTCCTCTAGTTAACAACTTTGAATCTAGGAATTCTTTTAAGGCCTTGGTGGTTGAGGAGGATCCTCCTTCTTCTACACAAACCCAATGAAGTGTTGTTCATGGAATGTTAGGGGCCTTTCAGACCCTCGTCGACGATATATAGTTCGTGACTATATTCGGAGACATTCCTTTGACGTTGTTTGTCTTCAAGAAGTTAAAATCCAAGGATTTAATCTTCAAATTTGTTGCCAGAGCATTTTTCCCAATAGTTCTTATGTTCCTACTCACCATGAACATGGTAAAGGGGGGGCGATAATTTTTCTCCACAATAAGTGGCAGGAGTCTGTTCTTGATCACGGTTGCGACACTTTAGGGCATTGTAGTTGGCTTCGATTACGATACGCTAATGAGATCTTAGGGATTATCTCCATTTATGCTCCTTGTCACTCAACTGATCGAAAGCTCTTATGGAATTGGCTCAGTCACAGCTTACCCAAAGCTAACTGGATTATTGTAGGGTACTTTAGCATGATTGAGCATCCAAAGGATAAAGTTGGAGGGCAAAGGGGTGGTTTAGATAACAGGGAGCTTTCTAAGTGGCTCTCATTGAAACTTCAATTAAAGTTGCACGAAGCTAATGAAAACTATTCCCCGTCTAGTACCTCTAACTAGTTCACTTGGAGTAATGCTAGACATGGTGCTTCCTATATCTCTTCTCGGTTGGATCGGGTTTATCTATCTACTAATCCCCTTATTCATTTTACTTCTACCAACGGTGCCCCTATCCAAGCAGATTATACCCAAGTTTTGTCTGATCATTATCCTAGTCATTGGTCTCTTTCCCACTCTGGGAACTTCTACTCTTCTAACAATCTTTATATCTTTAACACTGCCTTTCTTCAAAGTTCCTCCCTTTTCTCTCTATTGATGCAAATTTGGAATGTGCATCCTAAACCCCTTGGTGAAGATGGTTGGATTGATTGGTGGAATAATGCTTGTATCCGCCTCCAACGGTTTTCCAAACATGCAGGTAAACTGGTGGCTTCACGACTAAGTTCTCACAAGTCCAACCTTCATGAGGAAATCTCCCTTCTTCAAAATACTATCAATACAGCAGAGGCTACTGGGGCTCACTTTAGTCGTTTGAAACGTGCCAAAGAGAACCTACGTATTATGGATCACTATGAAGCTAGAGGTGCTCATCTCCGTGCTCATCTCTCTTGGCTTCGCATGGGTAACCAGGCTACTACTGGCTTTTTTCGTCTACTCAAAGGGGGGAACCCGTCCCATAAAATTCTAGCTATTCAAGTCGAAGACAATATCTTCACCTCCAAGGATGACATTTTACAGGCCTTCTTTGAGTTCTACTCTCGAACTTTTCGCAAAGAGGCTATTGACCCCATAGCAGTTAATACTTGCTTAGGAGCTATTACTCCGTTTAATCGCTCCATCTTTGGTGATGCTTCTCTTCTTTCCAAACAGGATCTTGGTAATGCTCTTCAACAACTCCACGATGGTAAAGCCCCTGGTATGAATGGCCTTCCCACAGAATTTTTTAAGAAATTCTGGCCTTCTCTTCAAGACATTGTCTATAGTGTGTATAAGGAAGCTCTCAGGGTAGGATCCTTTTGTAAGCAGATTAATGCTGGTATTATTAAGCTTCTCCACAAGTCAGGACACCGCATGAACATAAGTAATTGGCGCCCTATCACTCTCTTGAATGTTATCTACAAAATAGTAGCCAAAGCTATCGCTAATAAACTTAAACCTTTTCTTCCTCATCTTATAAGCAAGGAGCAAACCGGTTTTTTCAAGGAAGGTATATTTTAGATAATGTTGTTACTGCTATTGAGGGCTTGCATTGGGCTTCTTCCACTAATCAAAATTCCATTCTTCTTAAGTTGGATTTTTCCAAAGCCTACGACATGCTTGATTGGTCCTTTTTAAAAAGTATAGTCAAATACCATAACTTAGGTAATGTTTTTGAAAGACATATCGATCTTGTGTTGTCAGAGGCCTTGTCAGTCATTTGCATTAACGGATCCTTCTCTAAGGTCATTGAGCTTCAAAACTCAATTCGACAGGGATGCCCTTTAGCCCCTTATCTTTTCATTCTGGCTACTGATGCTCTTGGAGCTGTTCTTAGATCTCATAACAATTCTATGCAGCTAAAAGGTATCTCTCTCCCACAACAAGCAAAGGATCTTGTTTACAGCCAGTTTGCAGATGATAATTTTATTACTTTGATTGAGGACCATAATAATTTTAACAATACCTTGCATTGCATAGATATTTACTGTAGAGCCTCAGGAGCTAAGATCAATTGGAACAAAACACAAGCCATCCGATCTAGCTTCTCTCCTAGGCCTCCTTGGACTTATCATTTTGATATCAAGTGGTTATCTCCTACTGATAATTTCACCCTCCTAGGCATCCGTATTGCTCTATTTGCTACTCCCACTACCATATGGAACAATGTGGTGGAAAAGGTGAAACATAAAGCTTTGAAATGGGCTTCTAAACCCTTATCTCTTGCAGGTAGATTTATTGTCGTTAACCATATTTTGAGCTCCACGCATGTCTACTACTCTTCCTTTATGGCTCCTTCCAAATCCTCTTTTCAATGCATCAACAACATACTTAGAAATTTCCTTTGGGGGGATAAGGATGATCACAAAGCTTTTCATCGAGTAGCTTGGGATACTTGCACTTTAAGTAAAGAACACGGGGGCTTAGGCCTTGCCTCTATTGAGCACCAGAGTATTCTCTTGGCCTCCAAATGGGTGACTCGGTGTATTGAAGGAGATGAAGCTTGGAAGATCCTTTTTAGGCATCACATCTCCTGTCTTGGTATTCATCACAGATGGCAAAATACTCATTGGAGTAACTGGATTTTTAGTGAAGGCTCTCAGAAGATCAAAGGTTCTTTCTGGTTTAAGCAAATTTGGCGGTGTTGGAGCCAACTTAGAGGCTTGTTGCAATGGAAACCTTCCCATATAAGCTTGCACTCTCTTTCGACACACTCGATCTGGTGGTCTCCTATTTTCAAAAAGAATGGAGGTTGTCTCTATGATGAATTCTCTCATAGAGCCAATCGTTTTGCTGACCACAATCTCCACCATATTGACCAACTATATACTGTTAGAAATGATTCTCCTACCCTCTCTTGGACACAGGCAAAAGTTAAATGGGGGTTTCAAAGACAAGATATTATCATTTACCAACACATAGAGCATGTTCTTTCTAACTTTGTTGTGCATAAGTTGCATAATAATATTCCTTGGTATGAAGATTGGTTTTGGCCTGACGGTTCCCCTCTTTGCTCTTTACGTATCTCTAAAGCCCAATCTTGGTTTCATGCGCAAGCTTTTCAATTCTCCACTCTAAATAGACGTTGGAGTTTACATCTTGAGGATCACCAGTGGAAAACTATTTTTCGTCGGATTTGGACTTCCAAGGCTCAACCTAAGCATCGTTTCTTGTTTTGGTCCTTGGTTCATCAAGGTCTTCCCATCGGACATAGGCTTCATTTTTTAGGAATTGATCATCCTAAATGCCCCATTTGTAAAGCGGATGATTCTTTTCAACACGTCTTTTGGGATTGCTCATTCTCTCAATACATTTGGCAATGGTGTAAATCTCTCCAAGTCTTCCTTCCTAATCATTCTCTTAGTTTTCCTCAATGTATCCTTCAAGATGATTGTGTCAAGCGTCAGCTTCAAAAAGCCTGGAAAATCCTCCTATTGGAGATTATCTTCTTTATTTGGAAATGTCGTCTAGATGCTTGGTATCAAAACAAAAACTACAATGAATTTGTCTATGGTATGAAATGCTCTATTGCTGGAAATGTCCAACTTCAATGTCACGAACTAGGCTTTCTCAATAATATTACCTTTTCCAACTGAATTCTCTTTGAATTAGGTGTCTTGATCTCCTTCTTCAGCTGTCATCCCAGGGGGGGGGGGTGCGATAAGCTTTTGTCTTGTTGCAGGTTGACTGGGGGGTCAACTTGCAACATTGGGTTGTGTTAAGGTTTTGGATTTAATTTTTCTTCTCCAGCTAGCACATCACCTTAACAACCCCCCCCCACAGATTTCTTGTCAAGTTTTATATCATTGTTTTTCACTTCTCGTGTGCTAATTTTTAAACACAGTTGCTCAGCGATTCCATGGCTACTATGAGGCGCTCTGAACAAGCCAGAGATTCCAACAAGAGGCACACAAATTCCCTGCCCGTATCCTATGATTCAAATCTTCTCCTGCTGGCAGAGGTTGCTCTGGAAGATTACAGAAAAAATGGTATGCAGATTGAGAATTATGGGTCTTTTAATCCTCAATCTGAATCCCCTGAATCAATGTCTGAGTTCAGCCAAAAAGGCGTAACGGACTTGAGGACTTGAGGCCTAACAGATTGGCAGTAATGAAAATCAGAGAAAGAGGGATTTTGAAGATCACAGGAGAGCTTCTTCTTATGAGTGCAAATCTTGTGGCCGGATGTCTGATCGTCCCACGGCTCTTGGTGGGCACAGGGCAAACTGCAAATCCAAGTTCCGGAATTCTACGATCCTCGATAATAATAAAACCACTGACAATGGTTATGGAAACATCAACATCGACGCTGGCTGTCATAACAGTTCCTATACAATTTTTTCATCTGCAACAGATCAGCATCATCAGCCAAATACTACCAAGAAACTGCAGTTGGAAAACAAATTTCATTCTTTGGATTATAGACAAGAATTCAGTTCAGTTGATGCTCCTGGTGAACCCAGTACATTCCATTTGAGTTGTGTTACTATATTTGATTTATGGAAATGTGAAGTGGATGCGACTACTCCTGCACCAGCACCAGATACCCACTCTGATTAACCTTTGCATTAATGGCAATTTTGGTTCGTGGGCAACTTTTGTCTACCTGCGTGCCTGCCTTCCGGTCACTAAACTGGAGATCTAAGAAGGCTTTGGTTTTCTGTAACTGGCGGGTCTTTTATCTTGACTAAGATTGGCTTTTAGTTAATATCGCCAACGGAGAATCTGTTTGTATATTTATTGCTCAGTACATTTATTCTTAGCGGCAAGTACTGAAACTATTGTTAAATTTATTTTATTTTTACAATCCAGCGACTCTAGTTCTATAATTTGAATTTAACGAAACACAGTTTTCAGTGGACAACTTCGTCCTGCAGGTGGGTAGTTCACCTTGTGCCTTGCCATATTATCCCGACACAAGCTGATCTAAATGATTAATTTAGAGGAGTGAGTACATGATTTTGCATTAATTTTCCCTATCAAGTTTCATCAAGTCCTACGAAACACCAGCCATGTACCGAAACTCAGTAATAAATATGTCTTGAGCTGCATATTAACATGCCTACTTTTCATGTTTTAATGGTGGAAAGCTTTTTATGACAGCTATCAAACTTTTAACCTGCATAAATGTCAACGAGAAGATAATCATCGCGACCTCTCTGTGAACTTAACTTTTTGATTTCGCCTACCTGCAAGGAACCAGTTACCGGCCCTTGGACATTTTTTTGTTATTCTATTCTTCTCTTCTTTGAAGTAAAGTTTGCACCTATAATTATATTATTCTTCTGTCACATGGCCACCAAACAATCAGCATTCACATGCCATGGCCTTTGCTTAAGTTTTAATTTATCAAGCAATGGTATTTTGTAATTCCAATACTTTTAATTCTTACCGCAAACAAGCAGTATTCAACTCTTCTTGTGCGACTTTTCCACACCAGCCTTTGTTGAACCTAGGAATTCATTTTCAATTCATTTGATGCAGGGTTTGCTTAAGTTTTAATTTGTGATTAGCAACGGCGATGATTTCGCCAAAGGAAAGTTGCAGATCTGCAAGGGCTTATTACGTTAGCTATTACCGTGTTACGTTAGCTATTACCGTGTTAGGGGGCGAAGCTATAGCTATATTTTTTTCCACAACTTTTTATTTCTGTATGAATACAGAGAAAGTTAAAATTTGTACAATATTACAGTCTCAGAATTAAGAGGGGTTTTGTAGCGGACAGTTGCAGGCACGTTTTTGCTCGGGCGCTGTGTCATCGATTCCATTCCAACGAAGCATCCCCGATCGCAATCCCTACCTGGCATGTCTTGTGAGTGCTCTCTTTTCATTTTCACGTTTCAGCACAATGCAACGGAGTGGAATCAGTGCAGACCCTCCCTCATTGTTATCATCGCATCGTTCCCAAGAGTGGATGTAATGGTGAGCATCCCTAAAGATTGTTGGCCAATAGTACCCTATCATCAACAAGATTTTAATGGTCATGCATCTCCTAGCATAGTGTCCTCCACAAGGACCTTCATAAGCATCTTGGAGAACATGCAGTTGATCGGCATCAAGGACACACTAATGAACCAGGCCATCAACGCACACCTTGTAGAGATGTTTTACCTGGTGAAAAAACTAATGTTTCTTCTAGTGGTCCAACCCTTATGGCATCTCTTAGGTAAGAAGATAGGTGAGAATGCCATCATACCATTTAGGCTCGTTAGGCAATTCTTTAGTTATAGCCCCAGCAAAGAGGAGTTCATGATAGTGGGTTTTCTTCTTATTTGTTGTCCCATCATAACTAAGACAAGTGATCAGTGACCACATTCTCAATGCCCTTTTGCTCTACCATCATAAGATGAAATTATTGCAAGATCACGAGCCGCCGTATGACATGGGGGCTCATCATTGGCTTGTTCATCAAGAAGTAGATGGCACTGTGGTCCATGTGCACAAACACCTTGTATCCAAGCACATAACCAAATTATAGGAAGAATTGAGGATCCTAAAGGCTGAACACAAAGACTTGATTCAATTCATTGCACCTAACCAAATTGAACAATTCAAAATAGAGCACATTAACCACGTGATAGAGCAGAATAAGAAAATGGAAAACAAGAAGGAGAAAGTAGTGTGGAATGCCTCAATAGTAAAAACACAAGCATACGCACATACTAAAGCACGCAACACAGCACAAGAAAAAAGCACACAACTCGCTATACACAACACTAGGTTAACAAAAATTGAGAAGAACAAAAATATCCTAGAAAAAATCATCCATTAGTTGAGAGAACAACTAATGAGGGTTAACCAAAACATGAGCCGCTTAACAAGAGAAAACTCAACCCTCTCAATGGAGGAGGTATGCATAATTAGACAGAAGTTAGCAATTGAGATTAGTGCGTGGAAAAATGAAGCTAAGCAGCATGAGAGGCTCAAGGAACACTTTCGTGACCAGGTAGGGATGTATAAGAAAATTAATGAGAAGGATATATAGATGGCTAAGGCTTGAATCAATGCCATATCAGCATAGAATCCATATTGGTAGTGCATCTTTGACAATTATGCTCATGTCCACCATCCAAAAGTCAAAAACAAAGACTTGCAAATAAAGGATCTAAAAGAGTACACGGGGTTAGCCAATCTTCATTATGCTAACTTGGCCATGTTAACAGCCAGCAAGCCCAAAAATGAACTTGAACAACAAGTAGCAGCCACATATGCCTTGTATGAAAAGAAGTTTGTAGATTGGAAAGATTCCTTACAGAAACTTCAGGTGGAAAACTCTGAATTAGAAGTAGTAAAGGCTGGTTACCAAGGGAAAAAAAATGTTGCAGTGAACATAGCTAGAAGATTATCAAATTACCATGAATTATGAGCAAAGGCCAAAGAATTTGAAGAAGATAGAAGACAATTTCTGGCATGATACGTTAATGCTAACTAGATATTCCTACAACTGCCATGTGTGTGGGATGTACCTACTCCATTGCACATTGTGCAACAAGCATGGATGGTACATGACCCAAGAGTGAAGGAAGAGAGGCTTAAGGCACTACTTAATAGGTATAAATTTTAGAAGCCTGACAACAAGGGGAAGTAATCGATGAAGGAGCCATCACCACCAGGTACTACATAGGCTACATTCTGCTTCATCCAATTATTTTTGTGTCAAAGTTATCTTGCCATGTCTTGTGTCATTTTGGTAAGAACACCACTACAACATAAAGTGTCATGTATATAGTTAAGTCAATCATGTAGGTGTACCTCCAAATTTTGTAAGGAACTCTATCCTCGTTTTCTTTTAACTTGAGGACAAGTTTTCAGTTAGTCATGGGAGTATGATAATGTCAAGTTTTTTGAGGACTATGATATCGTAGAACTAGCTATGTTGTCATATATTTGATATTGCATGATGCATGCCAGCCTATAAATATATAGCAGTTAAGTTTAATTGCTTGGTAATCCAGTAGTGCTATCACTTGGTTTTCTCAGTCGCGAAGTATTTAGTAATCCCAGTAGTAATTACTCGAAGCCCAGGGTATGTACACAAGGTTAGGACGTGATACTTATCGCCTTAGGATAGAATAGATTTGTTTACTATTTTAGTTAGACTTATATTTAGAAACTCTTTCTACTTCATCATGTTCACTAGGAGTAACAATGGCCCTACAACATCAATCATCATATAGCTCACTGTGAGCTAAACCATACATGTAAACTTCACTAGCTCCATGTGGGAAGATAATGGTCATGGACTTAAACCAATTCATGGCATAATCACATCACCTTGTTCACGAATTACAATTTGGTCACGCGTGAAACACTTGTGACTTGTATGATTGGGTGTTGGATTGCTCCACCACTCATCAAATAATAATATATTTTATCTCTATATCTTGAATGAATGGGTTGCATTATTTATGTATTTGCGTATTCCCTACCCTAGGTGTGGAGATGAACACCACTATCCAACCCTACCCATATATATGCTTACTTCAGCTTAATATCATGAGCTATTAAATCCAGATGAGTTAAGTTGCACAACACCTGAAGGTTTTCAATAATGCAGGTGTCATTCATAAGTGTGTACCAACCTCACATATGATTCCCAATCACTTATCTTGGGGTATATCGAGGTGTAGCCTTGTTTATGTAGTTTAGAACCCAAAGATCATCCAACTCATGGCTGGATGGTGACTAGATTCTTCAAGTTAGATGGCCCTCAATGTAGAAATGCAATGCCACATTGCATGGGCAAAGTTGTTGAAACCTATACATTTTTTATTCCCAACCATTATTTAAAGCCTATTATAGATTAAATGATCTTATTTGGAAAAAACATAGAGGAGGACTAGCAGTATATCCAACCAAATCTATTAGTGCCACTTGTAAAATGACACTTAAAATAAGTAAGTCATATGTTTGATGTTTTGCAACTTCCTAAGTGATGGGAAGTGTTAGATATCACCCTTGGCTATGTTGGTCCCTAAGGTATTATAGTACTACTAAAGATACATGACATGTAATTGATGCATCAATCTTTAAGATTATGAGAAGTGATAAGGTCTTATCTCATCAACAACTTGTTATGTCTAATGAGGGTAGGAGGGACGTAGATCTTGTAATCAACCCATCATGATATGAGTCATATCCTTATTAATTGCTAGTGTAAGTATAGCTACATGTTTTACAAGGATTGGAGAAAAAAATTACTAAATTTTAGAGGATAGTTATTAGGGGTCTTACAAATTGCTGTTAGAGAAAAGCCATAAATTGCCAAAGGCTCTAACCAAACAACACAAACTTATCCAAATGGGTATGCACCAACACATGGAATATTTTTGAGTAATACAAGAGTTCAAAAATGAATGGATGGATTTGAAATGAGTTTGGGGGGTTACAAGACTAAGAAGAGCACTTAGAGATATATTAGAAGTCTAAGCTCAAAATATGACATTTTCCACAAATTTTAGTGGGCAAGAAAGACATCCTTTGTTGTAGAAAGATGTCTCCTACCTATGAAACGATCCTTAGATCCCCTCTATATCCCTAGACTTTTGTAATATTATATATCTTCCTTTTCTGACTATGACGTTAAGAGAGCATTAGACTCTTTTTCGTTAGTGGCTTCATAACATCCTTTCATGAAATGATCATTTTTATGTTCAACTTAATGTAACACCCCTATTAATTATTTATGAGATATTTTATAAATAACTAATAGAGATGTTACAAAACCCCAAGGACACAGATTTAACCTTGCTTTACTAACTCGAAAGGAAGCAGCAAAATAGACATAAATTATTAATTAAAAATAGTAATATAGTGGGGCAATATAGCACAGCAAAATTTCAGATTACTTGAATACATAATTAAATAAAATTTAAAAAGAGAAAAATAAATATTTGCATAGCCCCAAAAAGGATGTTGTCTAAAAATTCTACTAATTGCATCATAAAATAGTGTGTAAAACAAGGATCCCAAGGATACTTGTTTTACCTCAATCGAACATCTAGAAATAAAGTTATTCAAATTTTAAATTTACTAAATTAAGTAATCAAATATTAATATATAATAAATAATATCAAATTTTTCTCAAACATATAACATGTGCCAAAATGAAAAATGTTCCTTGCAACCTTACAGTTCCAACGACACAAACAGAAAACTCATATCTACCATACTTTATGATTTATTTACAAAAATAGGTATGCATCTCAAACATCCAAGAGGTGTACAAGGTTTTTATTTTACAAAAATATAAAATATATAGAAATTATTTTTCAAGTTGAGAGGAACCATCTTATACAGAATTGATCCATCTTTTATCCTATGTTTCTCTTATGATGTTTCCTTACCTACTCTAGGCTCTTTGCATTGAAATGCAAGAGGAGTCAAAACACCTGAAATAAGAAAACTTATTTTGTTTCCATCTTCATGGAGCATAAAGTTTATGGGCCAGAATGTAACAATGTGATAGCTTTGGACAGCAACATGATAGTTTTCGTTGCTATCCATTGACAGCTTATGTTGCTATCCTTGGCAAGCAACGTGTGGAAACGATTGTCATCGATTGCAACATATGGTGACAACTCGTTGCAATCCATCCATTGAAATCTATTCGTTGTTATCTTGTAATGGTCTCATATTTTTCTAATAAATGATAACTGATTCCGAGGCCTAATGGGTTCTTGATGGAAGAACAAGGTATGGGGAATCAATGGCAGTGTAGCAGTTCAGGTCCCTTTCAGAGTCGCTTACAATCTGCATACACCATCACTGCAGAGTGCCCGTGTGAAAGAAGATCCAGAACATTCAGGCATCAATGGCATGAATGGCTGGAGGTCAGTTCAATCTGTTTTTCAAAATTGATTTGTGCATTTTTTTTTCATGCACATTTGTAGATTAAGAGATCTGTTTTTACATGCTTCCGCTTGTGCAATCCGGTTTTTGATGCACGTAAGATTTCCTACATTTGGTATCGGAGCGAGGTTGGATCTCTGCCTTGATGCTTAGTTTTGGTTTTCTGGGTTTTGCTGCATTGTTTCTATCTGCAAATTTCTGCAATTTTTGTCTATGCATTTCGGGGTTTCTACAATTTTTGTTTGCATATTTTTATGATGTTAGTAGATCTAGTGAGATCTGGAACCTTGATTTATGGTGCCCCTTTAGCCCAATTAGAATGAGTGCTTCAGCGTTTGGATCCTTGATTTTTCATGCTGGCCTTATGTTTTCTTCTGGCCATGGATCTGCTACCCTGAGAGTAAATGATTGAATATTGTTGTTGCTATTTCTGTAAGCGACTGTCAAAATTTAACAGAACCTTTGTAATGCAACCAGCCATCCAGATAATATTGGTCTTTATGATAAATGGGAGCGATCTAATCGTCTCTGCGTAATGTTCATAAAAACCAAGATCTCGGCTGGTATACGTGGATCATTGGAACAGTATAACAATGTGCGCGCTTTGTTAAAAGCTATTGATGAACAATTTGAAACATCAGACAAAGCGTTGGCCAGCACCTTGATAATGAAGTTCTCATCCATGAAGCTCACTGGAATTGGTGGTGTGCGTGAGCACATCATGCACATGAGGGACATAGCGGCTCAACTAAAAACACTTGAGGTTGAGATGTCTGAATCTTTCCTTGTGCACTACATCCTAAACACGCTCCCACCGCAGTATGGACCCTTTAAGATTTCTTACAACACACATAAGGACAAATGGTCAATTAATGAATTGATGACCATGTGTGTGCAAGAAGAGGGTAGACTTGCCATGGAAGCGAAGGAAAGTGTGCATCTGGCCATGCAAGGAAAGAATACAAAACAAGTCAACACTAAAGGGAAGGGAAAAATCCCTCCACAAGCTGATATCAAGAAGGAATCTAGATGCTTTTTCTGTAAAAAGAAAGGGCACATAAAGAAAGATTGCCTTAAACATCAGAGATGGCTTGAAAAGAAAGGTACTCAATCCTCATTTGTTTGTTTTGAATCTAATATGGTTGATGTTAGTCATAACACATGGTGGATTGACTCCGGTTCTACAATCCATGTTACTAATTCCTTGCAGGGATTAGCAAACCTAAGGAAGCCAGTAGGAAGTGAGTCATGCATCTATTCGGGCAACAAGATGCGCTCACATGTGGAAGCGATTGGCACATGCAAATTAGTTTTAAGTAGTGGTTTTGTTTTGGATTTGGAAAGGACATTTTACATTCCTTGTTTTTCAAGGAATTTAATTTCTGTATCAAGGCTTGTATCATTGGGATTTTCCTTTAACTTTTCAGATACTATGTTCAGTTTATCTTATAGATCTGAAATAGTTGGAAATGGTACATTAACAGATGGTCTTTTTCAACTTAATTTACAAAACGACACTTCTTACACTTCTATGCATGTTCATGCTGGCATTAAGCGATGTGTTATGAATGAGGAATCCTCTATGTTATGGCATCGTAGATTAGGCCATATCTCCATTGAGAGAATCAAGCGCTTGGTAACTGATGGAGTACTTAGTACTCTTGATTTTACTGACTTTGACACTTGTGTAAACTGCATAAAGGGAAAGCAGACCAATGTGTCAAAGAAAGGTGCCAAGAGGAGTTCTGCCATATTAGAAATCATACATACGGATATTTGTAGTCCAGATATGGATGCATATGATCAACGGTATTTCATTACCTTTATTGATGACTACTCACGATACATGTATCTCTACTTGCTTCATCACAAAAATGAAGCTTTAGATGCCTTTAAGGTATTTAAGGCTGAAGTAGAGAAACAATGCGGTAAGCAAATAAAGATAGTGAGGTCTAATAGAGGTGGTGAATACTATGGTAGATACACTGATGATGGACAAGCACCTGGTCCCTTTGCTAAGTTTCTTCAAGAGCATGGGATTGTTGCCCAATACACTATGCTTAGTTCTCCGGACCAAAATGGTGTGGCAGAAAGAAGAAACTGAAAATTATTGGACATGGTGCGGAGTATGCTTAGCAGCTCCAAGCTTCCTAAGTCTTTGTGGAATGAAGCCCTTAAGACAGCAGTAGATATATTAAACCAAGTTCCAACCAAGGCTTTCTCTAAGAAACCATTTGAATTGTGGAAAGGTTGGAAACCGAGTTTGTAACATATACACATTTGGGGATGCCCGTATGAGGTAAGAGTCTATAATCCACAAGAGAAGAAGCTAGACCCTAGGACCATAAGTGGGTATTTCGTTGGATATGTCGAACGGTCTAAGCGATACAGATTTTATTGTCCATCACATACTACTAGGTTTGTGGAATCAAGGAATGCTAAATTTCTTGAGAATGACTTGATTAGTGGGAGTCATCATTCCTGGAATGAAATTCCAGCGACTGATCATGTGGATGCTCAACCCTCTACTTCAAGTACTCGATTGATTGTTGTACACAACATGCCTACAGTACAAATACGTGATGTACATCCACCAGTTGTTGAAGTTCCACAAACTGCTGGTCAAGACATAGTAGATCCAGCTGAACAACAGATACCAGTTCCTGTTGAACAGCCCGTTGATCATCTTGCTGAAACACCGTGAAAAATTACGGGTCGACCTCAGGCAAGGATTCGCAATTCAAGAGAGAGTGCGCTCCAGCTTGGTTCCAGGACAAGTTTACGCTCTATTATGCATGATAGCGTAATAAGTGTAATAAGCTCCAAAATAGTCAAAGGATGAATCTAGAGGAGCGCAACAGTTTGACGCTTTTCCTCGCGGCGCATGAATAACTTGTTTTTACGCTCGTTACGCGGCGGTGCGTATCATTGCGTATGTTATCATTCAAGATTGCACATTGTTTTATGCTTCATTACGCACAGCTGCGTAGTGAGCGTAAGGCATACATTGTTTATGCTTCATTACGCGCAGCTGCGTAGTGAGCGTAACTTATACATTGCTTACGCTTCATCACGCGCAACTGCGTAGTGAGCGTAAAGTTGTACATTGTTTACGCTTTGACATGCGCAACTGCGTAGTGAGCGTAAAGCAACTCTAAGCTTATTATTTTTACACCAGATTACGCTCATACACGCAACGCAACGCGAATGAGTGTAATACAGCCTGAAAGCAATTAAAGCATGCTCAGCATGTGCCTACTCTTCACACGCACAACACGCAAACAAGCGTGTTGTGTGTAGTCACAGTCTGACTTAAAAGATCATGCCAGTAGGGCCCGCAATATCCGGGACCCACATCATCAGGGTTGCACCTTTTTCACGAAGCATTGTGGCCTATAAATACGCCAGTTGATAAAGATACAGGGGTTGGCAAAGTTGGCAAAAATCAGAGAAGAAAAAAAGCATATTTCTGAGCACCAGAGCACTTAGCACTTTGGAGCAGAGACACGGAGAACGGCGCTTTGGCAATCGTGGACATCACCACCTTACAGCCGAAGCAGAGTACAGTTCGATTTGAGCACTGGTGATAGGAGCAATCTTTCTGCTGAAAGGACTCTATCAATCAGAAATAGTTGATCGGTAGACGTCAAAGCTTGGCCTGCCTTGCATTTCTGCTTTAGCCCACGAGGTAGATCGGACTTCTGTTTAGATCGTTTTGCATGTTGTTCTGTGCTTGTTTTACATCCTGTAATCAGGGATTCCCCAGTGTAATTTCTCATACGAAATATACATTTGTAAGTCAAAGCGCAGATCTCGAAGCTTAGAGCTTATCTTATGTCAACCTCTTTTTATTATGTTTAGCATTATCGCCATTGCAATCCAACTACATCATTTTCCCCTCGTTTTACCACTCTTCGAAATAGATCGCTTTCTCTCCACGTAATTTTCATCGTTTTTACCGACCCGTAAGTCCCTGTCTGATCGACAAGACTGTTAAGGGTGCCGCGGATTCGTTTTTCCAGCATAGCCCTCACGCGGATCCATGGCTAAAACTGTGTACGCCGGAATCTCGATCGATATTTCCAGCTGCCGACGTTTTCTGTCGTTTTCTGTCATCACTTCATTTGGCTTTGAAGAAAACATCATGGATCAATGCATATACCAGAAGGTCAGTGGGAGTAAAATCTGTTTTCTTGTCCTCTATGTGGATGATATCCTTCTTGCAACCAATGATCATGGATTTTTATATGCGGTGAAACAATTTCTCTCTAAGAATTTTGACATGTAGGATATGGGTGAGGCATCTTATGTCCTTGGCATTAAGATCCATAGGGATAGATCTAGATATATTCTGGGTCTATCGCAGGAAACCTATATTAATAAAGTTCTAGAGAGGTTTCGGATGAAAGATTGTTCACCAAGTATTGCACCCATTGTAAAGAGTGACAGGTTCAATTTGAATTAGCGCCCTATGAATGATTTAGAGAAAAGTCACATGAGCAACATTCCATATGCTTCAGCTATTGGAAGCCTTATGTATGCTCAGGTCTGCATACGACCTGACATTGCATTTGCTGTGGGGATGTTGGGCCGATATCAGAGTAATCTAGGTATTGACCACTGGAAGGCTGCAAAGAAAGTCATGAGGTACCTTCAAGGTACAAAGGATTACATGCTTATGTATCGACTAACTGATCATTTGGAGGTGATTGGCTACTTCGATTCAGACTTTGCTGGCTGCGTTGATTCCAGGAAATTAACATCAGGTTATGTTTTTATGCTAGCTGGAGGAGCCATCTCCTGGAGGAGTGGAAAGCAAACCTTGGTTGCTACTTCCACAATGGAGGCAGAGTTCCTTTCTTGTTTTGAGGCTACTTCACATGGTGTATGGTTAAAGAGTTCATATCAGGGCTTAGAATTCTCGATTCAATATCTAGGCCATTACAGATATTTTGTGATAATTCAGCTATTTTCTTTATGGCTAAGAATAATAAGAGTGGCAGTCGAAATAAACACGTTGACATAAAGTACTTAGCCATAAGGGATGGCATTAAAGAAAATAAAATGGTCATAGATCATATCAGCACTGAATTAATTCTAGCTAATCCTTTGACCAAAGGAATGCCACCACGGTCATTCAAGGATCATGTCACTCGAATGGGACTTGGTTCCATGATGTAATATGTTGTACAACATTACAGTGTTAATGAAACTCTATTCAGTTGTGTGTTTTCTCATACAGTTGTGCATAAAGTCATTAGAGAACACACACATAAGGTCGGACTGTAAATAAACATTGGGTTTATTCATACAGATAAAGTTACCATATAAAGGAATTAACTTTGAGAAATAATACATTGTAATACATGGAAGATACTACTCGCATTAAGAGGAACGATCGCCATGATTCATGTATTTGTTTCTTGAAAGTTGGATATTAGAATAAATATGGAGACCAAGTGGGAGATTGTAACAATGTGATAGCTTTGGACAGCAACATGACAGTTTTCGTTGCTATCCATTGATAGCTTACATTGCTATCCTTGGTAAGCAACGTGTGGAAACAATTGTCATCGATTGCAACATATGGTGACAACTCATTGCAATCCATCCATTGAAATCTATTCATTGTTATCTTGTAATGGTCTCATATTTTTCTAATAAATGGTAACTAATTCTGAGGCCTTTTGGGTTCTTGATGGGAGAACAAGGCACGTGGAATCAATGGCAGTGTAGTAGTTCAGGTCCCTTTCATAGTCGCTTACAGTCTGCATACACCATCACCGCAGAGCGCACGTGTGAAGGAAGATCTAGAACATTCAGGCATCAATGGCATCAATGGTTGGAGGTCAGTTCCATCTATTTTTCAAAATTGATTTGTGCATTTTTGTTTCATGCACATTTGTAGATTAAGAGATCTGTTTTTACATGCTTCCACTTGTGCAATCTAGTTTTTGATGCATGTAAGATTTCCTACACAGAAGTCCAATAAAATGGGCTCAGTAAAGGTTTCCAATAAAATATGCAAAAATGTTGCAAGGTCCAGAAATGCCACAAAGTTTCTTGAAATCTAAATAAAATTAAAATATCTAAAGCAAATATATATATTTTTTAATTATTTAATTCTTTAGTGTCCAAAGATATTGTAATTTGTTTAGAAAAATTCAAAAAAGTGTATTTTAAAAAAGCATCTCCAAAGGCTAAGTCTTGGTTACTCTCTGATGTGTTGTGGTTTGCTAGGCCCCGATATGGGATCCTCAATATCAGGTATGCGATATCGTAGCCTGGATTACAATATTGGATACACGATATCATGATTCCAGTGTAAGCCTATAAATACACATTTGGGCACACAGGAAGGGGGTCTATAAGTGTAAGTGTAGAGTCTTTTTGTCAATTTTCAATTCATTTCAGTTCTTTCTGCAGTGCATGCCTGCAGTGTGATAATTGTAATCGTACGGAACCTTTATTCTTCGAGTGTGACGTACTTGGACATGCACATGATCGTCAATAAAGATCGAGATTACTCCATCATTGTAGCATTCACTTAGTTTCTAATTGTTTAATTGTTATTGTTACTTATTATTTTCTTAGTTAATATTTCTTTACCGTCATTTACTATTCTTGTTGTTAAATACGGAATGAGTACGACTTAATCACAAACATTGAAGTGTAACTACTTGGTAACCCAGTAGCGTATTTTAGAGTGCTTAAGTAATGTGCGCTCGGTGATCATAGAAGTAGTACATGAGATCCAAGATGCGTACGAATGATTGAGGACGGATGCTCATTGCACTTAGGCTAGTTTAGATTTTGCTTCTCATTGCCTGTTAGATTACAACAAGTTTATTTTCCATTGCCTCTAGGAGTAGCACTAGTTTAGGATCACATCATTCGCCTCACTTTGGACTAAACCATACGTGACCAAGTAAATACTAGTCCAGATGGGAAGACAACGAACTGCAATCAACATGTGACTATTTATATAGATATCACAACCAGTACATTTGCGGAGTTCGACCGGATCTTGCGTAAACACTCGTATTTGTATGGTTGAGTGTAGGGGTACCTCACCACTCATCACCCTCACTACCAAAGGAACTGACCAATAGCTTTTAGAATAATCTTACTACTATGGTTGGATTAGCCTCGTGACCCCAAACAAGTCACTCATGTCTTAGCCTTGGCAATAGTAGCATCCTCAATGGTCATGGCACACTTATCATTCTAAGGATAGGCCCTGACTATGCCTCATCGCACACCGATAGACTCAATTGCTTAGTGCCATGGTCTTGGCTAAATCCATAACCTTACATAAACTTACGAATCAAAATCCAAAAATAATAATAATGGCAACTTCCACTACCAATTGAGCAAAATTAGTCACACAAATATTATTATTTTATTCTAAACATCCAAACGGTGTCCAAAATGGCCAAAAAAACTATAAAAAGCTCAAATTCCACAAAATTCTTGCAAAATCATGTTTATGTCGTGTGTAGATCCCAAATATTCATAAAATATCCGAGGGCAAGTTGGGCATAATTTTCGCAACTTCCAAAATTCACCAAAAGATGGAAAATTGTACAAATAAGAATAAAATATTATATTATAAAAAATCCCATAATTATAAAAATCTACCAAAACCAAGGACCAGCCCGCGCGTGCCGTAGAACCAAGGACCCCCCACCAGGACCTGTTCCCGCTCCTCCAAGGAGGCGAAGCCGAATAGGAGGCAGTCGTCAGCGAGGCAGGAAACCGTCACTGAGTCCAACCCCCACGTGTTCTGGGTCCAATGCCAGATCAGATCGATGCGAGGTCGGGCCCCTTCAGACACAAACTTGCCGATCAGGCTGCGTTCCAGTTTNGAGGTCGGGCCCCTTCAGACACAAACTTGCCGATCAGGCTGCGTTCCAGTTGCTTCAACATGTTTGCGTCGGGCCCTCTAACTTTGATTCGTATTTCGATTCCCACTTTGGAGCATTCTCCAAGGTCTCCACCCGTCTGCGGCTGCGGCTCCCCCTCTGGTCCGCTTGCCTCCCGTCCGGGGGCCCCCTTGTCCGCCGTCTTGACTGATGTCCCTGCTCCTACTCCTACCGCCGTATCCGCTCCAGTCCGCCTAGCACCCATCGCTACAGTCACTTCAGTCGCTCCAGTCTCCATCACTTCAGCATATTAATTAAAATCATAGAAGAATAACAAAAGAATAGGAAACAAAGAAGAGAGAGAAAATCCACAACAATATAGGATAGCCATGTGAAAGAAAAGTAAAATAAATGTCCTTACTTGTATTAGTAGGGCTTTCAGAATTTTCTTTATGTCTTCCTTTCATGGCCAGTGCTCTCAGTTGGTTTTTGTTTTATGGTTTTTGTTTTATTTAGGCTATCGTACTAAAAACCCTTTTTCAAACTACAGTGGGGCCACTACCTATTCATGAGAAGAAAAACAAAATAAACTAGCCCAATTTGCAAAACGCGAAAGAACACAATTTTGCAAAACAACAAGCCACTGAAAAAGGCGACGGTGGAAAAGGCGAAGAGGCACGACGCTAAGACAAAGTATTAAGCATAATATTATATGTTATGCGTAACATAATATGCATGTTATGGAATGTGCCTTTTTCCTTTTACAAGGGCGTTGACATTTTATTTTGAGATTTTATTTTTAATTTTTTATTATTTCATTAAGTTTATTTATAATTTTTCTCCTTTACTTATGTAGGAAACTAACAACAATAATAGTAATGTAATCCTATGTTTTAATCAAGAATATTAGGGCAAGCCAAAGAATCAAACACAAAAAAAAAATCTGTACATCAAACATCTCCAAAGATTCATGCAAGCAAAAGAATCTAATTCATAAAACTACCAATGTGTGCCACGTTGTACCTATCTTTAAATATATTTTTATGATATTTAAGAGCACCAACACAATGTCTAATGAACAATATTTATGTTGGTTTTCGCATTTTCAAGTTCATTGGGGTACAAATCACTGTATTCCCTTGCCCTCTTGTAGTTACATAACTAGTTTTCAAATCTGCACTATATGAATGGTAGAAATAAGAATTAATTTTTTAAAAAACCATTGAATTCTTGACATTCATATCATAACATTGACTTTTCCAAAACTAAAGGTAGTTTCCAATTATACGAAAAATAGTTATAATTAATTTTTGGCTTTTGATTATAGTATACTAGTCCTTTGTATGTTTCAATGCATCCTTGTCCAAGGTGAGAAGTGAACATGTTGCTTTTCGAAGATAATAAAAATTTAAAAAGCAATTTGAAAGTCAAGGGAGAGTGTCGTACATATAAAAAACCACAATCGCAGGTACACTTATCTTATTGTTTTCTAAAATTAACAACAACGAAAAAAAAACCTTCCAAACTTTAGTTTGCCATTATATTTTTACAAAATTAAAAGTCTACGCGTTTGAAAATGATGGTAGCCCCTGCATCAATACCGTCACACCCCACACTATATATACCTGTTGATGCGTAAATTTAGGACACGCGAACACCTGTGAAAACTCGTTTTAGGAGACTATCGCCTAGGGCACCTCCCGTATGGGTACGGAAACCCGGGAATAGTCTCAGCTGGAAAGGGCTATGTGACAAACAATAATAACAATATTTTAAACAAAATATCAAAATAAAAGCTTAGATTTAATTTAATATATAAATACTTCAATTTGATTTAATATCGGAAACTTAGAATAATTTGTGTGATTTGCAAAATGATAAATAATTCAAATATTCAAATTTCATATGTCCCGTTGTTGCTGAAGCAGTTGCGAATGAAGGCCGGAATCTAGCGTGAGGCAGAAGTCGTCCTGGGTGTAGTAGCGAGGCAGGCTCTACGTATTGCAGCTGGGCAGGGTCTGCGTATTCCAGTTGGGCAGGGTCTATGCCCAACCGTCTGTACGCAGCCGTGGGAAGAAGACTGCGTGCAGCCGAAGGAAGAAGACTGCGAGCCTACGCCACCGTGAAAATGCAAGCATGCGTGCCAAGGGAGGAGAAGGATGCGCAGCGGTGGCTGTGGGGAAAGGAAAGGCTTGTTTGGCATTTTTATTTTGCAAACTTGTGAATCCCGAGAAATAAAGGAAACCAAACAGAGGAGTCAGACGACGCCACGTGTTCGAACACCCGAAGGTATCGCGGCACATGCTGATTGCGAGGAGGAGAAAGAGGGAAAAATATACACACGTTCACAGAGGCGTATCTTTTGTTTCTGATGTATATGAGCCACGAAATCATGAATAATGAATGCAGCAACAACAAACAACAACAACCGGGCTTTACCTCATGGCTGCTTTGCTTTGCTTTGGTTTCTGCATGGACGATGAAATCATCTCGCTGTCTCTATTGAAAATCGGTGCAGGGCCAGATCTGGGGATCTGACAGTAGCGCTGCCGCGTTCATGGCACCTGTGGAGCAGATTGTGCCAGTGCGGACTGCGGCTATGGCCACGGAAGAAAACGCACGCGCAAGGAAGGCGCGGTGAGGAAACCAACAGTAGCGGCGAAAGAAACCGTGTCTGCGGGGAGAGACGTCACAGTTTCGCATGTAGCCAGGGAGGAGAAGGGTGCACAGCAGTGGCAGTATTGAAACCAGCAGCAGGAGAAGAAGGGAGGTGACGCACGACTGGAGCAAGGTGTGGATGGTGAATGAAAGAAGCGTTGGCAGAGTTGGAGTTGCTGCGGGCGCAGGGTCTGGCCAGGAGTCGGCGGTCGAATAGATGGCGTTGTAGGTAACGCAGATGAACAGAACAAATGGTGCTACAGGCGGTGGTGGATAGAACAGACGGCACTGCAAGAGGCGGCAGACAGAATAGAAGGCGCTGCAGGAGGGTCGGATCTGCCTCCAAGAGAAGCCCGCTGAAAATCTCCTCCCTGTTCCAACGTGCTCCCCCTCCTCTTATAGCGGCGGAGGAAGAAGGGAAGGAGAAACCTAACCCTAATTGCTACCACCCTTGCCACATAAAAAAAACACACACAAAACCTTGAGTTTATACTTTATATTATTTTTATTTTTTAATATTAAATTGGTTCAAAAAGGCCCCATGCCTAGCATGGGTGAAAGTTGGCCTGAACACTTAGCCCCGAAACTATAGATTGCATGCAAGTGCAAGGACTAGAAAATTTTAAATAAAAATGCAAATGGTGGGGAAAACAAAAACAGCATAAAACAAGAAATGCAAACTTGAAAATAAATTAATGTTCTAAACATGATGAAAATAACCAAATAATCAAAAGAGACACCGACATAGGCCATCCAAACAACCATTAAAATCTAATTTATTGGTATTTTGACTAAGCTCTATAGATATATATGTGTAATTATATATGTATATATATATATATGGATATATAATTAAGCTATTATTTTCAATATTCTCCTAAGGTAACAGTAAAAGTATGCAGACTATTTTGAGCAAGTGACTTATACAAAACTTAATGAGGAGGATGAGCCAAAACTCATGTTAGATCATAGTAAGCAACAACTTTCAGATTTTTCCTTGGTTTTTTTTTTCTTTTTTTCACTTTTTGAAAAACTTAAATTTAAAAGGGGAAACGGAGGTTAGGGTGAGGATTGCTGCCGGATCCCATCACACTCAAGAACTTATTACACTGCCAATGAACACGGTCCTCATTTTGTTTTGTTTTATTTTTAAGGAAACTTTGCTCATGGTGTACTTCATTCTTGAGGTAGGAATTCCAACACGAGTCTGGCCGATTAGCTGCACTGCCAAAGAGCATGGTCCTTTTGGAAACTTTGCCCATGGTGCAGTTCAACCCTCGTGTATGTGCCTTTGATTGGTGGCATCATAGCAGGTCTCCTGGGTGGCTAAGGGTTCTCAAGTAGAAATGAACACACTTCACCCTGTTGTTCACAGGATAGCCATGGATCATCATACCTGAGGGCTTGGGCTTATGAGAGGAAAGGATGGAATTTGCCAAGGTCACCTAGTAATTATGACTAACCACTCTCCAACATCACATATCCTACACTCACATGATCATGATGATAGCATGATAAGTTTGTATAACTCAAATGCTCCATAATCGAACATAACAAATAAACTGAAACCTTGGAATCAATTGGAAAGAGTTACAGTATAAAATATAAAGTGGATTTTATAGCATTATATCATAGTAATAGTAAATTATATCATACCTGCATTATTTTTTTAATGGTGTTAAGATGACCTAATCAAGTAACTCAAATGACCAATGATTATTAAAATCATATGAAGAACACAATAATCAAAA
>MNCI01008925.1:92976-119583 GCA_015680685.1 Gnetum montanum | reverse complement strand
ATGCTGTTCATAAGGGTTATTTGCTCTAATTCCACAGCTTTTGACATTGCACCTTGTATTTCCATTATGTTGGGATCAGATTTGATAGCATAAGCAAAGAATGGATCGATGGTAGAGAGATAGAAGTTGAGAATACCATCTAGTTGTGGTCGCATCTCATTAGGCACATAGGCAAGTTGATGGAGGAATCTAAGATTATAATCCCTAACGTTTTCCCCAGGTAACTTTCTTAGGTTGGTAAAATTGCTTGATGCGATAGCAGGGCTTGTAAATTTGTCAAATTGATTCAAAAACTTGTTTTTGAATTCTTGCCATGTGTTGATAAAGGCATCAGGAAGCATTAAGAACCATTGGGTTGCTTTGGTCCTAAATGTCGTTACGAATACTCTGCATGCCACATCGTTATGTATAATGTTGTGGATCCCTAATAAAGTTTCAAAACATTGTATGTGTTGACGTGCATCATTTGTAAGGGTTGAAGGATCGAAGAACAAGTTTATGTTTTGAAGGGACTTTGGTATGTCATGGTAGTTGTGAAAGTTAAAAAAGTTCCTTACTAAGGGAGCTGAGGGTTGATGGGTTGCCATCTTAGTCCGAGGTTTTTTAGGAATTAAACTTGCAAAAAGTAAAGCTTGTTGTTTTCTCAAAGTAAATCGGCGAGTAGCGAGTTGACTAGGGGTAGGAGTATGAGTTCTTTGTTGAGATACTCTGTAAGAAAAGTCACTCATAAAATGAAAAATAACCAGAAATGTAAAATGCTAATAAACTCTGAAAATTAAAGAACATAAAAAAAATATTTGAATACTATATGTTTTTAATTTTTAAAAAGTAAAATTGAAATTGTAAAATTTCAGAAAAGTAAAAAAGTAAAATAATTTAAATCACCTAAATTAAATTTCAGAAAAAAAATTAAAAGGTTTGCTAGAATATAAATTTGGAATTGAAAATTTGAAACTAAAATAGAGCAGTAAAATTGAAAATAGGGAGATAAAAATTAAATGAGCAGTAATAAGAAATATGATAATTTATATATTTTTTTTAAAGAAAAAGAAACCTAAAAAGGAAAATAAAGAAAAGGTTGAGAAACTGCCCTCCTTCTAGCTCCAAAAAGGTGTTGATGTGTAAATTTTGGACACGCGAACACCTGTGAAAACTCATTTTAGGAGACTATCGCCTAGGGCACCTCCCGTATGGGTACGGAAACCCGGGAAGAGTCTCAGTTGGAAAGGGCTATGTGATAAACAATAATAACAATATTTTTAAAAAAATATCAAAATAAAAGCTTATATTTAATTTAATATATAAATACTTCAATTTGATTTAATATCGGAAACTTAGAATAATTTGTGTAATTTGCAAAATGATAAATAATTCAAATATTCAAATTTCATATGTCCCGTTGTTGCTGAAGCAGTTGCGAATGAAGGTCGGAATCTAGCATGAGGTAGAAGTCATCCTGGGTGTAGCAGCAAGGCAGGATCTACGTATTACAGCTGGGCAGGGTCTGTGCGCAGCCGTCTGTACGCAGCCGTGGGAAGAAGACTACGTGCAGCCAAAGGAAGAAGACTACGAGCCTACGCCACCATGGAAATGCAAGCACGCGTGCTGAGGGAGGAGAAGGATGCGCAGCGGCGGCGGTGGGGAAAAGAAAGGTCTGTTTGGTATTTTTATTTTGCAAACTTGCGAATCCCAAGAAATAAAGGAAACCAAACAGAGGAGTCAGACGACACCACGGGTTCGAACACCCGAAGGTATCGCGGCACATGCTGATTGCGAGGAGGAGAAAGAGGGTAAAATATACACATGTTCACAGAGGCGTATCTTCTGTTTCTGATGTATATTAGCCACGAAATCACGAATAATGAACGCAGCAACAACAAACAACAACAGCTGGGCTTTACCTCACGGCTGCTTTGCTTTGCTTTGGTTTCTGCATGGACGATGAAATCATCTCGCTGTCTCTATTGAAAACTGATGCAAGACCAGATCTGGGGATCTGACAGCAGCACTGCCGCGTTCACGGCACGCGTGGAGCAGATTGTGCCGGAGCGGATTGCGGCTATGTTCGCAGAAGAAAATGCGCGCGCAAGGAAGGCGCAGTGAGGAAACCAATAGCGGCGGCGGAAGAAACCATGTCTGCAGGGAGAGACGTCGCAGTTTTGCATGCAGCCAGGGAGGAGAAGGGTGCACAGCAGCGGCGGTATCGAAACCAGCGGCAGGAGAAGAAGGGAGGCGACCCGCGACCGGAGCTAGGTGTGGACGGCGAATGAAAGAAGCGTTGGCAGAGTTGGAGTTGCTGCGGGCGTGGGCTCTGGCCAGGAGTTGGCGGCCGAACAGATGGTGTTGTAGGTGACACAGACGAACAGAACAAATGACGCTGCAGGCGGCAACGGACAGAACAAAAGGCACTGCAGGAGGCGGCGGATAGAACAGAAGGTGCTATAGGAGGGCCAGATCTGCCTCCAAGAGAAGCCCACTGAAAATCTCCTCCCTGTTCCAACGTGCTCCCCCTCCTCTTATAGCGGCGGAGGAAGAAGAGAAGGAGAAACCTAACCCTAATTGCTGCCACCCTTGCCACGTAAAAAAAAACACACACAAAACCTTGAGTTTATACTTTATCTTATTTTCATTTTTTAATATTAAATTGGTTCAACAAGGCCCCATGGCTAGCATGGGTGAAAGTTGGCCTCAACAATACCATGGCAAAGATTATTCACATCACAAATTTCTTGTCAAGTTTTATATCATTATTTTTCACTTCTTGTGTGCTAATTTTTAAACATGGTTGCTCAGGGATTCCATGGCTACTATGAGGTGCTCTGAACAAGCCAGAGATTCGAACAAGAGGCACACAAATTCCCTGCCCGTATCCTATGATTCAAATCTTCTCCTGCTGGTAGAGGTTGCTTTGGAAGATTACAGAAAAAATGGTATGCAGATTGAGAATTATGGGTCTCTTATTCCTCAATCTGAATCCCCTGAATCAATGTCTGAGTTTAGCCAAAAAGGCATAACGGACATGAGGCCACATAGATTGGGTAGTAATGAAAATCAGAGAAAGAGGGATTTTGAAGATCATAGGAGAGCTTCTTCTTATTAGTGCAAATCCTGTGGCCAGATGTTTGATCGTCCCACGGCTCTTGGTGGGCACAGGGCAAGCTGCAAATCCAAGTTCCAGAATTCTACGATCCTCGATAATAATAAAACCACTGACAATGGTTATGGCAATATCAACGTCCATGCTGGCTATCATAATAGTTCCTATACAATTTCGTCATCTGCAACAGATCAGCATCATTAGCCAAATACTACCAAGAAACTGCAGTTGGAAAACAAATTTGATTCTGTGGATTATAGACAAGACTTCAGTTCAGTTGATGCTCCTGGTGAACCCAGTACATTCCATTTGAGTTGTGTTACTATATTTGATTTATGGAAATGTGAAGTGGATGCGACTACTCCTGCACCAGCACCAGATACCCACTCTAATTAACCTCTACATTAATGGCAATTTTGGTTCATGGGCAACTTTTGTTTGCCTGCGTGCCTGCCTTCCGGTCATTAAACTGGAGATCTAAGAAGGCTTTGGTTTTCTGTAACCGGCGGGTCTTTTATCTTGACTGAGATTGGCTTTTAGTTAATATCGCCAACGGAGAATCTGTTTGTATATTTATTGCTCAGTACATTTATTTTTAGCGGCAAGTACTGAAACTATTGTAAAATTTATTTTATTTTTACAATCCAGCGACTCTAGTTCTATAATTTGAATTTAACGAAACACCGTGCATGTGGGTAGTTCACATGGTGCCTTGCCATATTATCCCAACAAAATCTGATCTAAATGATTAATTTAGAGGAGTGAGTACATGATTTTGCATTAATTTTCCTTATCAAGTTTCATCAAGTCCTACGAAACACCAGCCATGTACCCGAACTCAGTAATAAATATGTCAAGAAGTCCTGAGCTGCATATTAACATACCTACCATTCATGTTTTAATGGTGGAAAGCTTTTTATGATAGCTATCAAACTTTTAACCTATGTAAATGTCAACGAGAAGATAATCGTCTACGTAAAGGTTGCCACCTCTCTGTGAAAATAACTTTTTGATTTCGCCTACCTGCAAAGAACCAGTTACCAACCCTTGGACATTTTTTGGTTATTCTATTCTTCTCTTCTTCGAAGTAAAGTTTGCACCTATAATTATATTATTCTTCTATCACATTGCCACCAAACAATCAGCATTCACACGCCATGGCCTTTGCTTAAGTTTTAATTTATCAAGCAATGGTATTTTGTAATTCCAATACTTTTAATTCTTATAGGAAACAAATAGTATTCAACTCTTCTCGTGCGACTTTTCCACACCAGCCTTTGTTAAACCTAGGAATTCATTTTCAATTCATCTGATGCAGGGTCAAAGCATATGAATCGCTGTGATTAGCAACGGCGATGATTTCGCCAAAGGAAAGTTGCAGATCTGCAAGGGCTTATTACGTTAGCTATTACCGTGTTAGGGGGCGAAGCTATAGCTATATTTGTTTGCACAACTTTTTATTTCTATATGAATATAGAGAAAGTTAAAATTTGTACAATATTACAGTCTCAGACTTCAAAGGGGTTTTGTAGTGGACAGTTGCAGGCATGTTTTTTCTCAGGCGTTGTGTCATCGATTCCATTCCAACGAACCATCGCCGATTGCAATCCCTGCCTGGCGTGTCTTGTGTAGTGCTTTCTTTCCATTTTCACGTTTTAGCACAGCGCAACGGAGTGGACTCAGTGCAGACCCTCCATCATTGTTATCATCGCATTGTTTACAAGAGTGGATGTAATGGTGAGCATCCCTAAAGATTGTTGGCCAATAGCACCCTATCATCAACAAGATTTTAATGGTCATGCATCTCCTAGCATAGTGTCCTCCACAAGGACCTTCATAAGCATCTTGGAGAACGTGCTGTTAATCGGCATCAAGGACACACTAATGAACCAGGCCATCAACGCACACCTTGTAGAGATGTTTTACCTGGTGAAAAAACTAATGTTTCTTCTAGTGGTCCAACCCTTATGGCATCTCTTAGGTAAGAAGATAGGTGAGAATGCCATCATACCATTTAGGTTCATTAGGCAATTCTTTAGTTATAGCCCCAGCAAAGAGGAGTTCATGATAGTGGGTTTTCTTCTTCTTTGTTGTCCCATCACAACTAAGACAAGTGATCAGTGACCACATTCTCAATGCCCTTTCGATCTACCATCGTAAGATCAAATTCTTGCAAGATCGCCAGCCGCCGTATGACATGGGGGCTCATCATTGGCTTGTTCATCAAGAAGTAGATGGCACTGTGGTCCATGTGCACAAACACCTTGTATCCAAGCACATAACCAAATTATAGGAAGAATTGAGGATCCTAAAGGCTGAACACAAAGACTTGATTCAATTCATTGCACCTAACCAAATTGAACAATTCAAAATAGAGCACATTAACCACGTGATAGAGCAGAATAAGAAAATGGAAAACAAGAAGGAGAAAGTAGTGTGGAATGCCTCAATAGTAAAAACACAAGCATACGCACATGCTAAGGCACTCACCACAACACAAGAAGAAAGCACACAACTCGCTACAGACAACACTAGGTTAACCAACATTGAGAAGTAGAAAAATATCCTAGAACAAATCATCCATTAGTTGAGAGAACAACTAATGAGGGTTAACCAAGACATGAGCTGCTTAACAAGAGAAAACTAAACCCTCTCAATGGAGGAGGTATGCATAATTAGACAGAAGTTAGCTATTGAGATTAGTGCGTGGAAAAATGAAGCTAAGCAGCATGAGAGGCTCAAGGAACACTTTCGTGACCAGGTAGGGATGTATAAGAAAATTAATGAGAAGGATATTTAGATGGATAAGGCTTGAATCAATGCCATATCAGCATAGAATCCATATTGGTAGTGCATCTTTGACAATTATGCTCATGTCCACCATCCAAAAGTCAAAAAAAAGACTTGCAAATAAAGGATCTAAAAGAGTACATGGGGTTAGCCAATCTTCATTATGCTAACTTGTCCATGTTAACAGCCAGCAAGCCCAAAAATGAACTTGATCAAAAAGTAGCAGCCACATATGCCTTGTATGAAAAGAAGTTTGTAGATTGGAAAGATGCCTTACAGAAACTTCAGGTGGAAAACTTTGAATTAGAAGTAGGAAAGGCTGGTTACCAAGGGAAAAAAAATGTTGCAGTGAACATAGCTAGAAGATTATCAAATTACCATGAATTATGAGCAAAGGCCAAAGCATTTGAAGAAGATAGAAGACAATTTGTGGCGTGATACGTTAAGGTTAACTACATATTCCTACAACTACCATGTGTGTGGGATGTACCCACTCCATTGCACATTGTGCAACAAGCATGGATGGTACATGACCCAAGAGTGAAGGAAGAGAGCCTTCAGGCACTACTTAATAGGTATAAATTTTAGAAGCCTGACAACAAGGGGAAGTAATCGATGAAGGAGCCATCACCACCAGGCACTACATAGGCTACATTGAGCTTCATCTAATTTTTTTTGTGTCAAAGTTATCCTGCCATGTCTTGTGTCATTTTGGTAAGAAGACCACTACAACATAAAGTGTCATGTATATAGTTAAGTCAATCATGTAGGTGTACCTCCAAATTTTGTAAGGAACTCTATCCCCATTTTATTTTAACTTGAGATCAAGTTTTCAGTTAGTCATGGGAGTATGAGAATGTCAAGTTTTTCGAGGACTATGATATCGTAGAACTAGCTATGTTGTCGTATATATGATATTGCATGATGCATGCCAGCCTATAAATATAGCAGTTAAGTTTAATTGCTTGGTAATCCAGTAGTGCTATCACTTGGTTTTCCCAGTAGCGAAGTATTTAGTAATCCCAGTAGTAATTACTCGAAGCCCAGGGTATGCATAGAAGGTTAGGACGTGATACTTATCGCCTTAGGATAGAATAGATTTGTTTACTATTTTAGTTAGACTTATATTTAGAAACTCTTTCTACTTCATCATGTTCACTCGGAGTAACAATGGCCCTACAACATCAATCATCATATAGCTCACTGTGAGCTAAACCATACATGTAAACTCCACTAGCTCCATGTGGGAAGATAATGGTCATGGACTGAAACCAATTAATAGCATAATCACATCACCTTGTTCACGAATTACGATTTTGTCACGCGTGAAACACTTGTGACTTGTATGATTGGGTGTTGAATTCCTCCACCACTCATCAAATAATAATATATTTTATCTCTATATCTTGAATGAATGCGTTGCATTATTTATGTATTTGCGTATGCCCTACCCTAGGTGTGGAGATGAACACCACTATCCAACCTTACCCATATATATGCTTACTTCAACTTAATATCATGAGCTATTAAATCCAAATGGGTTGAGTTGCACAACAGCCGAAGGTTTTCAATAATGCAGGTGTCATTCAAAAGTGTGTACCAACCTCACATATGATTCCCAATCACTTATCTTGGGATATATCGAGGTGTAGCCTTGTTTATGTAGTTTAGAACCCAAAGATGATCAAACTCATGGCTGGATGGTGACTAGATTCTTCAAGTTAGATGGCCCTCAATGTAGAAATGCAATGCCACATTGCATGGGCAAAGTTGTTGAAACCTATACATTTTTTATTCCCAACCATTATTTAAAGCCTATTATAGATTAAATGATCTTATTTGGCAAAAACATAGATGAGGATTAGCAATATATCCAACCAAATCTATTAGTGCCACTTGTAAAATGACACTTAAAATAAGTAAGTCATATGTTTGATGTCTTGCAACTTCCTAAGTGATGGGAAGTGTTAGATATCACCCTTGGCTATGTTGGTCCCTAAGGTATTATAGTACTACTAAAGATAGACGACATGTAATTGATGCATCAATCTTTAAGATTATGAGAAGTGATAAGGTCTTATCTCATCAACAACTTGTTATGTCTAATGAGGGTAGGAGGGACGTAGATCTTGTAATCAACCTATCATGATATGAGTCATATCCTTATTAATTGCTAGTGTAAGTATAGCTCCATGTTTTACAAGGATTGGAGAAAAAAATTACTAAATTTTAGAGGATAGTTATTAGGGGTCTTACAAATTGCTGTTAGAGAAAAGTCATAAATTGCCAAAGAGCACTTAGAGATCTATTAGAAGTCTAAGCTCAAAATATGACATTTTCCACAAAGTTTAGTAGGCAAGAAAGACATCCTTTGTTGTAGAAAGATGTCTTCTACCTATGAAACGATCGTTAGATCCCCTCTATATCCCTAGACTTTTGTAATATTCTATATCTTCCTTTTCTGACTATGATGTTAAGAGAGCATTAGACTCTTTTCCGTTAGTGGCTTCATAACATCCTTTCATGAAATGATCATTTTTATGTTCAACTTAATGTAACACCCCTATTAATTATTTATGAGATATTTTATAAATAACTAATAGAGATGTTACGAAACCCCAAGGACACAGATTTAACCTTGCTTTACTAACTCGAAAGGAAGCAGCAAAATAGACATAAATTATTAATTAAAAATAGTAATATAGTGGGGCAATATAGCACAGCAAAATTTCAGATTACTTGAATACATAATTAAATAAAATTTAAAAAGAGAAAAATAAATATTTGCATAGCCCCAAAAAGGATGTTGTCTAAAAATTCTACTAATTGCATCATAAAATAGTGTGTACAACAAGGATCCCAAGGATACTTGTTTTACCTCAATCGAACATCTAGAAATAAAGTTATTCAAATTTTAAATTTACTAAATTAAGTAATAAAATATTAATATATAATAAATAATATCAAATTTTTCTCAAACATATAACATGTGCCAAAATGAAAAATGTTCCTTGCAACCTTACAGTTCCAACGACACAAACAGAAAACTCATATCTACCATACTTTATTATTTATTTACAAAAATAGGTAGGCATCTCAAACATCCAAGAGGTGTACAAGGTTTTTATTTTACAAAAATATAAAATATATAGAAATTATTTTTCAAGTTGAGAGGAACCATCTTATACAAAATTGATCCATCTTTTATCCTATGTTTCTCTTCTGATGTTTCCTTACCTACTCTAGGCTCTTTCCATTGAAATGCAAGAGGAGTTAAAACTCCTCAAATAAGAAAACTTATTTTGTTTCCATCTTCATGGAGCATAAAGTTTATGGGCCAGAAGTCTCAAGATATGGGGCTGGTAAAGGTTTCCAACAAAATATGAAAAAATGTTGCAAGGTCCAGAAATGCCACAAAGTTTCTTGAAATCTAAATAAAATCCAAATATCTAAAGCAAATATATATATTTTTTAATTATTTAATTCTTTAGTATCCAAAGATATTGTAATTTGTTTAGAAAAATTCAAAAAAGTGTATTTTAAAAAAGCATCTCCGAAGGCTAAGTCTTGGTTACCCTCTGAATTGTGGTTTGCCAGGCCCTGATATCGGATCCTCAATATCAGGTATGCGATATCGCAGCCTGGATAACGATATTGGATACACGATATCGTGATTCCAGTGTAAGCCTATAAATACACATTTGGGCACACAGGAAGGGGGTCGATAAGTGTAAGTGTAGAGTCTTTTTGTTAATTTTCAATTCATTTCAGTTCTTTCCGCAGTGCATGCCCGGAGTGTGATAATTGTAATCGTACGGAACCTTTATTCTTCGAGTGTGACGTACTTGGACATGCACATGATCAGCAATAAAGATCGAGATTACTCCATCATTGCAGCATTCACTTAGTTTTTAATTGTTTAATTATTATTGTTACTTATTGTTTTCTTAGTTAATATTTCTTTACCGTCAGTTACTATTCTTGTTGTTAAATGTGGAATGAGTACAACTTAATCACGAACATTGAAGTGTAACTACTTGGTAACCTAGTAGCAGGAGTGCTTAAGTAATGTGCGCTCGGTAATCCCAGAAGTAGTACATGAGATCCAAGATGCATACGAATGATTAAGGATGGATGCTCATTGCACTTAGGCTAGTTTAGATTTTGCTTCTCATCACCTGTTAGCTTACAACAAGTTTATTTTCCATTGCCTCTAGGAGTAGCACTAGTTTAGGATCACATCATTCGCCTCACTTTGGACTAAACCATACGTGACCAAGTAAATACTAGTTCAGATGGGAAGACAACGAACTGCGATCAACGTGTGACTATTTAGATAGATATCACAACTAGTCCATTTGCAGAGTTCGACTGGATCGTGCGTAAATGCTCGTATTTGTATGGTTGAGTGTAGGGGTACCTCACCACTCATCACCCTCACTACCAAAGGCACTCACCAATAGCTTTTAGAATAATCTTACTACTATGGTTGGATTAGCCTCGTGACCCCAAACAAGTCACTCATGTCTGAGCCTTGGCAATAGTAACATCCTCAATGGTCATGGCACACTTATCATTCTAAGGATAGGCCCTGACTATGCCTCATCGCACACCGATAGACTCAATTGCTTAGTGCCATGGTCTTGGCTAAATCCATAACCTTACATAAACTTACGAATCAAAATCCAACAACAATAATAATGGCAACTTCCACTACCAATTGAGCAAAATTAGTCACACAAATATTATTATTTTATTCTAAACATCCAAACGGTATCCAAAATGGCCAAAAAAACTATAAAAAGCTCAAATTCCACAAAATTCTTGCAAAATCATGTTTATGTCGTGTGTAGATCCCAAATATTCATAAAATATCCGAGGGCAAGTTGGCCATAATTTTCGCAACTTCCAAAATTCACCAAAAGATGGAAAATTGTACAAATAAGACTAAAATATTATATTATAAAAAGCCCAAAATTATAAAAATCTAGCAAAATTTCAGCATATTAATTAAAATCATAGAAGAATAACAAAAGAATAGGAAACAAAGAAGAGAGAGAAAATCCACAACAATATAGGATAGCCATGTGAAAGAAAAGTAAAATAAATGTCCTTACTTGTATTAGTAGGGCTTTCAGAATTTTCTTTATGTCTTCCTTTCATGGCCAGTGCTCTCAATTGGTTTTTGTTTTATTTAGGGTACTAAAAACCCTTTTTCAAACTATAGTGGGGCCACTACCTACTTATGAGAAGAGAAACAAAATAAACTAGCCCAATTTGCAAAACACGAAAGAACACAATTTTGCAAAACAACAAGCCACTGAAAATTAAGCATAATATTATATATTATGCATATATGTTATGCGTAACATAATATGCATGTTATGTAATGTGCCTTTTTCTTTTTACAAGGGAGTTGACATTTTATTTTGAGATTTTATTTTTTATTTTTTATTATTTCATTAAGTTTATTTATAATTTTTCTCCTTTACTTATGTAGGAAACTAACAACAATAGTAGTAATGTAATCCTATGTTTTAATCAAGAATATTAGGGCAAGCCAAAGTATCAAACATAAAAAAAAAATCTGTACATCAAACATCTCCAAAGATTCATGCAATCAAAAGAATCAAATTCATAAAACTACCAATGTGCCACGTTGTACCTATCTTTAAATATATTTTTATGATATTTAAGAGCACCAACACAATGTGTAATGAACAATATTTATGTTGGTTTTCGCATTTTCAAGTTCTTTGGGGTACAAATCACTGTATTCCCTTGCCCTCTTGTAGTTACATAACTAGTTTTCAAATCTGCACTATATGAATGGTAGAAATAAGAATTAATTTTTTAAAAAACCATTGAATTCTGGACATTCATATCATAACATTGACTTTTCCAAACCTAAAGGTAGTTTCCAATTATACGAAAAATAGTTCTAATTAATTTTTGGCTTTTGATTATAGTATACTAGTCCTTTGTATGTTTCAATGCATCCTTGTCCAAGGTGAGAAGTGAACATGTTGCTTTTTGAAGATAATAAAAATTTAAAAAGCAATTTGAAAGTCAAGGGAGAGTGCCGTACATATAAAAAACCACAATCGCAGGTACACTTATCTTATTGTTTTCTAAAATTAACAACCAAAAAAAAACCTTCCAAACTTTAGTTTGCCATTATATTTTTACAAAATTAAAAGTCTACGGGTTTGAAAACGATGGCAGCCCCTGCATCAATACCGTCACACCCCACACTATATATACCAAGGCAAAGATTATTCACACCACAAATTTCTTGTCAAGTTTTATATCATTGTTTTTCACTTCTCCTGTGCTAATTTTTAAACACGGTTGCTCAGCGATTCCATGGCTACTATGAGGCGCTCTGAACAGGCCAGAGATTCCAACAAGAGGCACACAAATTTCCTGCCCGTATCCTATGATTCGAATCTTCTCCTGCTGGCAGAGGTTGCTCTGGAAGATTACAGAAAAAATGGTATGCAGATTGAGAATTATGGGTCTTTTAATCCTCAATCTGAATCCCCCTGAATCAATGTCTGAGTTCAGCCAAAAAGCCGTAATGGACCTCAGGCCACACAGATTGGGCAGTAATGAAAATCAGAGAAAGAGGGATTTTGAAGATCACAGGAGAGCTTCTTCTTATGAGTGCAAATCTTGTGGCCGGATGTTTGATTGTCCCACGGCTCTTGGTGGACACAGGGCAAACTGCAAATCCAAGTTCCGGAATTCTACGATCCTTGATAATAATAATACCACTGACAATGGTTATGGCAACATCAACATCCACGCTGGCTGTTATAACAGTTCCTATACAATTTCGTCATCTGCAACAGATCAGCATCATCAGCCAAATACTGCCAAGAAACTGCAGTTGGAAAACAAATTTCATTCTGTGGATTATAGACAAGAATTCAGTTCAGTTGCTGCTCCTGGTGAACCCAGTACATTCCATTTGAGTTGTGTTACTATATTTGATTTATGGAAACGTGAAGTGGATGGGACTACTCCTGCACCAGCAGGAGCATCAGATGCCCACTCTGATTAATCTGTGCATTAATGGCAATTTTGGTTCGTGGGCAACTTTTGTCTGCCTGCGTGCCTGCCTGCCAGTCATTAAAATGGAGATGAGAAGGTTTTAGTTTTCTGTAACGGCGGGTCTTTATCTTGACTGAGATTGGCTTTTAGTTAAGGATACCGCCAACGGAGATTCTGTTTGTATGAGATTGTGTTTGTATATTCATTAACATTTATTTTTAATCACAAGTACTAGAACTATTGTTAAATTTATTTTATTTTTACAATGAGCGACTCTAGTTCTATAATTTGAATTTAACGAAACACAGTTTTCAATGGACGACTTCATCCTGCAGGTGGGTAGTTCACCTAGTGCCTTGCCATATTATCCTAACACAAGCTGATCTAAATGATTAATTTACAGGAGCCAGTACATGATTTTGCATTAATTTTCCCTATCAAGTTTCATCAAGTCCTACCAAACACTAGCCATCTACCAAAACTCGGTAATAAACATGTTAGGAATCCTGAGGTGCATATTAACATACCTACTCCTCTTGGAATTCATAAAAGTTCGTACATGTTTTAAGGGGAAAGGTTTTTATGACAGCTATCGAACTTTTAACCTGCATAAATGTCAACCAGAAAATCGTCTACTTGCAACCTCTCTGTGAACTTAACTTTTTGATTTCGCCTACCTGCAAGGAACCACTTGGACATTTTTTAGTTATTCTATTCTTCTCTTCTTCGAAGTAGAGTTTGCACCTATAATTATATTACTCTTGTCACATGGCCACCGAACAATCAACATTCACACGCCATAGCCTTTGCTTAAGTTTTAATTTATCAAGCAATGGTATTTTGTAATTCCAATACTTTTAATTCTTATAGCAAACAGTATTCAACTCTTCTCGTGCGACTTTTCCACATCGGCCTTTGTTGACCCTTTCGTTTTCAATTCATCTGCTGCAGGGCCAAAGCATATGAATCGTTGTGATAGCAACGATGACAATTTCGCCAAAGGAAAGTTGCAGATCTGCAAAGGCTAATTACGTTAGCTGTGATAGCGATGACAATTTCGCCAAAGGAAAGTTGCAGATCTGCAAAGGTTGATTACGTTAGCTATTATCGTGTTAGGGGGGTGAAGCTATATTTGTTTGCACAACTTTTTATTTCTGTATGAATACAGGGAGAGTTAAAAATTGTACAATATTACAGTCTCAGACTCGAAGCATCGCCGATCGCAATCCCTACCTGGCATGTCTTGTGCAGTGCTTTCTTTCTGTTTTCACGTTTCAGCATAGCGCAATGAAGTGGACTGAGTTTTCCGAGCTGAAACGGTGTGCACCCTCCATCATTGTTATCATCGCATCATTCACAAGAGTCGATGTAATGGTGAGCATCCCTAAAGATTGTTGGCCAATAGTACCTGCCATTAAGATTTTAATGGTCATGCATCTCCTAACGTAGTGTCCTCCACAAGGACCTTCATAAGCATTTTGGTGGAGAACGTGTAGTTGATCGGCATCAAGGACACGCTAATGAACCAGGCCATCAATGCACACCTTGTAGAACTTTTTTACCTCATCAAAAAACTAATGTTTCTTCTAGTGGTCCAACCCTTATGGCATCTCTTAGGTAAGAAGATAGGTGAGAATGCCATCATACCATTTAGGCTCATTAGGCAATTCTTTAGTTATAGCCCCAGCAAAGAAGAGTTCATCAGAAAACATATCAGATAGTGGGTTTTCTTCTTCTTTGTTGTCCCATCACAACTAAGACAAGTGATCAGTAACCACATTCTCAATGCCCTTTTGATCTACCATCGTAAGATCAAATTCTTGCAAGATCACCAGCCACCGTATCACATGGGGGCTCATTATTGGCTTGTTCATCAAGAAGTAGATGGCACTGTGGTCCATGTGCACAAACACCTTGTATCCAAGCACATAATGCTTGAACTTCTATGGGCAAACACCATTGCCATCAATTCTTTTTTTGTAGTGGTGTAATTCAGTTATGCACCCACAATGCTTCGACTAGCACAGTGGATGTAGTATGGATGTTTCTTCTCGTCCATCTACATAAGCATGGCTCCCAAGGCATAATTTGATGCATATATCATGACATGAAATGATCTAGACCAGTCAGGTGCTTGTAGGATTGGAGTTTCTACAAGTTTCTCTTTTAGCTATTGGAATTCTTTTTCACATTTCATGGTCTAGACAAATGGAGCATCATTCTTTGTCAGCTCCACCAATGACCTTGCAATCTTAAAGAAATTCTCTATGAATTGCTAATAGTAGCCAGTATGTCCAAGGAATGATCAAACATCTTTGACATTTTCTAGTTGGTGGGTTATTCCTTGGATGACCCTTATTTTCTCAAGGTCTACCTCAATTCCTACTTGTGATATTCTATGCCCCAATACAATGCCATCTTGGACCATTAGGTGACTTTTTTTTCAATTGAGTCACAAGTTAGTTTCAACACATCGTTTTAGCACTTACTCAAGGTGGTCCAGGGCTTGCTCAAATGTAACTTCATAAGTGGAGAAGTCATTCATAAAGACTTCCACACCACTTCCGATTTGCTATTGAAAAATGCTTAGAACTAGGTTTTGGAATGTAGCAGGAGCATTGCATAGATCAAATGGCATCTTGCGATATGTAAAAGTCCCCTGATGAGTGGCGAGGTACCCCTACACTCAACCATACGGAACGAGTGTAGCACGTGTGATTTGGTCGAACTCCGTAGACTAAATGCCTATGCACTTCATGGAACACTTAAGGTTAACCATTTGTTATTTTTCTAGACTTACTTGTAGTTGTCATGGTGTATGGTTAAGTAAGTCCGAAATATATGATTTTTATAGTCTTTTATGTTTTTCTCCCATGCTATTGAGGTGAAGGGTTGAGAAACTAATTACTACTCTAACTAATGACTAAATCTAAATTACCTAGCATCAGCATCCATTCCCACTTACCGTACACACCCTGAACCGATGCAACTGTGGCTACCAAATGCTAATCGTCGTTGGGATCATCACATATAACGCATGTGCTCGAAGTGGTTGTACTGAGGCCTTTAAATAGGAGGAAAGGGTTGAGGAAGCTAATCTAGCCTAAGTGCAATGAGCAGCCGATTTCTTGACTAACCATACACATCTTGGTGCACGACTACCACTAGGATTACCAAGCATAGATCCTGGATACGCCACTAGGTTACCAAGTAGTCATACTAGATGCTCGTAATCAAGTCGTACTCATACCGCATTGCGATGAGCAGCTGATTCCTTGACTAACCATACACATCCTTCGATGCTTGTAATCAAGTTGTACTCATACCGCATTCTAAGAGTTTAAGGGTGAGAGAGAAAACAATAAATAAATCCTATTCCATGCACTGCAAGGTTTATCTAGGAAGTTCATCTTTATTGCCGTACACAACTTGTGTTCAGGTACAATGTTGCTCGAATAAAGATCCGTTCACTTTATGACTCCTACTGCGGGCACATGGAAAATATTCTATCTCTGGAGTTATCAAACTACCAGAGTTTTCCTACTTCTAGCCCAGGATGGGGAAACAAGAGAGAGCCGCCTCTTATTTGTAGATATGGTGACGGATCGCGATATCACAGGAGATGATGCGATATCACAGTGGCCGCAATATTGCGTATGCGAATTGCATCTCATCATACCTCCATGACTAAATGAAAACTCATCCTCGAGTTCCTTACAATAATATTGGGAAGGTATGGGATTATTGAGGGAAATGGAACTAATGGGATGACATGTAAACGGATCATCATTACAAGACTTGACAAAACTTGTGTTCATGACAACAAGGGTGAACACCTTATTACAATGACATCAGGCCTTAGTTGGTAGATAAAAAAGAGAGAGAGAGAGAAAGAAGTGTCACTGCTGCCAATGCCAAGATTGTGCCTTTCGTTATCCATCGATAAGCACGTCATCGATCTTTCTCCTTGCATAGCTACTGTAGCGCTACTCCATTCCAAGTGTTTGCTTCCAGATCCTATTTCGTTGTTGTATGATTGCCATTTGCACACACAACATAATTTTATGTTAGGGAAAAGAAGTTAACTGGTGCACCAAATAGGACTGTCAGTGGGTCCTCCCCAAAGCAGGCTCATGCCCTTAATGCCTTGACAAACCCACATTTAAAGAGTCCGTAGGCTCTGGGAATGTCATTTGGAACAAGAGTTAAAGTCTTAACCACAAGCGTTTACCAAAAAGAAAACAATGCATCAACCAAAATATATACACTAATGATACAACTAGCAATGAGGTGAATAATGGGGAGAAGGATGGAGAGAAGAAAATGGAATGGAATCCCAAGAATAAGGTGGTGTACAGCCCCTTGTGTGTTTCATGATTAATGTAACTTAGTAGATCTGATTCCAACTCCAGCCTCAAACAAACCACTTCTAGTGACTTCGCATCAACGCACTTGGCCAAACCATCCTCTTGGATAGCAAGAATTCTTCCTCTAAGAGCCACCACCATTCTGACGAAACAAAGGAGAGAATGGGAAGCGAGAAGGGCTTTAGTTAGAGGGAACACTTTTGGTTCCTGATGAGACGCGACATGCACAGTGCTGCGATATTGCGTCATTCCCTACGATATCGCGTACGCGATATCGCGGTCCACCGTCATATCTATAAATAAGAGGCGGCACTTCCCTTATTTCCCAATCCTGGCTAGAAGTAGCGAAGCTCTGGCAGATTGACCACTCTAGAGTTAGAATTTTTCTCATGTGCCCGCAGTAGGAGTCCTAGAGTGAATGGCTCTTTATTCGAGTAGCTTGTAACCTGATCCCAAGTTGTGTACGACAATAAAGACGAACTTGATTGGATAAACCTTGCAGCACGTGGTTTTATTTATTGTTATTTATTTACTGCTTTCCTAGTGCATACAAGTATGACTTGATTATAAGCATCTACAGATGTGTACGGCTAATCAAGGAATCGACTGCTTGTCGCAACGTGTGAGTACGACTTAACTACGAGCATTGGCTGCTTGGTAACCCAGTAGCGTATTCTAGGAGCTGTGCTTGGTAATCCCAATGGTAGTCCAATGTGTACGGCTAGTTAAGGAATCGGCTGCTCATCGCTAGGCTAGAACGTGTGATAAGTACGACTTAGGTACGAGCACCCACGGGTGTGTACAACTAGCTAAGGAATCGGCTGCTTATCACACTTAAGCTAAATAAGTGCCTCAGTATGACCACTTCGAGCACTTGCGCTACGTGTGGTGATCCCAGTAACGATTAGCATTTGGTAAGCCACAGTTGCATAGTTTAGGGTGGGTCCGGTAAGTGGGAACGGATGCTAATGCTAGTTAATTTAGACTTAGGACATTAGTTAGAGTTTGCTTAGTTTCTCAACCCTTCCTCTCATAGCATAGGAGATAAAACTGAAAATACCAAAAAAATCACATACCTCAGAATTGCTTAACCATACACCGTGACACTTACAAGAAAGCCTAGGAAGACAATGAATGCTTAACCCCAAGTGTTTCTTGTGGTGTTAAGGCATTTAGTCTGCGAAGTTCGACCGAATCACGCATGCACGCTTGTATTCGTATGGTTGAGTGTAGGGGTACCTCGCCACTCATCATTGGCGCCGTTGCCGGGGACTAAGCGTTTTCATGCCAATTGAACATAAGGGATATCACTCACATTGTTGTGAGCCTAAACGGACCTTAGGGTTAATTAGTTACTAAGAACATCAATAACAGTAGAAATTACACACCATTAGAAATGGCTTCTTCTCACGAAATCAACTCACCTAAGGACAACACAAGAGAAGGTCAGCATCAGACGCATAACTCAGATCAGCCAGGTCCTAAACAATCTAAGGTCACATATACTCATCCTGATGAGTTTGTCCCTAACTTTACTTTTATCTTTCATCAAGATGAACAACTACGATGGAGAGATCTGCAAGGTAACATCGTGTTACCCCCAGATAGATCTGCCCCTAACATGCTTTTTCATGCCTTAGCATAGACTAGCATGCAAGAACTGATTGCGGAATACGTTTTGGATGATTATGACATAAGGGATTATCATCCCACAAATGCCCAATGTATTCGGGATGCAAGGCAGGAGAGCCAACATTCATTGTTGAAGGGAAAGGTTCCCCACGTCATTACTGAAATAGGAGACGAGGAACTCCTCACAATGGGTTTCTTAGAAAATGATGTTCCTCCTCCTCAATCTGGTGAAGAGGTAAAGCATCAGGGCCTTAGATCAACAATACATATTCCAGGCTCTGATCCCCATGAGCACCAACTGTTCACGGCGGGAACAACTACTCACACTAATGACAAACACTTGGATCGTCACAACGATTGGGGCTAAAGCAGCCAAAGAGAAGGTAAGAAACATCGCCACGGTGATGGATCCCCTTCTTCTTCTCCTTCATCTCACCATTCACACTCTCCTTCCACATCTGGGCGCAACCATCGTGAGCATAACGGGGAGAATAAAAGTAAAAGAGATGAAATGCCTCGACAAGAAGGTCGAGAGGAGTTAGGACAAGGGCAAGGACGTAGGGAAAGTAGGGAACCACCACGAAGACATCACAGGCGTCATGAAAGAGATGATCATGACGAGCCCCTACTCGTAACCCGAAGTATGCTTGACATAACAGAGGCAGTTAGGATTCCCACAAGGCATTTAAAGGATAGCCGGATCAAGTGATTAGACATGAACAATATCCAACGATTTGAAGGGGGATACAATGCTGATCCGCAAAATCATTTGCAGGCATTCCACGATGCCTGTGCCTTGCAGAACATTGATAGTGAGTGGCAGAAGCTTAAGTTGTTCCCAAGGACACTCACCAAAGAAGCAGAGAGCTGGTACCGGTCCTTAGAACCGGAAACCATCAGGAGGTGGAGTACGATGCTTGAATTGTTCAACAACAAATATCAAACGTACTCCAGAGTGTCTAACTTGCGTAAGCAGATCCAAGGCTGGAAACAAGGTGCTCATGAATCCTTGGATGCTGCCATGGCCCGTTACTACACATTGCTACATCGTTGCCCGGGCCATGGGTACGCTAAGCGGGATCAACTTCGCCACCTCGTGGATGGGCTACGAAATGAAACGAGAAGAACTCTTGGGACTTACGCCCAAGGGAGACTCTCCCAACTAAGAGCCCATGAAGTTGAAGTATTGTTGGAACAAGTAGCGCAAGAAGAGGGTGAGCTACGGAAAAGAGAAAGTGCGGAGGAATACAACCGTGATCCCTCCCTTCGTAAGAAGGGAGTGAAATTCTGTGATGAGGAGGATGAGTCACCACTCGAAGAGTTGGTGAACAGGAAAACTGTGCCGATCCAAAAGTTAACAACGGAGGTATCGGCTAAGGTAGACCAAATGTGGGATTCCTTAGACTCACGAATAGAAACAGTCCTGAAAATTGTAGAAGAGTCTAAGGATGAGCAAAGTAGTGATAAAAGCAAAGACAAGCGGAGAAACTTTAACCCTGCACATAACAAGGGTAAGGGAAAAATCTCTAACTCCGATGAGGCTGAAAATTCTGATTCAGACAATGACGGTGGATGTGAGGTCTGCTATTATGACCATCCTAAGGGATGTTGTCCAATTATCTCACATCTGCAGGAGTCTGGGGTGTATGCATTAAATCCAAGACTTAATCAACGGCAAACACCCAGAAGGTTACCTTATCCACAAGGTAACCCGAGGCAGTTCCACCAACCCTTGACGTATTATCCAAGTGGAACACCTCCGCAGCCCATCGAGCAACATCAGCAGTGGCAATACCCACAGTCATGGGGGATGCCACAGCCAACACATCGATACCCTTACCGGCAGCCTGATCCTTATGGTTATTATGTGCAGCAGCCAGTTTCTCCAGGTGACGCTATGAGTCACACTCCACGCCGTCACTACTACGCTCGGGAGTACTTCAGAAGGACTCCTTCTCCTCCGGGAGACATTCCACATTCTGTCCATCCTCTAACTCCACCCGCACCTTTTCCTCAAGTAGTTCCCATAACACCTCCTGCTCCAACAATGCAAGGGGAATTACCTACCCAACCGCAGCAACGTCACGCCGCGAGATCTGTAAATATTCAGAGTGTAAATATCCAACCGGACACTAGTTCTGGCGATAACTGTACAAAAAGGAGACCCTTTTTCAGAACTAGGAGCCCGGATAGGCTCTCGCAACAACAAGCGGACGGGTATATGTATAGGCCTCTAACTACTAACACTTCGGAGCACCCTTCAGTCCAAGGGAATGTAACGCATACGGTTATGCTAACACATACCGTAACTGACTGGATCAAGGTAGGCCACCTTCCCAGGAAACTAACTGACCCTGGGAGTCCCTTTATTCATTTGCAGATCGCTGGGAATGCGCCACATCGAGCTCTTCTTGACTCAGGTTCCGGAGTCAACTTAATTTCGCGAAAGATGTATCACGCCTGGAACCTGCCCCAACTTAAGAAGAGCAACATTCAACTGGAGCTGGCAGACCAGTCCATTGCCATCCCATTGGGTTTGGTGGAGGACGTTATCACCACTGTGTGTGGTTGGTCCTACCCAGCAGACTTCCTAGTGATCGATGTTAACAACAACGAAGGGGACTTCCCAATTATAATGGGAAGGGCATGGCTAAGCACAGTAGATGCATGCCTTAGGATCCGTGATCTTTCCTTGGAAATCTCCAAGATAAACATATGTGGAAAGATCGAGAAGAGGATAGTTCCATGCATCACATACAGTGATTCATCGGGTGATGACACGGAGGAAATGTCTCCATGTCACAGGTGTGCCCAGGAAACTCTGCAACAAAGATGCCTGTATGTAGCAACCACACAAGAAGTAGTAGACACCCCGTGGTTGACAGCTTCTCATAAGAGCAAACAAATATGCATGGAACGAACTGAGGAAACTCATGCCAACAACCGTGGCATAGATACACTGGAACGTGAGCGTCGCCAACTTCCAACCCTGAATTTAAGATCATCAATTTGGAGAAGTTGGGCACTGCTTAGAAATTCAAATAGGCGCTCACTACTTCGGATCTCTCCCTCACAACTCAGTCATGGGGGAGATGGCCACCTATGCTAATCATATGGGGCCCTCAGTTCTTTTTCAGTTTTTGTTTTACACATTTTTGTTTTACAACGTTTTTGTTTTTCACATTTTTGTTTTACAATTTCTTTAACTTTTCTAATTTTTGTTTTACAAATTTCTTTAACTTTTCTTGTTTTTGTTTTACAACATCGTTATATTTTTCTATCTTTTTGTGTGTGTGTGTGTGTGTGTGTGTTCCATCATGTAAATTCGTCACCCAATAAGTGTTCGGGCCGATGGGATGAACTGTTTTTCATTAATTGCTAATGTTTGGTTTTTACCTTTAAGTTACATTGTTGATACTAAGGTATGTTCTTTTGATATGGCAGGCAATGAGATCACTTCATCCATCCATCCATCAAGTCTATGGTTTCCCTTGGCTTGGAAATGTACAGTTCCCTTCCAATAAGAACTTTAACGAACCAGTGACTGGGCATTTCTCAAACTAAGGAAGGACTCAAGGATTTGAAAAGGGTGTGACTTCAAGGGAACTTGGTGCTCTTGTGTTGGTCATTCACTTGGGTGCTTGGATGTTTTCTTCTTGGGTTTTCTTACCGTTCCGATGTAACCCAATAATCGGAAGCTGAGACAATAAAAATAAAGAAGTCTTTGCATGGTGTGGTCCCCACGCATAAAAACACAAAACAAAAAAAAAAAAAAAAAAAATGGAAAAACAGAAAAAAGAGAAGAAGAAAAAGCTAAAAAGCTAAAAGTGAGGATTCAAAGCACACCCCTTAGACGGAATAAATTTGGGCTACAAGCACTGGTTATGGAACCAAAGTGTTCCCTCTAACTAAGGCCCTTCTCGCTTCCCATTCTCTCTGTTGTTTCGTCGGAATGGTGGTGGCTTCTCGAAGTTGCATCCTTGTTACCCAAGTGGATGATTTAACCAACTGCATTGATGCGAAGTCACTGGAAGTGGTTGGTTTGAGGCCAGAGTTGGAATGAGATTCGCCAAGTCACATTAATCATGAAACACACAAGGGGCTGTACACCACCTTGTTCTTGGGATTCCATTCCACTTCTCTTCTTCCCATCCTTCTCTCCATTGTTCACCTCATTGCCGGTTGTATCATTGTATATACTTTGGTTGATGCTTTGTTTTCTTTTTGGTAAATTCTTCCGGTTAAGACTTTAACTCTTGTTTCCAAAGGACATTCCCCGAGCCTACGGACTCTTTGAATGTGGGATTGTCAGGGCATTAAGGGCATGAGCCTGCTTTGGGGAGGACCCACTGACATTCCTATTTGGAACACTAGTTAACTTCTTTTCCTTAACGTTTTGCAATTAATTATCATTTTTTGTTCATTTCCATCATGACATCCTTTTCTTGATGCCATAGTTGTCCCTTTTTACCTATCCTTCCTCTTCCTTTTCTCTTTCCATTCTAACGCTACCGGAGGTTCGCGATTAGTCATGGGGGTACGGGGCCTGATTTTTCGATTTTTATCCTAAGCCCCGGATTTTTTCGTTTTTCTTCCTAACCCCTATACCTTCGGTAGTCATCATCTATATTTTCCCAGATCCATATCAGCCATACCACACCTTAGCCAGTGAGCCTAAACCGAAGCAAGGTATGCTTTACTTAATGATTCAATTACCCTTGCTAATATATGATTGTGTTGCATGTGCAGATGGCAATTATACAACAACAGAATGGATCTGGCGCAAACACTTGAAATGAAGCAGCACTGAAGCAGCTATGCAAGGAGCAGGATCGATAATGAGCTTACGAATGGACAACAGAAGGCGCAATCTAGGCATTAGCAACAACAAGACTCTTCTCTCTTCTTCTCTTCCATTCTCTCTCCTCTTTTCTCTCAGCTGCCAAATGTGGCCTGATGTCATTGTAATCAGCTGTTCACCCTTGTTGTCATAAACACCAGTTGTGTCAAGGATTGTAATAAAGACCCGTTCACATGTCATCCCATTAGTTCCATTTCCCCTAATAATCCCATACCTACCTGATATTATTGTAAGGAACTCGAGGACGAGTTTTCATTCAGTCATGGGGGTATGATGAGATGCGACATGCACAGTGCTGCGATATCGCGCCTTTCCCTATGATATCACGTACGCGATATCGCGGTCTGCCGCCATATCTATAAATAAGAGGCAACACTCCCCTTATTTCCCAATCCTGGCTAGAAGTAGTGAAGCTATGGAAGATTGATAGCTCCAGAGTTAGAATTTTTTCCATGTGCCCGTAGTAGGAGTCCTAGAGTGAACGGCTCTTTATTCGAGCAGCTTGTAACCTGAACCCAAGTTGTGAACGGCAATAAAGATGAACTTGATTATATAAACCTTGCAGCACATGATTTTATTTATTGTTATTTATTTACTACTTTCCTAGTGCATACAAGTACAGCTTGATTACGAGCATCTACGGATGTGTACGGCTAATCAAGGAATCGGCTGCTTGTCGCAATGTGTGAGTACGACTTAACTATGAGCATTGGCTGCTTGGTAACCCAGTAGCTTATTCCAGGATCTGCACTTGGTAATCCCAGTGGTAGTCCAATGTGTACGGCTAGTTAAGGAATCGGCTGCTCATCGCCAGGCTAGAACGTGTGATAAGTACGACTTAGGTACGAGCACCCACGGGTGTGTACGGCTAGCTAAGGAATCGGCTGCTTATCACACTTAAGCTAAATAGGTGCCTTAATACGACCACATCGAGCACTTGCATTACGTGTGGTGATCCCAGTAACGATTAGCGTTTGGTAAGCCACAGTTGCATAGTTCAGGGTGTGTCCAGTAAGTGGGAACGGATGCTAATGCTAGTTAATTTAGACTTAGGACATTAGTTAGAGTTAGCTTAGTTTCTCAACCCTTCCTCTCATAGCATAGGAGATAAAAATGAAAATACCAGAAAAATCACATACCTCAGACTTGCTTAACCATACACCGTGACACTTACAAGCAAGCCTGGGAAGACAACGAACGATTAACCCCAAGTGTTTCTTGTGGTGTTAAGGAATTTAGTCTGCGAAGTTCGACCGGATCGCACGTGCACGCTGGTATTCGTATGGTTGAGTGTAGGGGTACCTCGCCACTCATCAGTTCCATAACTAGTGTTTCTAGCCCAAGATTATTTTGTCTAGGGGTGTGCTTTTAATTTTGACTTTTTTTGTGTGTTTTTATGCATGAGAACCAGACCATGCAAAGACTTGATTATTTTCATTCTCTCAGTTTTCGACAATTAGGTATCATTGAAACGGCAAGAAAACTCAAGAAGAAAACATTCAAGCACCCAAGAGAACGGCCAACACAAATGCATCAAGTTCCCTTGAAGTCACACCCTTTTCAATTCTGGAGTTCTTCCTTAGTTTGAGAAACTCCTAGTTACTGATTCATTAAAGTTCTTATTAGAAAGAGACTATACATTTCCAAGTCGAAAGAGACCATAGGAATTGGTGGATGAATGGATGAAGTGAACTCATTGCCTGTCATATCAAAAGAAACATACCTTAGTATCAACATTGTGACTTAAAGGTAAAAACCAAACATTAGCAATTAATGAAAATAGTTCATACCATCATTCTGAACACTTATTGGATGAAAAATTTACATGGTGGAACACATGCACACACGCACATAAAAAAATTGGAAAGGTATAATGATGTTGTAAAACAAAAACAAGAAAAGTTAAATAAAGTTGTAAAACAAAAACAAGAAAAGTTAAAGAAATTTGTAAAACAAAAATGTATAAGACAAATGTGTAAAACAAAAATGTGTAAAACAAAAATTTAAAAGAACTGAGGGCCCCATATGGTTAGCATAGGTGGCCATCTCCCCCATGACTAAGTGGAAAGGGAGAGATCCAAAATAATGAGTGCCTATTTGAATTTCTAAGAAGTGTCCAACTTCTCCCAATTGATGATCTTAGATTAAGGGGTGGAAGTTGGTAATGCTCATATTCCAATGTATCTATGCCTTCATTGTTGGCATGGTTTTTATCCTCAGTTCATTCCATGCATATTTTTTGGTTGCTCTTTCTAGTAGCTGTCAACCACGAGGTGTCTACTACTTGTTATGTGGTTGCTATATATAGGCATCTTTGTTGCAAAGTTTCAAAGACACACATGTTGCATGGAGGCATTTCCTCTATGTCATCAACTGATGAATCACTGTATGTGATGCATGGAACTTTCCTCTTCTCGATATTTCCATAAATGTTTATCTTAGAGATTTCCAAGGAAAAATCATGGATCTTAAAGCATGTGTCTACTGTACTCAACCATGCCCTTCCCATTATAATTGGGAAGTCCCCTTCGTTTTTGTTCACTTCAATCACCAGAAAATTAGCTGCATAGGACCAACCACACACAGTGGTAATGATGTCCTCCACCAATCCCAAGGGAATGATAATGGATTGGTCTGCCAACTCTAGTTGAATGTTGCTCTTCTTGAGTTGTGGCAGGTTCCAGGCATGATACGTCTCTTGTGAAATTAAGTTGACTCTGGAACCTGAGTCAAGAAGAGCCCTATGTGGTTCATTTTTGATGACTTGAAGGTAGATTAAGGGACTCCCAAGGTTAGTTAGTTTC